>CAKNXH010062675.1:41561-92204 GCA_932178445.1 Andricus quercusramuli
ATTAATTAGGGCTAAAGTTAACTAAGCCAAAAGTTGGCGGTTACAATATATATATAATCGGAAAGAAGGTTAAATAACTACCGCACGGTCCCACTGGGAGCAACTGCCGTCTATGAAAATGACACCAGCTCCCAGTAGAACCACGTTAAATCACACATATAGCCACGTCTCACGACCGTGAGATAGTTAATTAAAAAATAGGTTAAACCAGCACAGCTATATACATATATTTGGGCAGGTCGAAAATAATAAATTATAGAATCTGAAATCACTACAATCCAAAAAAGTATTGGAATCCCAAAAGAGTATATAATTAGTTCGGATCCATAGACATACAGCACAGAGATCCCAGCTAACACAGTTACTAGTCCGAATAGTCACATAATTGTAACAAGATTCAGAAAACCAGTCACTGGTGACTTCCCTGCTGGTCACCCAGTGACAATATATTTCCCACTCAAAGTAGTAACAAATTACAAGCGAAGCAGGTAACATTATCCCGCCATTGTAATCACATGCTTGTAACAAAGTGATGTTTGGAAACGCAACGTGCAATGACAGCTTAACCTCAAAATATATATCGTTTCGGAATTATAATTATGAATACTTTTGCAAAAATGTTGGAAAGGGACATAATGACACAATTAAAGAATGTTGAAAGCAATACATTTTTGAAGGTTGTTTGGTAATTATTTAAACAATCTTGATTTGCTTAAACAATTTTTTCCCTCTGTAAAGCGTGAAAAATTATTACTTTCTGGAATTAATGACACAATTAAAGGAATTTAAGAGTAATGTTTTTTTCTACAGAATATTTAGCAATTTTTAAAATAATTTTTATTTTTTTAAACAATTTTTGTTTGTTTAAAAATGTTTGTTGATGCTTATTACCCGAAATTCATTTGAAAAATTATTTAGTTTAACGAATATACGATCTGAAAAAATAACTACTCATAACAGACTGCAAAAATGGTTTACATTAATGATTATCAATGATTATTAATTGTTTAAATAATTTTGAAGTATATTAAGCAAAGAAATATTATTCTTAAAATTCGTTAATTGTGTCATTAATTGCTGAAAAGAATAAATGTTCTCGATTTGCAGAGAAATAATTTTTTAAACAAATAAAAATTATTTTAAAAATTGCTAAATATTCTGTAGAAAAAAAAATATTACTCTTAAATTGCTTTAATTGTGTCATTAATTCCAGAAAGTAATAATTTTTCACACTTTACAGGGGGAAACAATTGTTTAGACTAATCAAAATTGTTTAAATAATTACCAAACATCCTTCAAAAATGTATTGCTTTCAACATTCTTTAATTGTGTCATTATTTTCAACAAATAATAACATTTTACAGTTTTAGGGAGAAAAAATTGTTTACACAAATGAAAATTGTTGAAATAATTACCAAATAAGTTAAACAAGAACTACTACTCTTGACATTCATCAACTTTGTACGATTTATTCCGAAAGATAATAACATTTCACGATTTACAGGGGGAAAAAAATGGTTTAAACAAATACTAATTGTTTAAACAATTTAAAATTATTTAAAATATAGTTTAAAACTCGTCACTTATCGATTAAAAATAATTAATGTTGAAATTTTTTTTTAAAATACCGTCTTTAGCATGAATTTGATAGAAAACTGCTATTTTGCATTTTTTGGGGCATTTTCCGGGCACAATTAAAGGGGTTCAGGTGTGTCGAAATTAAAAGCTATTGGGTGGAAATTATTCCTTAAATACTCCTCAAGAGGTGACAATACTTTAATTGCCAAAAAATGTATAACAAGTACTTCTTTTTTCCATTTTTTTGAAAATCGAGCTTTTCCCATTTAAAACCCCATGTTAATTTCTTAGTTTTCGACAAATATTTAAGAACGTACGCCATGACATGGCGTGCCCAACACTCGTGAGTCTGAGCTCTACGTTTTTAATTATTTCTCGAAAAGTAAGGGAGATCCCATTTTTATATTCAAGGGACTTTTAGAGCACATTGTAAGCTATACATAACATTTTTTTAAAAATTAAAAATAGATTTTTTTCTAATTTAGTTTCAAATTGTGTTTTTAGCAAATACAACAAGTTTTTGAATCTTTTCGAAAAATATTTCTTTAAAACTGCGTCTGACTGTAAATGCTTAAAAAGCTTCATCGTAATAATATTAAAACCATCAACGCTTAATAGAAATTACTAATAATAAATAACATTCTTTAGATGGTGTGACGTGAAATTTCTTAAAAGTTAATTTTATGAAATAAAAATTAAGTTTTTTGCAATATTTTGTTGTTTTCTTGACTATTTAGTTATTTAAAAAATTCTCCCCTTAAATCCTTCAAAATTAATTAGTCATACACTGCTTGTAGTAATTTTTATGTGTAATTTTGATAATTTCATCGTTAATTATAGTTTAAGAAACGTATGCGCCACAAGCAAAAATATAAACAAAATATTCCAAAATCAAGGTAAAAGCTATTTACGTTTGCACTTTTGAATTGTGCGGGAACTCACAGAGCCAATGAATGCCTATTCCTTGCGCATGCGCACGAAGTTTTTCGTCCAATAAGATCGCTACCGGCTGTTACCACCATGTTACTAGTCTGACAGGGAACGGTTGCAAACAAGCCTCTCTAGTAAACTACGGCGATTATGCCGTTACCTGCTAGGAGACTGACATACAAGTAACAATTCCTCTGATAACATGTGATCATTCAGGAACCTTTCAGGATGGTAACAGGTTGGCTGGGATATAATATCTTTACATAGAGCTTTGTTATCCGAGCTAAACAAATTTTCAAAAATTTCTTGTTTGCAGAGTTTTCGAATTTTCTGAAGTTTACATTTTTACATACCTAGAGGTCAAAGAAGTCTACCCATTTTTTTGGGGTTTTATTTAGTTGTTTTCTAAGAATAGGTTCTGGCTCTCTCGGGAGAAGAGGATGTGTGAACTGTGCGGAAAGGGGGATGCAAGAGTGGAGCACTGGTTGGAGGAGTGCGGGGAGGTGGAAAGAAGTGAGATAAGCATGGAGGCATTGTTGCATGAAATGGGGGAAAAAGGGCAGTAGCATGGGTGAAGGGAGTAAGACGGAGATGAAGAGAAGCAAGGAGGAAGAGGAGTGGAGAAGGAAAGATTGTAAATAAGAGAGAAAGTAGATATAAGTAAGATGTAAATATTGTAAATAGTAGATAAGTAATAGGTATTAGCTGCGAAAACAGAGGTTGGCAAGCGAGGCATTGCGAAAAAGTAGGGACATGCGAGCGAGGCGAAGCGAGGAAGGCAAGGCGATACGCGCGTGGGGCTTAGAGATAAGGAATGGATGGATGTTAGTTTTTAAGGGTTAGCTTTAAGAAAATTCTGTAGAAATGGATGTGTAAGCGAGTCCATTTTTTAAGGGCAGCAGGCTGAGAAATAAACGTTTATCTATCTATAAAGCAAATTTATTAAATTTTGTATCTAATGAGATTACCTTGATAACTTGTGGTTTGGCAAATTTTCATGAAATAAAATAAAAAAAATAAAAAGACAGTAGGAAAAAATCGACAAGGTCCAGTAGTCGAAATTAGAATTACAGCAAATTTTAAAAATTCACACATGCTTGGAAAAATTATAAAACCACAAGGGAAGAAAATAATTCTATGGAATACCAAATTCCGAATTTGAAAGTTTTGCTGTACTTCTAAGAATTATAAAATTCCAAACTAGAATATTCCTTAATTATAAAATTACAGAATTTGAATAATTTTTACGTTCCAATTTTTGTATTTTGGATCTGGTAGCTTTCTGGTTGAGCATCAAACTGACCAAATATTAACACTAATCCTTTTATTTTTGTTTATTTTGGTTATTGTCAATTATCTTCTTGTTTGAATTTTTGTGAGTTCTATATTTATACAAATTACCTCTTCCGCTCTATAATTTGATATGGGATTTTTAAAGATATTTAGATGAGAATAATTATAAACCAACTAAATAGAATATACATATCAACCAAGCATGTTTATCATAACATAAATAAATTTAGTTAATAGAAACGATACTACATTACCAACTTTGCGTTGTAGTCCTCAGTCTTTCTATCTTATTCTACCATCCTCAATAGATGAGAAACGAGAAACAAAAAGAGGAATATCAAGAAGGGCACTTTTACTTTTCATAGCCAGATTACTTTGGCTATTCTTGTCCTCACACGTTTCCGCGCACCCACATCGTTTATACTTCAATAGTATAAATTCTCAGAAGTTCATAGTGGGCTCAAAACCTAAATTGCTGGGAATATTTTCAAATCCTCTCACAATTTATTAATTCTTTTGTGAATTAGACTATTGAAAATATTGTCCAATAATTACTTTATTTCCATTTTGAGACTCAGAAAGAAAGAAATTATCTGGCTATTCCTCGTGTTACTCTTGAACGTCTTCAACCTCTTTAATCACTCCTCTTAATAACTTCCTCTTAACTCACTTCACCTATTATTTTTTTTAGTCTGCGCACTATACCGAGAATAGTGCGGGATTTTACAGACCCCTAGTCGTGAATTTTTAACTACGTTACATACACGTACCCGGAGGTGCCCACGGCCAATTTCAAAATTATATTCCCGATTAGAAAATAATTTTAAAATTCCCTGGCTGAGCTACAGTTGCCCCTGATATCAAATTCCGAGAGTTAACCTCAAGAGATGAGAATTTATTAAGCGGTTTGACGTCCGACCCACCAAACGAATTAGAAAACAAAAGAAAGCCCGACATCCTTATTAATTGTTGCCGAAGTTCCGATGTTAAATCAAGTGGCGCCTCAGGACCGCGAACGGGTGCCGTTGATCGCGGATAAAGTAAAACAGCGGTTCTCCTCGGTACAAAAATCTCTTGCCACTATCTGAAGTTCAATTTACTCATCACGATCGTCAGGTCGGATTTGGTTATTGGGGCAGGTGATTTTGCTTAGTAAGCATTTCAAAAGTAGAGCGACTGCGGGAACTTTATTGGAAAATAAAATCGAATTGTTGATCAGTAACAATTTTCATTGTAAAATGGTCGCTCTGTGCCTATATAGGAATACTAGTAATTCACTGAGTATGAGGGCATTCCTAATTATTTATTAATCATTTGCCAGCGAGGTAAGAGAGAATTTTTAATTCCGAAATCCTTTTGGGCAATTTGGAATTCCTCGCACTGGTCAAATTTAAATAAGACTTTCAATAATTTGTCAATCTTTTGCCAGAGAGGTTTGAGAGAAATTCTGACCGTGATGTATGCACTAAAATTGTGCCGTATCTTTATTTCTTAAAATTCTGTCCTGATTTAGATTTAATTTTGAAGTAGACATTGAGCATGTTTATTGTGCATCGTGAGCATGGTTTAAGCAATGCATGCAGGCGCAACATGTGTGTAAATTTCTTCGTGGCCATCTTCGTTCTTACTTCTCTTTCTTCGACTCTTTCTCCTTCTTCATTTCTCTGTCATTAATATTTATGATTTTAAATGAAGTTTTCTTCAAATTATCTTTTAACTTTTCCGAAATTAGGCAACTCTATAAAATTGTAAATTTGCATAGGCAGGCACGTAACACCAACCCCGAAAAATTTGCTCATCGTTCCCGATGATTTCAGATAATTTGAAGAATTTATCTCTATTTAAAACTCCGAATTCGGCATAAAAAATTTGGTTTTTACTACTTATTGATGTGTCCTATTTTTATGTCTTTCTTATCATTTAAATTAGATAGCGATTAGAACCAACTCGCTTTTCAGTGAGGGTTTCTTGATGTTTTTTATTCGCTCGTAATCATGTTGGCCAGCATTTTTGGACGGTTAATCTTTAAATGATTAAATGTAGCATTCCTTTTCGTTACCCATGCAAACATAATTTTCCCCTAGATATAATAGTTAAATCTAAAATATGCTAATTCTACTGGGATTAGAATTTGTAGTATTTGAATTGATCTAATTTAGTTTTCTTTCGAGATACCTCATTCAGTGTATTACAAATTCGCATCGCCTTCCTTTATTGTGCAATCGTCGATTACAATTTTCAAGTTGAAAATTGTCGAATTTTGCCAAATATAAAATAATTTATTTACACTTTTTTTGTTGTCTAATTCTAAGCATGGTCTTAGCGGTACTTTTTACACACTTTATAAGTGCATCCTTGACTTTTATATGTATGTAGCGGGCGTCCTAAATTTAATTTGGCGCCTCGTCAGATTCAAGCCTTTGTAGCTTTGTGGTGTCATCAAAGTACAGTATAAAGTCATGTATAAAGTCAGTATAAAACATGTAAGTAAAGTAAGTATCTCTGTTGCTGACGTGGATCATATGGCAACATCTCTAGTTTCTGGAGTCGGTGTTGGTATAGCTCTTTCTGCATACTCCGCATCTCGTAATGCATATCGACATCGTCGGCAGTGTGAGCACCATGAGATTGAAGTGACTGTTAACAGTGATCTACGTAACACATAGGAAATTATCTCATCTCGTTGAACTCCTGTTCTACCTCTTCGAAGGCTTTTTTGTTCCATTCAAATAATTCATTTTTGTTTTGATGTTTTTAGAAGGATATACTACTGGACTTTAGGAGACCTTGTATGGGTAATCTGAGATCACGGATCCTGATATTCTTGATAAATTAAGCGTTTATTTTGATTCATACACTTCTTCCAATAACTTGCTTGTTTTCCTCAGGCTAGGCAGTCATATATGTAGCTTTCAATTAGCATCCTGGTTCCACTTGAAATAGACCTCGTCCGGATAGAGGTATTTTTGAAGTAGGCTTTATTGAACATCTCAATTTTACAGAGAGAGATGTCAGTATATTATTTATGCATCCTCCTAGGGTATTGATTGCCTTCCAATAGTTATCGTCTTGGTAAGAAGGATGAATCTTGCACAGATTAAAAGAGGATTCATTCAGATTTATCAGTAGCTCACTTTCACGGCTCTTTTGCACTGCTGTTTCGTATACGAGTGAGTTGTCGATGCAAATATATATGTCCATTATTTTCTTGCATGCTGCTTTCTCTGGATCATTTAGTAGAAGATAAGTTCGCTGTGCCATGTCATCTGAGCGAGTTCTTCAAAGCTCAAATTGGGTGCATTAACTGGAAAATTTTGATTCCAAACATGGTCTTGGACATCCCGGAAATCTGGTTCCAATTGATCCGATGTTAACAAATTTGGATGCTGTTCTCCTTTCTTGGCGGCGTAAATGACATCTGGAAGTTCGTCAGCTGATCTCATGTAATCATCAATTCCTATTTCGATGAAGTGCAGCATTCTTTCCATCACCTGGGTGATATTTAAACTCCATATGGATTTTCCGGTAGTGTTTAGCTCATGCGACATTTCCGTCAGCTATTTCCATAATTTTTCTTGGTCTATTTTATTTTGTTGAGCTTGCAGATTTATCTTGTAGAATTGTGCTCGGATAAAAAATGTTTGCTTGCCCATCAAGGAATTCTAGCATCGGCGTATTACTTCGTTCACGCATGCTTAACGGCAAAGACGACTGATATTTTCTTTCAACATTGCGACTCAGCTCCTGCATTTCTTGATCGATTTTTGCCTGAGATCTTTAATCCAATTTGATCTTAGCTTCCAGGTCATATTACTTGATAGCTGCTGAGCATTTGCACCCCAAAAGCGATCTGCAATATTAAAGCCAGGTACTTAAGTGTAGTTGGCAGACTTTTAATGCCACGTATAGGTTCTCCACATGTAGAAACGTTGATATTCTCCAGTTTCTGGTGACTTGTCTCATTGATGACAAATACTCATAATAGCTACTCGTGCCTGCTGAGAAAGGTGTCATTCTGTAACTGTTGTCCGTAGTCTCCTGACTAGTTACCATATAGAGGGACAGCAGCATTAAGGAATGCATGATGAACAGCTTTACCCAATTTTTCTGAAAAGTTTTAAGATGTTAATTTTTTTTGGTATAGCGTTAGATAGACGAGTGCACATCATCTGGGCCAGAGCTTAAATTTCTAGTACTTTATCTATTTATTTTGGAATTGGGCCTACGCCGACAACGTTATATTCTCGACTTCAGCATTCCCAAACAACAGACGGTCAACTTAAATGTCAACAGTGAACTACTCTAAGTTTGTCTGCATGTTTCGTGTAATGCGTTCGCCATTTTCGGCGTCTAGGATCACGTTTCTATTCTCCGTGAATCCAACTACTATGAAATGGCCCATTCCTCTACTATCAAATTTCCCCTTTCTTACATCCTTGAGGATGTAGACCGATTATGAGTTTTCGCATGAATTAGATTTCGCGTGGTGATTTTTTGTATTTCCGTGATTCTAATAATTAGGTCACCAAGAGAAGAACCGTATATTTTTAATTCCTCTTCTTGAGGGAAAGAGCTCAAAGTTTTGGCCACCTTTCCGAATACTAACTCGATGGGAGTAAATTTGGTTGCCTCATGTACTGATGTATTATATGAAAACATAGCAAGAGGGGAAAGCCGATTCCAATCGTCGTAATTGTTTGCATAGTGTTTTATGTAATTAGTCAGCACGTCGTGGCTCCTTGCAAGGGATTTGTTTGTTTGTTCACGATATCCCGAAGTCATCAGTTGTTTGAAATTTGAGTTTTAAATTAATTTGCTAACGAAACTGCCAAAACTTACTGAAGTTGTCTTAAATCGTAAGTTTGAACCGGTTTCGACTAGGAGTTGTAGACAGTCTTCCTTACGTATCTGAGGAAACCTTATCAAACGCTTGAAACGGTGTGTCGGTAATTAACATTGGTTCACGAGTTCGAGCTCTCATGATTATTTGTTCGTGGCAGCTTTTTCATCCTCGAAAGACTCACTGATCTCCTCTCGCATTCCAAGGCAAGTATACCTTTTCCGAATGCGTAGATACGTCGTTGTAACTCGTTTGTGTCTCATTATTAGACTATTGTGATACTCTTCTATTACTTTTGGACAGAGTTCTACTGGGGTTAATTTTTTTGTTTTTCCATGACATCGGTACGGGTCCCAATATATCTCCCCAGTGTGCCATGCACACGGATGTTACTTCATCCCGCTCTAGTGCACGTTTGGGTTTCTTTAATCTTTCATTTATATCTACCCAGTTTGTTTCGTCACAATGCATCTTTACAACTATCGAATACGTTTTACACCGACCATGGGGAATGACAAGGATCTGATCAAGTAGCTCTGTAGCCACCAGAAGTTTGGCAATGGAGTTTGTTGGTTCTCAATCGCAGAAAAGGAAATGGGCATAGTGATTGCGCTTGTAAGTTAGGGGTTCTGTCCACTGATGAATGATCTTAGGTTGACTTCTGCATCCCTCTAACTTTCCTGACTCTGGGAGTGAATTTTTAATTTGCTCCTCATTGGAGGAGGAGGGATCTATGAATGTGTTGTTTAGATCGATCATAGGCGAGGGCATAAGGGAAATTGTATTCTCAGTCGAGCCACCTAGGGATTGTAATAGTTTTGACTTAATTTCTATCCACGGGATATTTCAATTCGAGGTGTAGGGAATGAAGACATTCTAGGCGGTTGCTTTCTAAGAATAGGCGATCCTAATTCTTGTGGTGTATTCTTAAACCTTACACTGATCCTCCTACTTATCGGGTCCTTAATTTTTGATGCGGGATCTTTCGTGTTTTCTGCCTTCTCTTCAGTAGGCTCATTCGGAAGTTCTCTTTCTATCTGTAGTACATCTCTTGGAGGATTTGGGACTTCTTCTTAGTTTGCATAATTTTCTGCGAAATTCCGTACTCTGTTAGAAAATTCTTCGTTGCCATACCCATCGCATAGATCCGTGTCTTCCAATTCTTATAGGAGTTCGAAATCCTCTTCGCCTTCCGGGACGGCTGCACACGCGTGTTGAAAAGTCTCGTCCATGCCTTCATAAACCCAAAGCATAGACTGATTTTCTACTCATGACTTTCCAAATTTAAAAAATGATTTCTGAAGGTCTGCCTTTAGAATATTTGACAGCGACTCTTCTTCTGCTTCTAAACTGTTACTATCCGTTTCATCTTCGGGTATGGGGTTTTTGCTTGGAATTTCGTTCTGTCGATTGTGATTTTCAATTCCCTGATGGGCTAGTTGGTCGGCCTTTTCGTTTCCCTCGACGCCCTGCTGACTGAGTAGATGATTCTAGACAACTTCAACGGCAGCAAGTGCTTATTCAAAGTCTTCGAATTCTGTTCGATTTTTAACTAGTTGATTACTCTTGGTGTTCCAATTATTCTCTTTCGAAGTAATGGATCCACTTTGTAGCACCATCAATTACAAACTTAGAAGTTGTATTGATGTGAAGTTTCCTTATCCCAGCTTCATGTGCTTTGACAGCAGCTGTTGTTGCAGCTTCGATTTCAGCTACGTTGTTAGTCTGTCTACCGCGTACTAGGCGTGCTACATTTAGCGGGTTACCTTCCCTAAACCATAGTCCTATACCAGCAAGGGGCTCTCCGTTCGAGTCATATACGGAGGCTCCATCTTCATATACGTCCACGTAGACATCAGAGGACCCCTGGAAATATGCTTTGTTCCTTTCTAAAGACCGGTAGTACAGAATCATCTGTTGTTTCGTCGTCTGATGAATCTTCGTCTGACGAAGTATCTTCTTTACTGGTTAGAGGTAGTTTATTCTGTTCCCTTAGTCTCAATAATCTTTTTCCTATGATACTTTCAACAAGATCAAGACTATTCAAAGCTTGCCGTGTTGGAATATAGCTCTCTATATTATATATACACCTCTTGTGTTAAGGGGTATGGCCACAGTAGAATTTTCAAAAAGTCGATTTTTTTTGGTTTAAACGATCTTTTAACATCATAAATATGAGATGCTATTAGATTTATAGCGAACAATTTTTTTTACCAATTTTGAACGTATAACGTGAGGCCACGTATGGCGTGCTCGTAGAGTTCTATATTATGGACTGGCTATACGCAGAAGTACAAGCTCTATTAAGGGCATGAAGAAGGAAATTTGGGCCACTCTTTATCACAAGCTTTCCACCGATGAGAAGCCACAGCAAGAAGAATGCCTATCCGGTGCCGGATCTTGGTGTACGTGGCAACAAGCGAAGGCAGCAAATACTGTTGTATGTTAAAATTTTAAACGCATTTTTCTCAAAGCAGCTTTTTCAAATCG
Organism: Andricus quercusramuli; assembly: GCA_932178445.1. Lineage (NCBI taxonomy): Eukaryota > Metazoa > Arthropoda > Insecta > Hymenoptera > Cynipidae > Andricus > Andricus quercusramuli. Next base: position 52,693 of record CAKNXH010062675.1, read on the forward strand.
GCCTGACAAATAATTTTAACACTTTTTATCCGATAGACTTAAAATTTTAATCGCATCTTTATAATTGCATTTCTCAGAGAAGTACATACGGAATTTTCGATGAATTTAAAACTTCATTTTATGAGCATTTTTGTACGAATTTTTTCACTGAAAATTCGACTGTTAACTTCAAATGCCTGCCATTTTCTAAGAAATCAATATTATCACATATCCACATGTACTTCTCTAGGTATTCTTATGTAGATTAACGGAAATTTTTTTATTTTGTTCTAGGTTAAAAATTGTGGCTGCTAGCTGTCAAGCCGCGGAGCCCCTAAAAAAATGCTTCGAAAAGGACTTAACAGAAGTCGGCCATTCTGCTTAAAACATATATATACATATATATATATTCTGATTCTTTGATGTCGGAGCTTCATTCACATATAATTAGTTTTAAAAGTAAATCAAGTTGGACTTCCGGTACCCGCGTGAAAGTGTGTGGCAGTGGTGAAATTCGGTGCTGAGTTTTTTGTGATAATTGTGGTGAAATTTGAGGTAAGTGGATTGTGGATGTGTGTAGAGGGGTTCGTTTGTGAGGCATTGATTGAGAGATTGAAAGATTGACGAGGGGGTGAGGATAATTTTGGGAATCAAGACAGATTTGTGTGGAAGTTGAGGTTAGGTGGGTTTGAGGTTTGTGACAGGGTGGGAAGATCAGGTTGGTCGCAGCGTGTCGTAGCAGGGCAGGGTAGAGAGGGAGAAAGGCAGGTAGACGCGACGGTAGATGGAGACAAAACGATAGAAGGCGGGATTGTTTGAATTGGATTCATGGCTAGCGGAGCGAAAACTAGTAAGGAAAGCAGGGATTTGGATCAGGAAGTTTTAAGTACACCGAAAGGGGAGAACAAAGAAAGGAGGGCAAGGGGAAAGTATCGTAAAACAGTAGAAAAGGATAGATTGAGGGCGAAAAGCGTGGGATCAATTGAGGCATTCTTTAAAAGGAAGAGAGAGGAGCGGGGAAGCAGTGAAGACAAGGAAGATATAGGGGCAAGCTTGAAAAATCCAAAAATGGATGAGAAAATTAAGGAGAGAGAAAGAGACAGAGCTGAGGATAAAGATCAGATCGAAAAGGAAAGATTGAAAGAAACGCGCAAAATGATGATAGAAGTAATGGGGATGTATGAAGAAAAGCAGGAGAAAAGGGTGGAGGAAATAAGAAGAGAAATTAGACAGGAAATGGCTGAACTGAGGAAAGAAATGAGGAAATGGGAAGAAGCCAGGGAAAAGTAAGAGAAAAGGATGCAGATGTTGGAGCAAAGACTAGAAAAGGAGGAAGAGCCTAAGAAAAAGGTAGAGGAGTTAGAAGGTAGAATAACAAAAATTGAAAGCTCAAACCGTGAGTTTGGGGGTGGGGAGAGTGGGAAAAAGGAGAAGGAAAGGCTGAGAAAAATAGAGCAAAGAATAGAAAAAAAGAGGGGAAGGAGCTGAGGGAAGGAGTGGAAAAAGTACTAAAAAGGATTGATGCTAAGGTAGAGGTAAAGGAAGTGCGAGGTGTAGGAAGAGAAGAGCGAAGAGGGGAGAGAATGGCACTAGTGAAACTGAAGAAATGGGAACATAAGAGGGAAATGATGACAAAGAAGAGGATGTTATATGGAAGCTCGGAGAGAATAGAGGATGATTTGATATGGGTAGAAAGGAACATGCAGTATAGGTTAAGGAAAATAGCGGAAGAGGAAAGAAAAAAATAAAGACGAACATGGGTTAAGTATGGGAGAATACAGATAGAAGGTGTATGGTAGAATTGGGATGAGGACAGGGAAGATTTAGTAAAAAATGAGGTATCGGGAAACTAGGAGAGAAAGGAACAGGAGGTAAAGAAATAAGAAATAGTGAGAAACTAAAAGAGACAAGAAACGAAATTAGGGAGGAATGGAGGATATGCTACTGGAATATAGCATGCTTAGAAAGAAAGGATAGGGAGTTTATGAGAAATTTGACACAATGGGATGTAGTTGTAATGATGAAGGCGTGGCTAGATGAAAAGGGATGGGAAAGAGTAAGGGGAAGATTACCAAGAGGTTACAAATGGCAGGTTCAAAATGCAAAAAGGAAGAATAAAAAGGGCAGAGCAATGGGAGGAATCGTGATGGGAGTAAGGAACGAATGTATAACAGAGAATGGTAAAAAAGAGTTGAAAGAACATAAAGAAGGATTAATAGTAGAAGAGATAAATATGGGAAGAGAGAGGTGGAAGATAGTGGGGGTTTATCTGAACGGTGATATGCAGGAAAAATCAGAGGATATGAGAGAACTGATGAAAGAAAATAATCATGAAAGTAGGCTCATAATAGGAGGTGACTTTAATGCGAGAACAGGAGATAGAGGAGGAAGGGAAAGTTAGGAAAGGGGGGACAGATGGTAGGGAAACAGATGAGGAGGAGGACATTACAAGAGAGGAAATAGTCAAGGTATTAGGGATGATGAAAGATGGAAAGGCACCTGGTATATATGAGATTCCAAATGAAGTATGGAAATATGGGGGGACAGAATTAGAGGAATGGGCATGGATAATGTGCAATAGAGTATAGAGAGGAGATGGCTGGCCAGAGTTATGGAAAGAAGGAGTAGTGATACCAATAGTGAAGAAAGGCATAGGAAAGGAGGTTAAAGATTATAGAGGAGTGACACTAATGCCAACGCTGTATAAAGTATATGTGACTGTTTTATCGGAGAGGTTAAAAAAAGAAGTTGTGGAGAAAAAGATAGAGCCACCGAATCAGACAGGGTTTAGAAAAGGGATGGGGGTAATGTACAATATATGTTCTGAACTACTTAGTAAATAAGAGGATTAAAAGGGAGAAAGGGGCAATGATAGCAGTGTTCGTGGACTTGAAGGCGGCGTTTGACTCATCAGACCGAGGCAAGATAGAAAAAATTATGGTGAAAAAGGGGATAAGAGAGGGATTAATAAAGAGAGTATCGGAAATTTTTAGAGAGACAAAAAGCATGGTGAAGGTAGGACAGCAAGTGGGAGATAGTTTCTGGTTGGTGAGAGGGGTAAGGCAAGGATGTCCTCTGAGCCCGCTTTTATTTAATATATTAATATCAGACTTGGAAGAAGAAATAAAGAGAAAAGGGTGGGGAGGAGTTAGGATAGGGAACGAAAAGATATATACGCTGGCATACGCAGACGATATAGTGTTGATGGCAGAGGATGAAGAAGGGATGGCGGGCTTAATTACCGGATTAGAGAAATACTTAGATGGAAAAAAGTTGAATTTAAATGTAGAAAAGACAAAGATAATGAGGTTTATAAAAGGAGGGGGAAGAAAAAAAGAATGGACGGGAAGATGGAAGGGGAAAAAATTAGAAGAAGTAAAAGAGTTTAAGTATCTGGGATATACCTTGCAAGCAAATGGAGATCATAGAGCTCATATAAGAGAAAGGAGAAAAAAAGCAGCAGGGGTAATGAAACAGATATGGCGAATAGGAAAAAGAAGATTTAAAAAAAATTGGAGAAGGAGAATGTGGTTATTTGATACGCTGGTATGGCCAGTATTAGGTTATGGAGCAGAGATATGAGGATGGAAAGAAAGGAAAGAGATTGCAAGTTTACAAGAAAGGTATATAAGGTGGACGCTAGGGGTAGACTGGAGGACACCGGTATATATGGTGAGAGAAGAAGCGCAAATGGATAAATTAAGTACTAGAGCAGGAAAGAGGGCATGGAATTTTGAGATGAAGCTGAGGGAGGGGAAGGGAGGGGAGTTAGCGAGAAGGTGTTTGATGGAGATAGAAGAAAGTAGAGGGAGGGCGATTGAATTAACAAGATGGGAGGAAGAAAGGAGGGAGTTCTTTAAGGCTAGAGATATAGAAGACGGGACTGGAGTCAACTATGAAGAAGTGGTAAAAAGGGAGAGAGAAAGACAATTAATAGAAAGATGGGAGATGATTGAGGAATCAAAATATGATATATGGTATAAGATGATAAAAAAGGAAGGAGTGCCAAAGTATTTAGAAAAGAGATAGGGAGAGAAAAGGTGGACAAGAATAGCAAGATTTAGATTGGGAAACGAGGTAAGGGCAAGTATGTATTGGGAAAAGAAAGATAACAGCAAGTGCGGAATATGTGAGTGGGAAGAGGAAACATGGGAGCATGTACGGGAAGGATGTAGGAGAGGAATGGAAGATAAAGAAAGCTGGCAAGAGAATGTGGTAAGGATTTTAGGGGAGTATGGTTTGGGGGAAGAGTGGATGAAGGAGGTAGAGGATGCTAGGGGAGCAATTGAAAAAGAATTAAAGAATGGATGCAAAAAATGGTAAAATGGAGGTACAAGGGAAGTGAAAGAAAAAGGAAACGGAAGTCGCTTAAATTAGAAGCGTGAAGATTTGTAATTAATGATTATGTAATAGCATAAGTAAATTAAGATGCGTTTGCGTTACCGCTCTCTCTCTCTCTCTCTCTCTCTCGCTTGCACTCTCACTTTCGATCACTCGCTCACTCGTTCGCTAACACGTCCCAAATTGCGCTAGCGTCAAAAATAGATTTAAGGCGTTCGATATAAGATTTTATGTGAATAGGTGTAAATAATTGTAAATAGTAAGGATAAGATTTTATAAAACATGTAGAAGGAAGTGTTGTAAGAAATGGAAGTCATGTGAACCCTTAAAGGGACACATTATGAATAAAGAAGAAGTAAATTAAGTTTACATACAAAAAAAAATTGGTGAATATATCCACGATTTTGCTCCCGCTACTGTGGCCATACCCCTTAAATCATCCAGTCTGCTCCTTGGCCTTCATACAGTCTTTATTGCTGATAAGGATTTTGTTTTCATTGTCTTAAAAGTGGTTGTTCTAGGGATGGATGGTTTTCCCTTTGCCTACGATTGACTTATGTATAGCCTCAGTTTCACATTTCGGACCGTGTTAGGCTTCATGAAATGCCTTATAGCTTTTATCTTCTCTGGGTTCGGTCTTAATCCACCCTGACTTATTATTTGTCCTAGAAAGGCTACTTCTGTTCTTAGGAAGTCACATTTGTCGGGTTGTAATTTGAGATTTGCTTCACGAAGCCTTTCCCAAAGTCACCACATGCGTTTGTCACGTGTTTCCAAATCCTTTGAGTAAACAACGATGTCGTCCGAGTACACGGATGCTTCTGATTCTGTTAGGCACTTCAGCACGTCGTTCATTAGGCGCTGGAAAGTTGCAGGGGCGTTTTTTATGTCCATTGGCATTCGTTGGTATCATTTAGGAATGATAATCTATTACATCTGCTTTCTTTGGAATAATCATCAGGGGTGATCTATAGGGTAATTTTGATTCTTCTATAATTCCTTCTTTTTTTGTTTATCTAACGCTGCGAAAATGTGACCTTTGTCTCCTTCGGATGACGACGCAATTTTATATTGATAATTCTGCAATCGATTGTTGGTATCCTATGTTGTACAAGATGTGTCGTCGTGACTTTTTCGCCACTTAAATGGAATATGTCAGCATAATTTGTGGCCCATTTAAATACAAGTTCTTATTCCTGTCGAGATAGATGCGAGTTTCACAAGTTTTCCTTTACTTGTTCTACTCTATTTAATTCGAGATCTCATTTTTCGAAATTTTGATTATTCGAGGTTACTTCCAATTCTGACTCTACGAATTCTTCTCCCGGGAGTGGATACACGTTAGATGGTATTATTTCTTGCGGTGTGAGTACCATTCCAATCTCTCCATCTGTGGTGTTAATCGCGTAAACTCTGCATATATTTTTTTTTTTGACTGCCGCCTCGCCCAGATATAGGCCTTCAGTGGTTTGTATTCTAGGTAGACAACCTTCTTTTAAATCCTGATTCAATACTCCTAATGACACAGGTTGCCTTGATCTAACTTGTATTTTTATTATTCGAGCAAAAGGTTTTATCTCAGGGGTGAGCATCTTTCTTGCTGCCTGTGATTCTTTGTCCACAAATGGAATCGGATTTATGGGATTTGTTGAAGTTACAAGAGTATTAGGCCAGAATGACATCTCTACTTTCTCTTCTTCAAGAAATCCCTGATCTGGGATGCCATCGGACGTGATTGAAAAATGACTTCCTACAATGTGAAATACAACTGGTACTCCTAAAATTTGTATTTTTACCGTGACATACGTGTGGATCAATCCAGGAGTGATTCCAGCTATTTCTACAGCATCGTCTCTTTCGAGATTTACCTCGCCTTGTATTTTAAGTAATTTAATCAAGTTCAGATCAGAACCAGAAAAAACTAAAAGATAAGCTTTCTGGTCGATGAGTTTTATTTGCACTTACTTCAATTACAGGGGATTCTGGTCCTCGATATCCTGTTCGTAGGATTCTTCTAAATTCTTTAGGAACTATATCGTTTTCTGACGCTCGTCGATGACAGGGCTCGGAGCCACGTCCTGGCGACAAGCCTGGCTGTAGTTTAAATGTCCAGGTCCTGGTGAGTTGCTTCCATAATTCGTCACTTTTTCCTTCTTTCCGTGTTCACTTGTGTATCCACAATTTATTTTTATTATTGGAAGAATTCTTAAGGTTTATTAAATTAAATTATTTGTGATTTCCGAAAACACTTCTATTTCAGATTCATAATCTGATTTTCCATTCAAATTTTGACCTAATAAAAAGTCATTGACAACTATGTCAGCATCTGAATCCTCGTTATTACAGTACACTCTCGGTAACTGCCAGTCTGACGGTGCTTTGGGGGAGTATAATTCCAAGAATTCGGAACTTATTGAGTACATCCACTCTGCTCCGTCGTATAACCATGCTGCGTTGGAGCTCGTACTTTGGGACATGCGCAGAGACTCTGCCACTCGCAGTCGCTTAAGTGGGAGACACAATGTAGTGTGCGTTAAAATACGTGTGGAGCAAAAGTGGCAAAAGGTGGAACTTACGGAGAGAGTTATTTGGTTGATTATAATAATTTTCCTCCCTGTAGACTCTACGTCTTTATTCCAAAGCCTCTTCGATATTGGCTTCAATTGTTATGAATTTCACGATAAGAAGAACATCTTCAGGATTGTTTTTTGGAAATGGGAAGTTTTGAACATTTTTTCATCTGATTGTGGGCTGGACCTCGAAAACAGGGCAATCTCTTTTAATTGGATAAACTAAAATCCTATACAAATTTGATTCGGCGGATACGACTTCCGCAAAAGAGCGGCAGGTTTGATCTTTGATATTAAGTCAGAGCAAAACCCTTCCGTCTAATAATTCTTCCAAGAGCGGCAATTTTTTGGAATTCAAAAGTGTACCAATAAGGCTTAAAAGGAAATCACTCAATGCTTCTACGTAGCATCCAGGGCAAAAAGTTTTAGAATCTTTAGCTAGAGAAGACTAACTAGGGATCTACTATTTTCTTTTATCCTTATAGGGATCAAAGACCGATATCAATATACATATATTTTTTGAATTACAGATTTCAAGATTCACAAAAGTAGCTCAAGAACTTTTGGTCGTATCTAATCAGTCAAAATATACATTTTCAAATTACCAAATGTTTTACTTAGTAGTTTTATGAAATTTTAGATAAATAAATAAAACTTCTAAATTTGCTATCTAGTAAATGAAGTTTACTGGTGAAGAAGCCGAGCGGTGAAAGGGGAATTAGTTTTTCACCGCTGCCACGATTAAGTTTCTTATGTTCCAATTTTTATATTTTGGATCTGGTAGCTGCCTTCTAGCGAACCAATATGACCAAGTAAATTTTTAACAATAACCCTTTTCTTTTTTTATGTAGGTTATTGTCAATTATCTACTTCTTTGAATTTCTGGCAGTCCTAAATTTATACAAATTACCTCTTCCGCTCTATAACTTGATATGGGATTTTTAGGGATATTTAGATGAAAAGCATCCTAAATCAACTAGATAGAATACACATATAAAGCAAACATATTTATTATAACATAAATACATTTAATTAATAGAAACGTTATTACATTACCAATTTTGCGTTGTGGTCCTTAGAGAAAGAAAAAGAGGAATATCACCAATCTATCTCCTTCTATTGTATTGATCGAAGACGGGCACTTTTACTTTTCATAGCCAGATTACTTAATCTATTCTTGTTCTTACACGTTTTTCTGTGAATTTAACTACTAAGAATATTGTTCAATAATTACTTTAATTCCGTTTTTAGATTCGGAAAGAAAGAAATTATCTGGCGATTCCTCGCGTTACTCTTTAATCTCTTCAACCTCTTAACTCACTCCTCTCACTGACTTCCTCTTAACTCACTTCATCTATTTTTGTTAGCCTTCTTCCTACATGGCTTTAAAATTAATTAAAATTGTCTGGCTTCGACTCTTTCCAAATTTCTGTAATTTCCTAATAGTTATGCTTTTAAGTAAAGTTTCCTTTAAATTATCTTTTATATTTTTTCAAAATTAGGCGCCTCCACAAAATTGTAATTTTGTGTAGGCAGGCACAAAACATAATTAAAATTTTTTTTCTTAATCAGTTTTATTTATTAAAAATACGGTAATGAAATTTATTTGTCAAAGAAATAATTCTTGTTTGATGTTTAAAGTTATTAAAAATTATTTTTTGAATCTAAAACAAAAATAATTCTATAAAAATTGTATTAAAAAATTAATTTAAAACACGTGCGCCTCAAACGGAAACAAATTTCTACCTAAATTTGCTCCAACCCTAATAATATTTGCCAAAACAACTTTGCAGGATTCAATTGAGCACTGATTTATCTGATTTATCACATTTTCAACCAAAACTGTCAATCCAGAAAAAACCATCTAACCATAACAAACGTTTCGCTTGAACATAGGCCTTTTGAAACTTTTTAAAGATCAGTGCAGTCAGACCTGTAGTAAAAAATAGTGGTGGTAAAATTTTTTCTCTTCTTCTGGAACTAATACAAATTCACGACGAAAGAGAAAGATTTTCAAGCAATAAATTGCCTGGCTGGCATTAAACTGCAACTACCATTGACAGTACATTAGTTCTACATTAGTATACAAATTGGCGTATTGGCATAGTTCTCCTCATTTTTGAGCCAACCATTGAGGTTAGACATCATACAATCCGAACTTGAAAATTCCCGAATTTAAATAATTAAGAAATAGTTTTTTAATAAATATTATTTATTTATTAAAAATACAAAAATTAAATATTTTTATCAAGGAAGCACTGGTTTATCACAAAATTTCTTTTTAGTTCTTTTTATATATAAAATTCGATTTTTGAGAACGTTTTTTGTAATTTTTTTTAAATTCTATGCACAAAAAACTTGTCTCAAGCTTTAGATCTGCAAAAATTCGACTTAAAATTAATTTAATTCATCTCTTACGGACGATATCTAATATTTTGTAGCGAGTTTCGGGAAAAAGATTTTGCTCACAAGTATTAACTCACACAGAAAATATATTATTACTAATTTATATGTATTATTAGAAAATAATTGGAAATACAATTTTTTTAAAGTACATATTTTTGATTATTCAAAGCTCAGACTTGAAAAAATGTTTTATGATGAAATTTCTAATTTGATTTTTTATCATTCATTTCTTACAGGCGATTACTACTTATTTGTTACGAGAAACCGTTTGACCCAGAGTTTGGTAGAAAAATCCAAGTGGTTCCGTAGCTCATTTCACTTACGCGTGCGCTAGATTGAGGTTTTAGGACAGGTTGTAGGCAGTCAGGAAGGTTCGATTCCCCAGCGGGGGCGATTTTTCAAAGCGTTTGAGAGTGCCATCGTATGTGTAAGATTCTGTGCATGCAATTGTGTAAGAGGAATCGAAAATAAAGTAGAGTAATGATACATAAAATAATTTTTCCTCTTCAAATCGATCGACGTTTCACCTTATGTTTGTTGTTCATAACAATTAATGACAATAATTAAATTATTGGCATTCCGGGTGTACTATTGCATCGATTTAGGATGATTTTCATTGCATGCAAACCGCTATTGAAGAGTAAATAATGATTTTGTGAAAAATCTCTATTTTCTCATACTTCGAGTGAAGATATTGTGACAGGAGACTAATTGAACAAATAGTTTAACGTATCAAATACCATATACCCGCAAACGTCAAGATGAGAATGCTCATTTTGAAGTCGACACAATTTTATGTTTGAATTTCGTCGGTATGTCAGGTCTCTGACCGTCCAGCGGCTTGAGTACCAGGCACGGGGTCTTGGGACCTACGTGTGGGTCGCGCGCAATGGCTTCGGCGGGAGCTCAAGCGCGAGGTTAGCCGGAAGCGTCACTTTTCCGCCAGACGCCCGACCGAACAGTCAAATTTTTCATATATTGTAACTGGCGAGGAGTCGGTCTGCGGACATTGTGTGTTCTATTGTAAAATTCTTCGACGAAATAGCAAAAATATAGAATCGACGAGATTACTAATATAAAAGAGAATAAAAGGAATAAAATAACTTGATATCGACAAAGGGAATTCAAATTATATTCGACGATGTAAGTACTCAATCTTCATAAATGGTATATCTTTGGAATCTCTAGTTTTGCTTATTATTGGGTCTCCCCAATGGATCCCTCTCTGTTAATTTCGTCTCTTGCTTATTCACTCTATTTGCTTCCTTGCTAGTTGGGAGTCGACTAGCTGGCGTCCGACATATTTTATTTCGAGTAAAATCATTCAATTGAGCCTTGGCGGCTCTGACCCAAGCCGCGCCAAGTGAGGGATGAAATTTCGGAAAAGAGAAGACACAAAACTTTTGTTTAATTATTGACCTCAAATTAAGTTCGAAAATTCATTCTGTCTCATTTGGCGCCCAACGTGGGGCAAGTTGGGAAATTTCAGTGAAAATTATGTAAATTCAGTGAAAATGGTGTAAAATTTAAATTCTTTTGTAGACTCAGTTCGGTAATTTCAACGAATATTATGTAAAATTTCAGTTCTCTCTTAAATTCAGTTGGGTAATTTCGACGAAAGTGGTGTAAATTCAATATCTTTTGTAGGTCATTAGCGTTGAAATGTGCGTATCGCTTATCTCACGGGAAACAAAGCTTTGTGTGCGTGCATGTGCCATGCTTCTCTCGGCGACCGTACAATCCGAGCGTGTTATAAACACGGGCTTCGACTGTACTAAGGCTATCTATCGCATCTTTTCTTTGTAGTTACTATTTTGAATCCTTCGCCGCTTTATTTAGTGCATGAATTTAACCTAGAAATATATAAATTGTGAAAAGAATATTGGTGATTGAAATGATATTTATTGAAATTAATTTGACATTTTAAGGTTATGAAATTTTTGTGTGAATCGCCTATTGAATTTGATTGATTATTATTATACTTGTCCGTCAATCCCACAATGTCCGGGACCTTAAACCTTTGTTATCGGTGAAAGTCGAGCGATAGTGATCTTGCTCCGATCGTTCGACGAGAAATAACAAATTGAATCAAAATACTTGATTCAGGTGTACGAATTGAAGTCAAAAATAACCTTGAAAATTTATACTTATCGTCGAATCAGACGAAATATTGAAAATTCTAAATATGAATTAAGTGTGCCAGCTTCGACGTTTAGGTCATGCCCTGAGCATTTGATTATTTATCTGATTGTCTTAACTTGAATGGAAGGATCTTGCTCCACTATTCAATGTTCAAATTTTTGAAACTATTTCACGTTTTTTACCGATTTTTGGTCTTACCCCTGTCTTTTTTAACAACATAAGACATAAAATTGAATTATAGGTTAAAGGTCAGAGGTTATGTCTTGTCATATCAATCTGATGCGAATTATGTATTGTCGGAACATTAAATAATTTGGATCTTTTCTGATTATTTAATATTGAATTGGTTATGAAATTTAAGTTAAAAGAAAATTGAAAATAAATTGATTGCTGTCGACTAACAAAGGTCTTATCCTGGTTTTTCGGTCTTTTTGTGAAATTTTAAATTTTTACAAGAATATTATCGGGATTGGGTCTTGCCCTGATATCGGGAAAGTTGGTCGCCCAGAATTAATTTATATAATCGTGTAAAATCAGACCTTGTTCTGATCCAGAACACTAATGAAATAGAAATCAGATTTTATTCTGATTTCTTGTCAAACTTAAAGAAGGGCCGGTTTCCTTCTGATTAATTAAATGCAAATTAAAATAAATGTTATCGACCAATGATTGATTGATCGATCATTGTTCCGAATTTTCGGTTCCTCATATAATAATTGAATAAAATTTGGCCTTTTTCTGATTTTTCGTTTGAATAAATAAGATCCAACTTGTTTTGATCAAATTGTTTACAGGTTTTACGGATTCGGTAAAATTGAAATCGAAATTGTTTTCTTGATTAATTTAGGTTATGTCCTAGTTTTTCGGCCGAAGGTCGATTGAAATATTCGTAATTATTTAGAATTTGGAAATGTTTTTTTCACCCCCGAAGAGGAAACAAAACAGAGCTCAATCCCTGAAAGTTTCGGAAACTAGCACGTCGAAAGCCCTCAACCAGACAATTTCGCTAGAACAAACTACGGAGACAGTGACCGGCCCCAACATGAGCGAAATGGACTCGGAAACACGGGTCCCGATAAATGTAGAGTCAGTTACTCACACACCTAACACCGGTTTCCCCATGGGTGCGGGTAGAGGAAGGGGAAAGAGCTCACGCGCAACGACTCCTATCCGCCCTGGGTCAGTCAATCCCGGGTTAGATCAGAATTTCGGTGTTTTAGAACGCAGAGTCGAAACATTGACGACCCGATTCGAGGATGTAATCTCTCAACAGAATGAATTGTTAGAGAGGTTACTTCAGTCGAGCCAAAAACAAGAAGAACGGAGTCACGTTGTGAACCGCGTCGACCGCCCCTCATGTATTATGCTAAACCAAGGGTCCGAAGGGGGAGAGGTCTCACCAAGTGTGCCCTACGATGATTACCACCCGAATTATTCTGTAGATCGCGAATCAAACCCGGATGCTATTCGGAACCCTAGTAGTCGTCGTTTGGATCCCCATTTATTAAACCCTTCGTCCAGCTCAGGAGCTTTTGCTCACTTCGGTAGAGATCGGGATCCAGCCGAGAATTTGAGACTCAGGTCAATTGTCAGTCCGTCGATCGTAAGGAATGAAATGGGTTTGGTGGAAAGGGAACTTAGAAACGTGCATTTCGAGAATGAACGTACAGTGTTCCAACCAAGAATTCAGAATGAGGGCTCTCGACTCACTCGCGACAATAATTTTCCACAAAATGCAGATGTCAACAATTTGAATTTTGGGAGTCAAATCGCGGTCCCTAGGTTAATTAGAATCGTGGTTGGTGAACCAAATACCAATGGGCAAATAGTCGACAAGGAAATTTTCGTCTCGGAACAACGATATCGCGAAATGATGGGAAGTGAGGGACATGGTTTCCAAAACAATTAGAATAATAGTCAAGGTATGGGTCGTGCCTCATCCCGCTCGTGCGATTCACGTAGTTTTCCACTGTCAAGTCGAAATTCGAAAATGTCAATCACGCGAAGAACGGGTTCGTTATTCTCGTGGCGCGAGGACGACTCAAGCGAGAGCGATAGTCCTCCTCAAATTAATTCGAGACATACCCGAAGTGCGTCATCGATTCGTGGACCCGGTGGAAACCACTCTAATTTCGACAATGACCTGCCAATGAAAATAGGACGCATAGTCAGTTCTTGGAAGATCTCTTTTCCAAAGACCGAGAGAAATCCTGAACAGTTTTTACTGATTCTTAAGGATTATTTGAGTACCAGCGGAATACATAGAGATTTATTCGTTCCGTGTTTGTCGAAAATATTCGAGGGTCCGTACAGGTCATGGTACCTTGTCAACAAAAACTCGTGGCGTACATGGAGGGACTTCTCACGTGCTTTCCGATACGAGTGGGGCGTTAAGAAAGATGACGCCGACCTTCTCCTCGAAGTTCATGAATTGAAACTTGAGAAGAATGAAACTCTTGCGGAGTTCGCGTGTAGAGCTAGACTCATATTTGAACGTATGCAGTTCCCGCCGGAATTCAGAGAACAATTGAAACAGATTCTCACAAAATTTAATCCGCGACTGACTTTCGAGATTTTGAATCTATCCCTTAAGAATTATACCGAATTTTTGCATTATGTCAATGAACGTAGTTACCTCTATCAAAGGTCAGTTGAGTCACAAAGGGCGCGTCCGAGGTCTAGCCGAACAGACCTAAATTATGTGCAGGGACAGTTCGACTCGGTCGACGAGTTTGACGAATGTTTGATTCCGGACGAATTAGGGCCGAGCGATGAGCATTCTGAGGGCGAACAAGTCACGGACTTTAATGCCATCCAAACTAAATCCACCACGAACCCTAGAAAAGATCTCAGGGTTCAAAACTCAAAGTCTATGATTCGTCTGAGACTCGACCAAAACTTGGACAAGTTTCAGGCTAAGTCAAATCAAACAGACACAACCAAAAAAGTTGATGCTAAGATCCCTGTCGACGAACAAACAAAATCGGAAGGATCGAAACCTCCTTTTGACCGGTCTAAGCTGTTCTGTTTCAATTGCGCGAAATTGGGACATACGCTGCGTTTTTGTACGTCAGAACCACAAATGGTTTGTTGCCTTTGTCGCGAAACAGGACATTTCAACACCAGTTGCCCAAAATACCAGGGAAACGCCAAAAGCCCTCAGTAATTTCCCCTCAGATTACTGAAACCAAGGGCATAAATGAGGATATTCAAAGTCCTTCTTCATCCGAAAGGGCCGTTCACGAGCAAAAGCCAATCAACATTAACCAAGCTAAAGTTTTGGATGAGGTCGACAATTTCGCGAGTAAAGTAGGGTTCGGTGGTCCTGATCCACTTGAGTTGCGATTGTTGGACGAAGCTCCTAGTGATTCGGAAGATTCTGATGTTGAAGTGGAGCATGTTTTACATGCAAAGCAGGAGAGATTGTTTGAGGAAACTATCGCCTCATTCTCATTTTCAGATGAGAGCTCCGACGAAGATGTCACTGACTCAGTCGGTCTCAAAGAAAAACCAACATCTTTCAGAACTTGGTTCCCAACTCGACTTCCTCCTTCTGTTATCCACCGACTAGCACAGAGGAGAATATATCGTCCTGGTAATGCAACCCATGAACCTAAAAGGTCAATTAGGATACCTGTCGAAATTAACATCTTCGGTGAAAAAATTCGTGGCATTATCGACAGCGGTAGTGGGAGATCATTCCTTAGCGAGTCCGCCTACAAACGAGTTAAACAATTCCAAACTCAGGAGTTGACGACTGATTTGACATCACGTGCGGGCGTTCGTCTCGGAGATAAGTCGGTTGTCGTGGGACTCGGTGGAGCGGGATTCGTTATTGACATAGCTGATGTCTATGGACCTCAATGGTTTAGTGTTATGCCGGAATTGTCGGGGGATTTAATTCTCGGAATGGACTTCTGGCTTGGTTTTAAGGTGGTGGTAGATCCATTCTCTCAAACTTGGACTTGGAGTGGTAGCAAACACCACTACCCGCTGTCACATAGTTCCACGACACTGAACGAACTCCAGACGCTCTCAATTGACGAAACTGAGCGTCTGAGAAAATTTCTGGACTCTGAATTCGATAAATTTGACAAAGAGTCCACAGGCGAAACTCATTTAATCAAACACGTCATTGAGTTGAGTGATACAACGCCTCACCGTCAAAAGCCGTATCGTCGAAGCGAGATAATACGCAGATTTATCAGTGAAGAGGTCGATCGTCTGCTGGAAAAGGGTTATGTTTCATGGAGTAATAGCGAGTGGGCATGCCCGCCGGTAGTCGCTCCTAAGGCAGATGGCGGGCTCAGGTTTTGTATAAACTATAGACCCCTTAACCAGAAAACAATTAAGCCGGCATATCCTCTTCACAATATGAGATCTATCTTGTCTCAACTCCACCAGGCCAAGATAATTTCGACTCTTGATATGAGTGAAGCTTTTCACCAAATTCCTATGGATGAAAAGAGTCGAAAGTACACGGCATTTCCAGTAGAAGGAAAAGGATTGCTGGAGTGGAATAGGATGCCTTACGGACTAGCCGGAGCACCTTCGACATTCCAGCAATTAATGGATCTTCTAAAAAGAAGATATCAGGAGCTGATCTCCGAAAGGAAATTGCCAAACAAGTGGTGTGATCAGGTTTTCACGTACCTGGATGACTGGATCATTGTTGGTCGGGATCTGGATGAGCACACTGCCATTTTGTCTTTGGTGTTTGAGGTTTTTAGGGAGGCTAAGCTGATCTTAAATCGCGAGAAGAGTAGTTTTGCTTGTAGGGAAGTGAAATTTCTTGGGTATCTCGTCGATGAATTCGGCATGAGACCGAATCCCGAAAAAGTCCAACCAATAATCGATTTTCCGGTCCCGAAAGATCGGACTCAATTGCGACAGTTCAATGGTCTCGTAAATTGGTATCACAGACATCTGAAAAATGTGGCCAGAATTCAGGGACCATTGAACAAGTTAACAAGCCCGAAGGTTCCTTGGAGGTGGACCGAGGTTGAACAGAAGGCATTTGACGACGTCAAAAAAGCTCTTATCGAGGCTCCTCGGTTGCACGTGCCAATTCCCGGACAACCCTTCATTTTGTACACCGATGCTAGCGACTTCGGCTTGGGTGCGATTCTCGTTCAAAGGGATCCGGAAACGGGAATTGAAAACTTGGTTGAGGTTTTAAGTCGACCATTGAGAGGCGCGGAGTTGTATTATACAACCACGGAAAAAGAATGCCTTGCCGTGGTTTGGTCAGTCGAAAAACTGAGATGCTATTTGGAGGGTATGCCGTTCAAGATCGTAACCGATCATCAGGCATTGCAGTGGCTTCATGGATTGAAAAATCCCATAGGTCGCCTTGCCAGATGGGCAATCTACCTTTATCAGCACGACATAACAGTTGAACACCGACGTGGAACCACAAATGAGGCTCCCGATGCACTCTCGCGCATGTTTAACGTCGATGTTGACCCCAATGGGTGGGAAAAGGTTATCGAAGAAACCATCCAGGAGCGAATTCAGTTAAACACGATTTGTGACCAGGACTGGTACCAAACCAAATTTAATCTCGTTAAAAGTCAACCCGATAGATTCTCGGAATGGAAGATCGAGAACGACGAACTGTTCTATTATCGCCCTGACTACGAAAAGGCCATGATCGATGACGAACATCCATGGAAAAAGGTAGTCAAACCTTGTGACATCGTGACTATCCTTCGACAAAACCACGATACCCCACAGGCAGGACATCTAGGTCGCGATAAAACACTAGATAGAGTTCGCCAAAATCATTATTGGCCAGGTATGACCCTGGATGTTAAGTCCTTTGTCGAAGACTGCGAAATCTGCGTTAAGGTCAAATACAATCAAAGGCCTATAAAAGGACAATTGACCACCCGGCCCTTACAAACACCTTGGGCCCAGTTGTCCGTCGATACCGTCGTCTCTCAAACGCGAACAAAAAGGGGAAATTCTAATTTGATTGTCGTCCAGGATCTGTACACTAAGTATATCGAGTTGTTCCCAGTTCGACATAGGACTGGTAAATCTGTGGTTAAAGCGCTTGACACGGTTTTCGATCATTGGGGAACCCCTAGGTCAATTATTACGGATAACGGTACGGAGCAGCGTTACCAGACCGTACCATAATTATGTAATCGTACCATAATATTGACTCTTGTACCATGTACCATCCCTCGCGTACCATACCTCTTAAATATACCATAATTTACAAATATTTCTGTTTCTTATTTTTTATTTAATCGAAAAGAAATGAAGGCAATAGCAGAATAGCCATTATCCAATGAGAATTGTCTTCTGTCCTATAAAAGCATGCTTGACCAATCAATCATCGTTTATATTAAAGCGTTCATTTCATATAGAAGTGAGGCGACGAATGAAATGGCTCGGTTCATTAATTCAATATGGATTTTAAATTTCCCGCATTTGCACGCCCTATCAACATCCGCTTTTGTTTTTGGAACATTTGTTGTTTACAAATCAGAATTTGTACTTCCTGTAAGTTCTGTAATCTATCTGCAAAATGGAAAGCGAAATAAATTCAAAAAAACGCGAAATATCCCGGGAGACTCGAAAAAGAGATCGCTCTGAAACTCCTGAACGAATAAAAAAGATTCGAGGAGATAGTTCGACGAAAACTCAAAAAAGGACCCAAAAGTACAGGGTAGAATGGCAAAATGATTGCACAAGATCTTGTTGGTTAAGGCCGGTTGTAGGAGAATCAACACGTGCACAGTGCATTTTATGTAAAACAGATTTTACGGCAGATATTTCTGTAATAAATAAGCATGCAGAGGGAATAAAACATTCAAAAATTGTGAAAGGTACATATTAAATTTTCTATTCTTTTATATTTACGTATACTTTACTGTTTCATTTTAATTTTTATTAATTTTATTCCTTAGTCTTGTTTTTAATATTTCATATAATTTGTTATCATTCTTTCCACAAAAAAGTTCTATAAATAATAAATTCTCTGATTTTTATGACTTATAGATAGATGTAGATATGCGGTTTACAGTAAAAAAAGAATATTAATTCGATGTGGAACTTAATTGTGTCCAGAAAGATATTGAAATTATAAAGATTGAATTTTTCAAAATTTTAAATCTACTATTTATCTATATCTGTTTCAAGCTGCTATTTAAAAAATATAAGAAAATATAGAACAAATTTTGTAAAAAAAATAGAGTAACAGATTTCTTGTAGTTATATGTTATATTTTTTCTGTTTATTTGAAAGCGCACTTAAACTTTCCTTAAAAGGTAAAAAAATTAATCATAATACCAAAATTATCTAATTTTCACAGAAGTCCCGAATACTTCAATTCAACAAGCGTTGACTACTTGTACGAAAGAGAGTAACGAAAGGAAAAAGCATATCGAAGATGTTAAAAAGGCCGAGATAAAGTTGTGCGGTTACTTTGTTGAACACAACTTAACATTTAAATCATTTGATCATCTTCCTGGTGCTTTAAAGTCTGCTTTCCATGATCCGAAGATTGCAAAATCAATTACACTTGGAAGAACTAAAGCGACTGGAATTATAAAAAATGTGATCGGAAAATGTCATACTGAAGACTTAGCTTGTATTTTGAAAACCTCCAAAATCAGCACCATAATAGATGAATCGACTGATATTGGCACTATTAAAAATATGGCTGTTTGTGTCCGCTTTTTTGATGAAAAATCTAGGTCTACAAATCTGAATTTTGGAAGCTAGTGAATATCTTCGATGGGAACGACTTTGATGCAGCTAATGAGGGAGCCACTGCCAGTCGTTTATGTGAGTGTTTAAAACAATGTTTTGAGTCAGATAATGTACCTCTAACTCAACTCATCGGTTTTGCCAGTGACGGCTGTAACACTATGTTTGGAAGGGAAAACGGTGTAGCTATCAGAATGCAGCGATTATTGCCTGGTCTCATATTAATAAAATGTATATGCCATTCTTTGGACATATGTGCATCCAGAGGCTGTGAAAAATTACCGCGGCGCTGTGAAGACTTGGCAAGAAATATTTATCATTTTTTTAAACAAAGCAGCAAGAGGCAAGCTCAATTTGCAGAGTTTCAAGTCTTCTTTGAAGTTGAACCACACAAAATCTTAGCACTTTCACAGACTAGATGGCTGTCGCTTTTACAGGTATTTGATAATAGAACTTATAATCTCTTTAAAACAAACTCTGATAAAATGGTAAATTTTTATCCCGGTAATTCCATTCATTATAGTTTTTAATAATTATTTTCAGGTTGTGATACGAATTTTAGAACAATGGCTACCTCTTCAAACTTTCTTCACCTTGAAGTGGCATGAAGAAAGATTGGTTGCCACAGAATGCATCTACAAGGATTTAAATGATCCATTTGTTAAGATGTTCTACTTCTTCCTAGAATGGGCTTTGCCAAAGATCGTTGGAGTGAATGAATATTTCCAAAGTGACAAAGTTGTCATCACTCACGTCGATGGAAAGATGAAAACGATGTATACCGAATTATTACTGGGATATATGCATCGTGATCGAGTCAACAAAATCAAACCCGAATTCATCAATCCTGCGGATGATTCGATGTTTGTACCACTAAACCAAATGTACCTCGGGGTTAAAGTTATGCGTGAACTTCAAACTGCCACAATCGCTAACAAAAAAGACGAAGTATCCGATTTCCTGTATCGATGTCGTCAGTTTTTAATCACTGTATGTGATGAAATAAAGAAGCGATATGACCTCAGAGGAAATAATCTTTTTTCGAAGGTGGCATGGCTAAATCCTGAGGTAGCTATTTCCAGTAATCCAAAACGGCCAACCAGTATTGAATTACTTATCAAAGAAGTGACGCGTATTGTTTCTCCTGATAATATAAATTTAATACAGGCCATCGATGATCAGTGGAGGAAGTTACCTCAGGAAGTCACTTTCAAAGACTGGGTCTCAAGTTCTGAATCTGAAGCAGTCACAGTCACAGTCGATTCGTTCTGGTACAAAGTAAGAGAAACAAAAACTTTAGAAGGGATGCAAGATTATAAAGAAATTGGTCAGTTTGCTTTAGATGTGTTAGCACTGCCACATTCAAGTGCCACTTGTGAAAGAGTTTTTTCCCAAGTAAATCGTGTCAAAAATCCAGCAAGAAACAAATTTCTTACCTCGACTTTGCAGGGTGTATTAAGCGCATCGGAATGTGTTTCGCAAAGCGGCTGTGAAAAGTTCCAACCGACCGAAAAAATGCTAAACTGCATGACAAGTAGCAACATTTACGGTCCAAAAAATCCGGAAACCAAAAAGTTAAACGAAAAACGAGAAAATAATATTGAAAACAATTTATCTAACTCTCCTCAATCTGAATATGAGGACATAGAAAATCAGGAGTGCGAAATAGTATTTGATTAAGAATCAGTATTTGAGTCTTAATTTTTAGATTTTCCAGCTTTTAACCTATTTTTAAGTTAAAAAAGACTAGTGTTTGAAATGAAGGCTGAGTAAAGTTAATTTTCATGTGATTTACGTAAAGACATTCCAAAGACAATTACATATTATACTTGCGTTTTATAGATTATAAGCTGTTTTATAAAAAAAAGAAATGCTTTTAATAAGAGTTACTCTAAGTAAATGTTACAAAATACAAAGATTTGAAAAAGTAGAAACTGTGTTGTAATTATTACTAAAATAGTTTTATTAAAGCAATATTATTTATATTTATTAATAAATTGTTATTAACATTTTAATTATGAAAAATATTACAGTTTGAAGTATTTGAGGATATGTTAATTTAAGTTTCGCGCCGCGCATGCGTCTTGTAAACATGTACCATAGTGTACCATAATTTCAAGATGCTGATTCCATAATTTCGCTCCTTGTGTCTGGCAACGCTGGTACGGAGTACATAAATAAAGATGTCAGAGCCCTATTGTTATCGAGAGGCGTTAAACATATCACTACCCCGTTAAGTCATCCCCAGAGTAATCCGGTCGAGCGCGTTAAATGAACCATCAAGCCAATGATTTCTGCATTCATAAACGAGAACCATAGGGAGTGGGATGTAAATTTGTCGAAGATTCAGTTAGCTTATAACACTGTCCCGCATTCGGGCAGTAGAATATCGCCCTTCTTTTTGAATCACGGGCGCGAGGCGGTGGTTGTGCATGCTACAAGTTCCCCTGAAAGTGTCGATAACTCCACCGTCAAGGACTCAATTGACGAATGGTCAGCGCGAATGAGTGAAATTGACGAATTCCGTCACAAAATAGAAAATCAGATTAAGAAAAACTCTGACAAACGTTTGGCCCGGCTGAATTCGGGTAGAGTCGAATCAGTAGAGATCAAGGTAGGGACTGAAGTCTATTACCCTAATAAAAAGTTAAGTAGTAAGGCAGATGCATATTCCTCGAAGTTGGCACATAAGTTTGCCGGACCAGCTTTTGTTCACAGAGTGTGTGGTCCGGTTACGGTGGAATTGACAGACAAAGCTGGTAAAATAGTGGGGAAATACAGCATTACCGATTTAAAAATTCCGCGTCGAACGCTGCGTGCTAAGTAATATATATTTTCAGCGTGACTTATTCGAGGAATTCACCAGCTCCCCGTCGACCTCCATCAGGCAAATCGACAATCAGAATGTCGGGATTTACGACACCTTGCTCTGGCTCCTCCACCCCTGCACCAGTTTCAGCACGAGTACTGGAGCTGAGACGACAACAACTCGAACTGGAGCAGAAGATGATCAATTTGAAGCTCCAGATCGAGGAGGAGCGGACACAATTCTCGTCGTCCGAAAAGATTGACCTTAGTCAATTTGACGTTTCAGTCGATACCAACTTCGACTACATCGAGCGACCGAATTCGACAGACCAGTCAGCAAAGCTACTGGAAGAGGCTCTGCGGGACGCCAACAAGCTCCTGGACAGCGGGTTTGATCTCACACCTAGTTGCTCGACAAGTGGGATCGACCTGAGATGGCCTACGTCAGAGGCAGCAGAGTCATCAGTTAGCAGCGAAGCCCGGAAACTCTTGGACGAGATTAAAAACTTGCCTCCCCCCGAGTTGAAATTGACAAAGCCAACAAGGGTCACCCCCGCCCAACTACAGGCGGAAAATCTTCGACGGAATAGGGTCCCAAATACCAGCCATCCAACAAGAAGATCGGAGGCGAATGGAAGGGAGCTGAAATCGACTGACAACTCCAAGGCATTGGTTGCTCCTTCAGTGATGGTCCACCCCCTGCCCTTCGATAGAATCCCAAGCTTCGACGACGTCCTTAAGGAGCTGGGCGTTCCACAGCTTGTCAACCCGCGAGGCGAAGGACAGCCTCTTTATTTGGCGGATTGCAGGATCATTACACAAGTCCTACTCAAGGACATAATCAAAAAGAGGGCGGAGATTCTAATGAAGAAATTAGAGTCAACTAAATTCGACCGTGGGACCCAAACCTTCGTCACCTACGTTGGGAAGCAACACGTCGCTGGTTGCGTGAACTGCAGGTCAAGGGAGCACCACTTCAAGGAGTGCCGTCTTCCGTATCGGCCTGGATTCTGCCGAGTTTGTGGTGCGGACGGGTTCGACACTGCCGACTGTATTTATCCGCACGGAATTGAACATGAGCAGGCCCTAGGAAGATGCCCCGGCTGCTCAAGGGATCTTGGCCTTTATTGCCCAGAATGTCCAGACTGCAACATGCGACATCGAGGCCTGGTCGACTGGCTCAGGCTCAATTACGCTACCTGGCCGACATGGATGATTCCGACCGACCATCAATACCTGGTCGGCGAAGGGGAGCAGGAACTCAAACGACGAGTCAAAGCCAGATTTAGCGACAGCGAAGACTACCCTAACAGATTGAGGCGATTCCTCATAAGGGAAAATGCCCTGGGTAAAGGGGTGGCTCCAGCAAACCCTGAATCCCCAAGCGCCATCCAACTTTCGGAGGAGAAGAGGCACCTGGCAATCAAAGCCCTCACGTCGCAGTTCGTCGACAAAAGTCTCGACGAAATTATGCGGGAGAGGCCAGAGCTTGACGACGGCCAGGAGGTGAAGATCATCGTCCCGACCAAATACAAGAAGAAGTCAACGAAGTAATCGTCGATGGTTCGTCAAATTTAGAATTAGTTTCGACAGTAATTTTTGGGTCGTGTTTAATTTTTTTTTCTCTTTTGACAGTTGTCAAATTCATCTTTGTCAGTAATCACTAGCGATTCCTCATATCATAGATTTAGCTTCGGCAGTAGTTATGCTGTCAGAACATTTTAATTTTTCTCTCGACAGTTGTCGGAATTACCATTTTATTTTGTCTTATAACATTGAGTTTGTCGAAGTGTAGTTCTTTTGCCAAAATTAGCGGCACTATCGACCGGTATTGGGTCCTTGTTCGACCAAACCCCCTAATGTTCTACCTTCGTTATATTAATAAACCTAATTATCGAACCAACGTATTTGCTAAGAAGATTCCAGAGATATATTATTTAAAGAAATTTTGCGTCAATTTTATGCCGTTAAAATTGATTTACGGGATATGAATTTAAATTTCATAAATCATATTGGATGGATTGGGTACTGAGCGATGTCTTATTATAACTTTTAATCATTTATTCCCTTTCAGAATCACGGTTGTCGTATTCTCACCTTGACGTTACGGTTTGAAGGGGGAGAGTGTGACAGGAGACTAATTGAACAAATAGTTTAACGTATCAAATACCATATACCCGCAAACGTCAAGATGAGAATGCTCATTTTGAAGTCGACACATTTTTAGTTTGAATTTCGTCGGTATGTCAGGTCTCTGACCGTCCAGCGGCTTGAGTACCAGGCACGGGGTCTTGGGACCTACGTGTGGGTCGCGCGCAATGGCTTCGGCGGGAGCTCAAGCGCGAGGTTAGCCGGAAGCGTCACTTTTCCGCCAGACGCCCGACCGAACAGTCAAATTTTTCATATATTGTAACTGGCGAGGAGTCGGTCTGCGGACATTGTGTGTTCTATTGTAAAATTCTTCGACGAAATAGCAAAAATATAGAATCGACGAGATTACTAATATAAAAGAGAATAAAAGGAATAAAATAACTTGATATCGACAAAGGGAATTCAAATTATATTCGACGATGTAAGTACTCAATCTTCATAAATGGTATATCTTTGGAATCTCTAGTTTTGCTTATTATTGGGTCTCCCCAATGGATCCCTCTCTGTTAATTTCGTCTCCTGCTTATTCACTCTATTTGCTTCCTTGCTAGTTGGGAGTCGACTAGCTGGCGTCCGACATATTGTATTTAGAGTAAAATCATTCAATTGAGCCTTGGCGGCTCTGACCCAAGCCGCGCCAAGTGAGGGATGAAATTTCGGAAAAGAGAAGACACAAAACTTTTGTTTAATTATTGACCTCAAATTAAGTTCGAAAATTCATTCTGTCTCAATATAATAAATAAATAAATAAAAATGCAAGAATCTGTGACTAAGGTGCTCTTGGAAATTTAGCGCTCTTCAATTTAAAAAAAAGTAATTGCGGATTGGGGCAAAATTGAAGGCTGTAGGCCCTTTGAACGATAAAAATTCGTTTCTCCCATTCTGCTGTGTATCTCTGTATACTATCGTGTGCACTTCAAAATTTCTATTATTACTGCAAATATTAACCGATTTTCATGAATCTTTTTTTCACTTATTTGGAATTATTTAAATAAACTATGTATCCTAATTAAAATTCAATCACGCGACGCTTTCGTAATTTCAGTTTTTCAACCGGCCTGCATCTCATAACAATGAGGAGGATGATTCGTTCCGGATAATTCGACGCGCTCGAGTGTCTCCACTCGCGCGACGGGGTGTTTCGCTTGCTCGTTTTTCGTGAATAATGGTTATATTCTTCCATAAGCTTAACGCCTCTCTCAGCCGAATAATTCACAATTTTCAATTTACTTACTAACTCCAGTCCCTTAACAAAACTTTCGTTTTTAGGCCACGTCCACGATTCTGTCCTAAGAAATTCATAATTCAAGTTAAATCTTCCAAAAAATCCTTTAGTGTCGGCAGAATCGACTACTCAATTCCATTCTTAATAATTTCTGGGATTTCATCGATTTGAACTTGTACTCGCTTCACATTCTCATTTGATGACTCTGTTTCGCGATTCAAATCAATGGCCATTTTGATTTTTGATTCTGGTGACAATTTCGGATCAAAGAAAGCTAATGCGATTGTTTCACAGCTCAAATACCATAAATGATTCATTAGAATTTTTAATGCAACACGAGAGATACTGGGATCGACAGCTTCATATTCATACAGTTTTGACACGACCCTGAAATCCAAATAAGGGACTTCAGTAGCAGAAGGCGCACAAAACCATGCTTCGACGTACATACTAACAATAAAAATACAAATATCACATATCGCATTCTCTTCTTCTGGAACTAATACAAATTCACGACGAAAGAGAAAGATTTTCAAGCAATAAATAGCTTTTACCGTCCACCTCGCATGATGGATGGGCCTCGGAATACGGAAAAATAGTCCACGAGGTGGTACTTCGCCAAGGAAAATTATCACTAATTCCAATAATTCCCTATAATCCTCTCTAGACTGCTGTTCCTTCAGAGCTTTCTTAACAAAGTCAACGATTCGAGATAGGTCGCCCTGATTAGTGTCCCTGGACCTTTTCGTTTTCAATCCCTGATCGAAAATTATGAGCATTGATTCTAGACCAAGCCTTTTGAAACTTTTTAAAGATCAGTGCAGTCAGACCTGTAGTGCTGCACATTTCTTCCTTGAAAACGCGTCTGAGAATAACTTCATATATATGATATCTACAAGCAAAGTACAAAAGATCTTTTCCTAAAAAATTTTCTATTAAAACGCATGCACCTCTATAACTTCCAGTATTCGAAGCTGTTGTATCAAAAACTAATGCCTTAACACAATCTTGGAGACCCCATACAACAAGAATTTCACAAACAGCAGATGTCTGCTCTTTTTCAGTCCCAGATTGCAGTACAGGTACTCCAAGAAGTTGTTGAGCATCGCCATTCTAAAGAATCGCAGGAAGTTGATCGACGATCTCCTAACCTATTAACGCTGAAAGTAACTTACCTTCCCAGTGCACGACAGCAGCTTGCAATTTCGTGTCCATGAACTGCTTTTTAATTACAGTCGCCTTTTCTTCCCGTATTTTTTCTCTTGCACTGTGAATGGATAACCTGATGATGGCAAAATCCTGGACATCATGGCCTAGTGCCTCAGTCGTTGCAATCAGAACATGAACTGCATCCCTGTCAGAGAGTTTACATTTATCTGAAGCCGCAGCAAGCTTAGGAGTCCTAGTGTACGGCTCCCTCTCGCCCGTTTTGCTTTTGGTGATGAAAATTCTAATTCTGTAACTTCTGGGAGAGGAGGTTCTAGCACAATATTATCAGTGGATTTTTCAGCAACTGATACATTTATATCTGTACCTGATTCCAAACTGCTGTTGCTTATAGATGACATCCATTCGGCAGTTTCATCTTTAAAAGAAAAAGAAGAAATTTAATTATGCAAAAGTAAATTTAAGAACTGAAATGTAAAAATAATTAGGAGTATTGCATAATTGCAATTTTTTTATACATTACTCACTTAGTCGTTCAATTTCAAGATTGTTTCGCTCCTTTCTCATCAGCGCTGTCTCTTCTCGTTCTGCAACTTTTCTTTCTCTTAGAAGTTCCTTGTAATCGATTCCGAACATAAACCTTAGTCGACCCTTTAACCTTTGATTTATTAAAAACAGCTTACTTCTTTTTTAGAAATATTTTCCAAAGCATTCGCATGAGCAATGTCGAAAAGTCCTCGACAATTAAACATCCCTCGTGAAAAGAAAGACCAACTTTAGATCACAGTATAGGCAGGTGTATTCTTGTCCCGGCAGTTTGAACCCCCAATATCCCATCATTATTAGGCTCTTCACGAGTCATAGATTGTAAAGGGGACGGTCTTTCTTGTAAGTTTCAACAGAAAGAGATGACGAGATGGAGGGAGGGACAGAGTTCCATAAATATAACGGCAACTGGTTGAAGCCTTCTAGATCTCGTAAATAATAATAAATCATCCCAGGTTCTTTGGGACTTTTAGGTATAGCTAGTCTGTTGATACAGACAGCTATCCTTATTTAACAGAGAGAGTGGTGTCTACTTCAATGGCCTAAAATTGATGCAGGTATAGGCTGAAAGGTAAAAGACCAGAAGAAGACCAAACGTGGTTTGAAGCTGGTCTTAATGTGATCTAAAGTTGGTCTTCCTTTTCACGAGGGATACGAGAAAAAGTCATGGATAATAATATGTGCATTTTTAATAGATCTACAACTTTTGTATGAAGCTTTTTTATATAATTGAAATTTTATAAAATGAACAAATAAAATTGGGGTTTTCTTCAATTATATGGGTTTTTTATGTTCAAGGGCCAAGGGCATCCTTTCACTTAGTCCAATTAAGCTCAAATTTTACAGGAATTATTTCTACATAAAATGGAACCAAACAGGGGGTAGCGCTAAAAAAATCGCAAAAAAATGTTTGCCAAGAGTAAATAAGAGCCACCTTAGTGTTCTAGGTACTCAGCGTGTGCTCAACACGTTCTGTGCCTATCGCTGGGAACTTCTTGACATGAAATGTGGTCACGGTATATTTGCTTTATTATGAAACGTTTAACACAAAAGCGTTCTGTGCTCACTAATTAATATATTTCCGTACAAAGTAGATGAAAAATTGATTATTTTCATCTAATTAGGCACCATTGTTTAAACAGTCTTTTTAACTTGACACAGCTTCACAGGGAAACCAATGAAAACAGTGATGTGATTTAAAATCGAAATTTATTAAACTTCGCACCTGTAGGGGTAATGAAAAGATCTGAAATAAAATCGCACCTAACTTTTTTTCTTTAAATCCTATGAGGTTGGGATAAAGTTCAAATAATTTCAAAAGTGAATTGGAATCCATTCATAATATTTATTTTTTAAAATTATTATTCCCTGCAGGATTAATCATTTTTATCTTTTATTTATTTTTTTTTTTTTTTTTTGAGATCGCCTGTCATTAGGTACAATAGGCTCGCTGCTCCCTGCTGGGCTGGAATGAGCACGTAGCGCAAACATGTGCACCGAAGGGTCAAAATGCATAGGCGTAGGCGAGGGCGTAGGCTTACATTCTGTTTATGTACATTTGGCTTTTTAAAAAGTCAGGAGTTATTTTCTCGTAGGATTTAAATAATCAGTAAGTAGTGGTAAGCAAATGCATGATTTAATTTCTTAATAAACGTGACTAATTTTGCTTTTTACATAATTATGAGAAACTGTAGAGCTGTGTAACTTTTCTCATAGGATAATGCGTTTACAATTCACAGCGATACAAAAAATTAATTCTTTAAACAGAGTTGACGTATTTGCACATCCGAATCTATTGATCAGAAACATTTAAACCTTATACATTGTCTATATCGAGGTAAGGTCTCTGGAAAGGAACAAGAAATATTCTGATGAAATGAAAACTTTCCCCAGTGAATTTTTGTAAAATAATTTCAATTGATGAGAAAAAATTGTCTAGACTCTTCATTTGGTAATAAAGTATAACGATAATTTTGCCACAAATAGCACGATTATCTTCTCTCTTTCTTACTTGAGAGTTCTTGTTAAGAACAATGGTTATAAACAATAAAGAGTAATAAGGAAGTACTTATTAACAATAAGAACAGTAGTTGTTAACAATAAGGAAAACAATTCGAAAAAATCAATCTCAGTCCTGAAGGGTTTTAATTAATAGCAATATTGTTATTAACAATAAACAATATCATTGATGGGAAGCATAACTATTGCGACAATTTTAAGGTAAATTATGACACTGGTTGCCTTTGATGATTTTTTTATTATTAAATGAAAAGTCTAGACGATTTTTTCTTAAAATTTGAACTTATTTAACAACAATACACTGAGAAAAGTTTACATTCGATCACATTATTTCTTGCTCCTTTCAAGAGACCTTACCTCGATATAGACAATATACAAGTTTTAAATGATTCTAATCAATAGATTCGGATGAGAAAATACTTTAATTTCGTTAAAAAAATCAATTTCTTGTCATGCTGTGAATTGTAGACGCATTTTCCTATGAGAAAAGTTACATAGCTGTACAGTTCCGTATAATTATGTAAAAAGCAAAGTTAGTCACTTTTATTGAGAAATAAAATTATGTATTTGTTTATCACTACTTACTGATTATTTAAAGCCTACGAGAAAATAACCACTGACTACGCCTTCGCCTTTGCATTCTGACCCTTCGGTGCACATATTCGCGCTACGTGCTCATGCCAGCCCAGCTGGGAGCAGCGAGCCTATTGTGCCTAATGACAGGCGATCACAAAAAAAATTAAAATTATTAATCCTGCAGGGAATAATAATTTTAAAAAATAAATATTATGAATGGACTACAATTCACTTTTGAAATTATTTGAACTTCATCCCAACCTCATAGGATGTACAGAAACAAAGTTAGATGCGATTTTATTGCAGATCTTTTCATTACCTCTACAGGTGCAAAGTTTAATAAATTTCGATTTCAAATCATATCGCTGTTTTCAGAGAGCTTCCTTTAAAGAAGCACTATGCAATTTTTGACTCCTTTATGTCATTTCCCTGTGAAGCTGTGTCAAGTTAAAAAGACTGTTTGAACAATGATGCCTAATTAGATAAAAATAGTCAATTTTTCATCTACTTTGTACGGAAATATATTAATTAGTGAGCACAGAACGCTTTTATGTTAAACGTTTCATAATAAAGCAAATTCTTTTCGAGATACAGGACTATCAATTAAAAGTGGTTTTTCGTTCGTAAATTAAAACCCTTCTATCTTTGAAATTATTAACTTTAGAGAGATAGTGTCCAGTATGGAAATTTATTGTTTTAACTCAAATTTTCGATTCTACCAAAACATTTTTCAAATAAAACAATATTACTCGGCACAGAAGGGAGATTAATTTTTGTCCATTATTTTACATATTAGCGCTTTTTTTTTGCAAAAACTATTGATTTCATCGAATAAGCGTCAGGAGAACTATTATTTCTCTCCTTTTCGTCTACAAAAATGCAAAAGAAAATTTTTTTAAAATATTGAACGGTAATGTAATAATTAATTGATTATGAAAATTTAATTAATCGCTTATATCTCTAGAAGGCCATAAATGCCAGAGGGGTATCATGCAGATTCGGAATCAGGAGATCAGTTTGAACAAGAACCATTAACAATATCGCATGTCAAACGCGAATCCGACGGAAGTAGGTATGGCGTCCGGACTATTTGCTCCTTCGACAAGTCCTGATTTTTACATTTCTATGAAAGTTTCAGTACATTTTCTTGTTGAATGGCTATTCGCGGAATTTTGCAGATTCTGCTTTCTTTACTTCGGCTTTTACAAGTGAAGCATCTAGATGGAGGAATGCTGATGTTTAAATTTCACTGCTGATGTTTAAATTTAGGTCAAGGGTCTCGACCGCCTGCTCCGCGGTTTTGTAAAGGAAAGCTACTTTGCCAATCATATCGTGTTTCCTGGCCATTTTAAGGAGAGGATCTCTGCCATTTTCAAAAATCTATGCTGTACTCAGAACAAATCGGTTATGAAGACATTCGAGATTCAGAATTCCACGTCCGCCTTGACGACACAAGATGTATAATTGCGAAACGGACGAATTAATATGCAAGCTCTTATACATATGCATGATCTTACGTAGACTCTTCCTCTTTTTTCTCACGCATCATGATATCGGGTGATTGGCTCGGATATAATGATCCATCTGGATAGTTACATCCCAGCATAATATGTAATCTTCGTTTTCTAAAACGGGCACTGAAATCTATCCATTTAGAAAGGCATCCATTCTGCTAAGAATCCTAGGTTTAGAGTAATTTTTTGATGTATAATGCCATCTACATAATTATGTCTGTGCTGTACTCTCTCTGAGTAATTACGTGACGACCATCAATAATATGCTTGGTGGATTCGTTATTTTCTCCACACAATCGGCATCTGTTAACAACATCTTGATGTAACATGTGCTTGCGATAGTTTCTGGTGCTAACAACCCTCTCCTGCATCGTTATCACGATTCCTTCCGTTTCCGGAAACAGGACTCCCTTTTTCAGACAAACATGGGATGCCTTTCTGTTGATTTAATGATGTTATTACGTTTTGAAATTCTCGTAGTCGAACTACTCCATTTGTACTACCATTTGTTGAGTCAGAAAGAATACGTGAGTACAGAGATCGCAAATCTGTAGATACCTGAGTAAAAATGTTTCGACTTGAGGTTCGTCTTGGCTCGTCTTGAGTTCATCTCCAAGATGGCTATGTCTCGCTGGCGGCCAAGGGCGAGACTCAGGACTCGAAGATGTAAGTCTTGAGTTTATGACTAAGGTTTACGGCGGGTTTTGAAGGCAAGTCGATGTGGACTTGCCCAAAGACAAGAAGTTTCGTTGTAATTCTGAAGACCAGTCGAAGTGGACTTATTTTAAGACGAGAACTTCAAAGTCTTGATAAATAAACAGAATTTTTTCTAAAGAAAATCACATTACCAATTTATGGTTTTAATATTTGCCAGGTCAAAATTACAAAAGTTTACATTTGCGAATTTTATTGCCCATTATACTCCGACCTCTATATATTATGGACCCCACCGGCAGGGCCTGCCATTTCCAGGAATCAGGTAGCTCGGCTGCGACCAAATAGTTGACATCTGCTGAGGATTAACATTTACAACATCTTGGCTATATCTTGGCTATGCCTTGGATGAAGACTTAGCCAAGACGAATTTTTTTTCACTCGGATAGGCCTGATTTTGTCGGACGAGTTAAGAGAACTCTTCAGAATAAATCTGAGTCTTGTGATAAAGGCAGTCATTAGGATTTTTTCGATTATCGTATGCTGAACACCCTTAGACACGGTGGTCGAGAAGCAAAAGAAAGTCTGCTCGAAAACCCTAAGAAAAGTGAATGTGGCTTGCTCTTTCTGGTACCTAGGAGTACTCAGAAATCATTGAGACAAAATCTAAGCAGATCCTGTTCACGAGAAAATCACTGTTTTGTTCAGTCAAAAGTAACAATAAATGGTTTTTCTGAGATACCTTCTCAAGAATGTATTTTATCCATAATATGATTATTGGTGTTGATAGAGGACTCAATCACCTTTGAAATGAGCCCTTGAACTTTCGAAAATGTTCAATAGCCACAAGAATTTCTCATGAATAGAATTTTTTTCAGACTTTGATTCGACTTTTTTTTAGCACCTTAAGATATGAGAAATGGTTGAAAAACTGATTTTCATCGATTTTCCTGAAAAATTATCAAAAAGGGTCCACGTTAAGACGCTCTATCTCGGTGGCTATGAAACATTTCAGATTTTTCAAGGGCTCATTTTAAAGGTAATGGAGTCCTCTACGAACACATATAATCATATTATGGATAAAATATATTCCTCAGGAGGTACATATCTCGAAAAAACCTATTTTTGCACTGACTGACTTCATTAATATGCGCTCTATCTCGGTAACCAATGAATATTTTTCAAAGTTATAGGGCTCGTTTGAAAGGTAATTTAATTATCTACAAATCATATTACAACAAGTTTTGTGATAAAATACATCCCTGAGGAGATATTCTCAAAAAAACCGATTATTGGTACTTTTGACTGAACAAAAAAGTGATTTCCTCGCGAACAGTGTCTGTTCAGATTTTGTATCAACGATTTCTGAGTACTCCTAGGTATCAGAAAGAGCATGCCACATTCACTTTTCTTAGGTGTTTCAAGCAGACTTTCTTTTGCTTCTCGACCACCGTGTCTAAGGGTATTCAGCATACGATAATTGAAAAAATCCTAATGACTGCCTTTATCACAAGACTCAGATTCATTCTGAAGAGTTCTCTTAACTCGGCCAACAAAATCAGGCCTATCCGAGTGAAAAAAATGCGTCTTGGCTAAGTCTTCATCCAAGGCATAGCCAAGATATAGCCAAGACGTTGTAAGTTTAATGCTTAGCAGATGTCAACTATTTGGTCTCAGCCCAGCTACCTGATTCCTGGAAATGGCAGGCCTTGCCGGTGGGGTCTATAATTTATAGAGGTCGGAGTATAATGGGCAATAAAATTCGCAAATGAAAACTTTTGTAATTTTGACCTGGCAAATATTAAAACCATAAATTGGTAATGTAATTTTCTTTAGAAAAAATTCTGTTTATTTATCAAGACTTTGAACTTCTCGTCTTAAAACAAGTCCACTTCGACTGGTCTTCAGACTTACAATAAAACCTGTCTTTGGGCAAGTCCACCGCGACTTGCCTTCAAAACCCGCAGTAAATCTTAGCCATAAACTCAATATTTACGTCTTCGAGTCCTAAGTCTCGCCCTTGGCCGCCGCCAGTGTTAAGCGGCGTTAAGTGAATCGAGGAATTTTCATTTATGCCCTGCTCTTAGAGATTCTGAAGAATTCAAAAATTTTACATTGGTTCTTATAAAAAAAAAAAAATTCAAATTAATTAAAACTTTTACAAAGCCATCAACGATGCCAAACCTATATGAAAATTACATTTTTACGCACAGTTTTTATTATTTTCAATCGGTAATTTTCTGTTCGTTGTGTTTTTTCTTTAATATTACGCAGGTTTTAAGAATAGGGGTATGGTGTACACAGTTCGACGACTCTAAAGGAATATCTAAGAAATTATTCACTAAAATGCGTTATAATCACGTTATAATATTTGAACAAAGCAAGTCAGTTGAACAACTTTTTGCTTTTCTACTTACAATCCGACGGCATTATACTTATCCGATGTACGGACAAAAGTGTTTTTATTCCTGAATTGAGAACGAGGAGCAAGGTCAATTTAAGGGACATGAAGATACACAGGGACTCATATGTCACTGCTCCTAACTTCACAACAAAACCTATTTTTCTTCATAGTTTCAACTACACGAAGGATAAAAGTTCATTCCTGCGCGTCGAAAAAGTCCGATGGATTTTAAAGTACGGGGAAACGTTTTCCTTAATGTAATATGTAATAGTTATGTACCAAGAAAAAATCATGACTAAGTGGACTTTTAGAGTCATACCCCTCTTAAAAGATTGTTGCTTCTTATAAGTTATTCAAGTGGGAATGTGAGAGCATGCCTAAGGCCTGAAAATCCTTTTGCCTGGTAACGTTTCTTATTGAATGTTTTATTACAGGAGGTTAAAATATTCATAATGGATACAGATGAAAGAATTTACAAATGTATTTCAAAATTGTCGTGTATGTATATATACCGGGCGACCTCTCAGAGTATCAGCCTTATCCTTGCACGCGGGGCTCTACAAGGATGGACGAACCCTTTCCCTAGCTGCTGGTGGGAACAAGAATGACAACACCAAACATAGTTGTAGTAAGTGCGGTTCAAAACAACCGAACGCGCAGGGCCCTGACAATGGGTCGGGCAACAATGCCGACTACCCTAGAGTTGGGGGAGCCAATCAAGACGGAGTCAGTGCGATGGACCGGCCGAATCTCAATACTTTTGGGTGGAAGGATCGACTCAATGACGACCTATTAGAGTGCTATGATAGCAGTATGACCCCCGAGCGAGAAGGTTACATGGAACGACTGCAAGTTCTGTGGTGCGAGAAACACCCAGAGCTCTCGCACTTTTCGCGTCAACGTCTGCGATGCCGAACAACTCCGAAAAAGGGGCTCTGTAAGCGGAGCGCCTAGTCTATCGCAGCCAGAACAAGCCGACAACAGAGAAAAAGTAGCGACACTGAGACCAACCGCGAACAGGCATCCAATAGACGAAGAAGGATGCTTCAGGACTCGGAGAAACATCAACATTAAGGTTTCTCCCAAGCCCAAAGATGTGACTGAACTGGATGATGAGCTTCGTGGAGATTTTTCCGAAGAATCCGACCTCTGGACTATCAATTGTGGTGTGTACAATGCAGCGAGAACTTTGGCAGATGCAAACCGTAAAACAAAATCAACGGTTGATCATAAGACCAAAAGACGAATGCATCAACTAAGCACAAAAATAGGATGGGCAAGACAGTATGCGTCCCGCATTCAGTGTGTGATTGACTACAAAACATCCGGCAGGACTTTCATTGCCAAGGTTCGAAAGTTCGCTGCTGAGGAAGAATGCCCACCTATCACTACCGAGGAGGTGAAAAACGTATTAAGAGGCATGGAGAACTATTCCGCTTCAGGTCCAGATGGTATCAAGACCTTCTGGTGGAAGAAGTTTCCTTCAACCCACCAGCATCTGGCGAGAATTTTCACCTTATATCTAAATTCGGAAGGGCCTATTCCGGAGTGGTTGGTGGAAGGGCGCACAGTGCTCCTGCCGAAGACGGGAAACTTAGCTGACCCTAAGAATTACAGGCCAATAACTTGTCTGAACACACTGTATAAGATCTTTACAGCTATCCTAAATAATAGGATTGTTCAGAAAATTGAACCTGTGTGGCGAGAGATGTATGAACAACGCGGCTCAAAGAAGGGCGTAGCAGGATGTCGGGAGAACCTGCTCATCCATAGATGTGTTTGTAAAGACGCAGAATCCTATCAACGATTCCTATCGATGACCTGGATTGATTACCGGAAAGCTTTCGATTCAACCTCCCATAGACTTATCATCTGTCTGTTGGAAAGCTTAAAGGTTCATCCACACATCGTGAGGTGCATAGAGAGATTAATGCCGCTTTGGAAAACCAGATTTACTATCTCATCTGGAAAACATCGTGTGATCACTAACAGTGTCAACTTTCAGAGAGGTGTGTTTCAGGGCGACTCCATGAGCCCTCTTCTCTTTTGCCTCACATTATTGCCACTGTGTCTCGCACTTTGCCATTCCGAAGGGTACCTCTGTGGCAAACCTGGAGATCGAAAGCATAAGGTCACTCATGTATTTTACATGGACGATCTCAAGATCTATGCTAGAAATAAAGAGAAACTACATCAAGCTCTGAAAATTGTGAAAGGGTACACTCAAGAGATTGGAATGGAGTTCGGGTTAAAGCAATGCGCCACGGTTCATTTGAAGAAAGGAAAACTTAATGGCATCCCCGAAGACCCTGAGCTCGTCAACAGAAGCGCTATACGACACCTTAACGCTGGAGAGACCTATACATACCTGGGCGTGCCACAGAGCCGCATTCAGGGCGTGAAATCTATAAAGGATACTCTCCAAAGCAGATACAAACGTCTCATCCGGCAGATTTGGTTTTCCGAAAGGAAAACTTCCGCGAAGAGCTCCTCGACAAGAAGATGCACAGCATCTTCCAGAGAAATGTGGAGGAACAGTCAATGTCGTATGAGCTAACGTATGCTTTCCTTAAATCATCCGGATTGAATTCGGGCACGAAGGGTTTCATTTTAGGCGTGTCAAGACGGTGTCATTTTAACTCTAGCATACCGTCGACACATTTTGAGCCCAGATATTCCCGATGATAGCTGCAGAGCGTGTCATGCACACCCTGAGCACCTAGGACACATACTATCTAGTTGTTCAACTCATGCGGGAACGACCTACATCCAAAGGCACAATGCGGCATTAAGAGTGCTTCATTACCATCTCTGTCACTCTTACGGAATTAGCCCAAATACCGCTCCGCTAAACGCTCCTAGAGAAATAGAGTCAATTGTCGAAAATGAGAGGTGCCGTATATACTGGAACTTCATATTCTCGACAATTGTTTCTGTTGCGCACTCGAGGCCTGACATAGTTCTCCTTGACTTCGAGAAACGAACCATGTTCGTTATCAAATTTTCGGCACCAGCTGACAAAAACGTCACAGCCATGGAGAAAGAAAAGAAAGAGAGGTATAAAGATCTTATAAGGGAGTTGCGACGGTTATACCTCGAATATTCTGTTAAGCTAATCGTCCTAATCATCGGCGCTCTTGGGGGTGCCACAATTTCACTGGTTAATAGCCTGAGAAGCATCCCTGTGTGTCAAAAAAATGCTGAGACACTTGCGGGGAGAATGCAGAAGGCGGTCGTC
The DNA here is from genome assembly GCA_932178445.1 of Andricus quercusramuli. NCBI lineage: Eukaryota > Metazoa > Arthropoda > Insecta > Hymenoptera > Cynipidae > Andricus > Andricus quercusramuli. Next base: position 90,155 of record CAKNXH010062675.1, read on the forward strand.
CTTGGGTCGATCCGTGTCCTCAGGGTGCACGAGACTTTGGCCGGATCATCGTATTGAATTCATCGGAGACTGTAACCGCCTATCTCACGGTCGTGAGACGTGGTTACGGCTGAAATTTTCCCGCGATTTCGCTGGGAGGGGGTAAATATTTTCAGATTAGCACCCGCTCCCGGCGAAATCCTGTGGTTGTCCTTATGAAAAACTTTTAACTATATATATATATATATATATATATATATATATATATACATATATTATATGTGTGCATACACATCACATTCTCGTACGTAACCTTTTTCTAACTTTATATGTACATGACCTAAGTTACAGCTACTCGTATGCAGACCTTTTTCCTTTCCTACATGTTTCCAATTCTATCATACATTTTTATTTTATACTTTTTTTTAACTGCAAACTGCAACTACCATTGACAGTACATTAGTTTTATGATTTTCGGTTTCTGAAACAGTAGCATACATGTACCTGGAGCTTTCACCTCAGAAATTATTTGCCCATTCAAATTTAATTTTATCTCTCTTTTGTTGTACTTTTTCACTCGCACAATCTGTTTTCCATTCATTAGAAAAGTATCACATACACACTTATACATTTCGAAAATCTCGCACGTAACTATACACCACCAACAAACTAATGTCGGACATAGGAACATAGTTTCGCCTTTACAAAAGGATGAATCAGCGAATTGTATTAGCCAGAATTCAATCTATTCTCTACTGACGGTAATTTTTATGAGTTATTATCGATTCTTTTGTGTCAACTGCTTAGACTTAAAAAATTGATTTGCATGGGAATTATATTCTGTATTGTGGATGTCACTTACATTCCAAAAATGGCAATTCAATGTAAAATTGAAAACGACTGCTTAGTACACAGGAGCAGAGGAGAACAAATTGGAAAATGTATGTGCCTAGGTACACAAATTATTTATTGTTCAATCTACAACAACGGTTGTTCTGAAAATAACTTACTTTTTGAAGATTAAACGATTATCTAGAAATTTAATGCAAAAGCAGAACATTTTTTAATCGAAATAATCAAAAGTAAACTGCAAATTCAAGCACTCAAAGTGAAACTCTTTTGCATTCAAAACATTTAAAATAAAAACTTGATACAGTACAAATTCTGCAATTTTAATTTAAAGCTTTAAGGGGCTAGTCTAGTTTCTCACTTTCGAAAAATCTACTTTTTTTTGCCTAATTCGATAGTATACTCTTCGGAGAAAAAGTTCCCAGAGCTGTGAGAGTATGAAAAATAAAATTTTATAACCAAAAAACAGTTGTCAAAACTTTAAAAGCGTTTTTCTCAAAACTGCATTTTCAAAAACGGCTGCAACTCTAGCTTAAAGAAAAATTAACGAATCGATTTGAAATTTTGCACGAGTATTCGCAACATGTTTTTACATACCATGAACTAGGATTTTTTCGATATTTCAAAAAATATAAATTTGCCGAGCAAAAAACTGAAATTTTGTTGGTGAAAATTTGAATTTTTTGTTCAAAACGCTGCCATTTTTTTAAATTTCGATATTTTTAAAAGATCCTAGTTTATGGTACGGGGAAAGGCAACTAGTTCAACGTGAAAAAAATTATTTCAGATACTGGCATTCTGTAGACCTCTACAACTGCAGCCGATTTACAACTTCATTTTTGGATGACTCGACATCGGAGTGTATAACTCGGCTTCCAGTCAATATTTTTTCATGAAATTTCGTGTATTAACTTGTCAATAGTATCTGAATATATCCTCCAAATCGCAAAATATTTGCTCGCATGGTTTTTTTTATGAGTCCCGAAAAATCACCTCCATTTTCCGCCCAAGAAACTAGACTAGCCCCTTAAACGTTCAAAAATGTATTGGGTGCCTTCTAATTAAAAAAAGTTTAATTCTGAAGGCTTCAAAATTAGAGATTATCTCTCAATAAAACGTTCAAAAATCGCAAAATATCGAATCAAAGGCCTTCAATATTCTTCAGTTTAAAATGGTTTTTTTTTTTTTATTTATTATAGCAATTGTAACCCAGAGAGAGGGT
>CAKNXH010062677.1:5658-109071 GCA_932178445.1 Andricus quercusramuli
ACAACCTGTGAGGTATGTACTCGCCACCGTATTTAAGCATTTCAGCGATAATGTTTATAAAAGACATTGACACTTTTGGTTTTTCGAATGTTACTTTTTCATGACGCATTATTGTAATATTAATCTAGAAGAGCCTTCCAAAAACTTTCACTACACAAGGTAGGTAATGATATTTCAGTAAATTATTTTTAATGCTGAGCTTATCCTTGACAACTATTTTCATATTTGAGGCCGCACGTCTAGCACGAAGGAATCTACTAATGGCGCAAAAAGTATAAGCATCTGCCTTTGAAGCTTAACAACTCAGCCAAAAAAAAAGCTAGAGTAATAAGTAAATAGTCATTTGGAAGCTGCAAGTGTTCAACGTCAATGAACCTGGAGATGTTAATGTTAAAAAATTTTGGTGCTGCGCGGACTGAAAAATGTAAAAGAAAGTAAGGAATTTTGGGCACCTTTGAGAAGCGTCAAGTTAAAGCATTATTCCTTATACAAGAGGCAATGGGAAAAATTTGAAGAAAATCATGAATATGAGGAAATCATTCGTGAACAAACTACAGCTAACAAATTTAAGAAATAATAGGAACTGTTGCCCAAAATTACAAAAATGTACAATTGTACCATTGAACTCTTTTCAAAATATTAAAAATATTTGGTAATATTTGTGAAATGATTGAAATCTTTGTGAAATGATTGAAGTCTTCGTGAAATCTTTGAAATCTTTGAGAAATCATTGAACTCTTCGTGAGATCTTTTTGAAAAAATTTTGAAATATTTTTGCTCTTATTCAAATCTATGTGAAATCTTTGGGAAATCATTAAAGTCTTTTCAAAATCTTTCGAATCTTCCTGGAATCTTTGGGAAATAATGAAAATCTTTTTGCAATCTTTGAAATCTTTGTGAAATCTTTGATAATATTAATTTTATACCTGTATTTATTATTATTTATTATATACTATTTATTGTTCATTTATTATTTATGCACAATTTTTATATAGTATGATATTATTATACTATGTGAAAAATTGTGCCATTCAATATAATAAGTCTATGACCCCGCTTCCACCTAAAAAAAAGGCTACGCCGCTTCTGGTAGTGAAAATTTTTTTTTTTTTTACTAGTACAAAATATTTCAGAAGGATCTCACAAGGATACCAAACATTTGAAATATTTTGCAACGATTTCAATGGTTTCTAAAATAATTCGTCTAATATAACTATGTCTTTGAGACGTCTTTAGGACACCTCTAGGACATCTTTAGGACATTGGACGTCTTCGAGACGTTGATTGACCTGACATTGGACTTCCTAGGAACGTACCAAGGACGTTCTTGTGATATTCGTGGTTTTGTGTACACTGGGTAGCTTTTCTTTAAATTTTATTAAAATTAAGCCTGATGAGAAAGTCGTGTTTTATTTCCATGCTTTATCATCCCAAGAGGAAATACAATTAGATTAAAAATGTGAGAGTGGCTATTAGTTCATTCCCAGGAAAAGAGGAAATGAATCGTTACGACTACTTTTAGTTGAGGAATAAGCGAACAAAATGTGATAAATCCATTTGAGATCTCAATAAGTTAAACAAATGTCAAAAACACCAGAGATAGAAGAAAAATTTAATAGGAATAGATTATTTAATTTTGTTTACAATTATTATTCCTTTACATATAATATAAATAAAACCATCTAGCTGGTTACCCAACATTATCGAATTATTGAATAATAACTTGAATTTATGCAGTTTTTATAACACCTTAAACAAATTCTGGTTAAAAACTAAAATCATATTTAAGAGCTCAAAAATTTCGAATACTCATAATTTTTTGAGATCAAAAAGGTCAAAATTTGCCAATCACGTTGCGTCTTTCAAAGTTAGGCAGTGGTGCTTCACTTTTTAAAAAAATCCTCGACAGCAATCCAATTCACGCTAAACAGTTTTCTCGTTCACAACAGTGACCTTTGAAAAAAAATTCGCAATGACGAAACGTGAAATGATCTGAAAAATAATAAACAATCAAAATTATTTTTAAAGGGCAGTGCTATGAAAGAGATTTTTTTTGAGCTCTAAAATATGATTTTTGTTTTTTTCACCAGTATTTGGGATATGCGGTTCTTAAGCGCGAACTTTAGAACACCCTGTATAAGAAAAACTCTTTTAATATTCAAAATACAACAATAAGATATCCAGTCTGTTTCTTTGCGTCTTCGAGACGTATTGATTGACCTGTTGTCGAAACTTTTATGACCCACCAGTAGCGATTTACATATGAAGTTTAAAAAGAATGATTCATCATGTTTATATGAGAAAAACTTTTTTAATATTCAAAATATAACAATACGATATCCGGTGTATTTGTTCGCGTCTTCGAGATTCTTCGATCTACCTATTGCTGAACCTTCTGTGACCAGCATCTACCGAATTATTAAGTTTAAAAAAATGGTCTATTCTGTTTATATGAGAAAAACTTTGTTCGTATCGGGAATACTACAGTATATGACAGGTTTATTCACATCTTCGATTCACGTCGAATGACCTAATCACGAACTTTCTATGACCTTATATGACTTAACAATGCCGATTTATACATTTGAAGAATGTGTTGTTAATCTTGTTGATCCGAGGAAAACTTTTTTAATATTGGGATTACAACAGTAATGTATATGATATATTTGTTCTCGTCTTCGAGACGCATCGATTGTCCAAATTAAGAACCTTTCATGACCTACCATAACTCATAAATATTGTTTTTGAATGTTTAAACAAAAATATTGTTCTTGTTTACAAGAGGATTTTTTTTATATTAAGAATATAATAGTACTGTATTTGATGTAATTGTTCGCGTCTTCGAGATGCGTGGATTGATCTATTTCCGAACTTCCAATAACCATTCTTGATTAATCAATACCTACTTATGTAGAAAGGGTTAAAAAACAGTTAAATTCTTTTTATAAAGAAAACTTTGGTTTTCATTTGGTATTTCGGGATCTCTCTGATTTTCTGAGAATAAGATTTCCGCTAAGGCAGAAACATGAGCTTGAAAATTATTGAAAGTATTAATTTTATCTTTTGTTAGGGAAAAATCTGCCTCTATATAGAAGCAAAATATTATGAATATGAATATAATAAGACAAATAATATAATGAATAATAATAAAATGAATAGAAATATGAATACACCTATAATAAATACAGCCTTGTTTTTCGCAGCCGTATTTCCTTATATAGCTGTATATACTTATTTCATTTGAGTTTTAAGATTCACAAATATTTCAATGGATTTCAAGAGATTTAAAAAAATCTGTAGGAAACTTTAGGGAAAAAATCAATTTCATTCTAAGAAATTTCTATGGATTTGAGCAATTTCAAGGGATATGAAAGAATTAAAAAAATTTCAAAGAAATGATAAAATTTTTTATCATTTTAAATAGATCATTATTGTCATAATAGGTCATAGAGCCTCATGGTTCCAATCCATGCTGAACAGATTTTGTGTTATAGTAAATGGTTTGTTCATTTTCTAGAAATTATCTACTATATTAGGTCTTGATATTAACAAGAATGTAGAATTAGAAAGTATCTAACGATTTAGTTTTAGGCTTACCGCTTAATTACTTCGTAAGTACTTCAAAATGGACTTTTTTAAAAACACAGTTTTATGATAAAGCTTGATGAGAAGTGATTTAGTAATAAGATTATTTGAATAGCGTGCGTGTAGGAGAAATGTAGGGCGCAGTTGGTTAACCAACAGGTTAAGAGTTTTGAAAAAATCCTATAAAAGAGTTACAAGCATTGGTTTTTAACACAAGTAGTAAGTACTCATTTTCCGAAATATATTCTGTTTCAGGTGAATATTTTAGGTAGAATATAGTATAAAAATTGCTCATTGTAATTTATCGATTAAATAATATGAGCAATTATTTGCAACAGTATTATAATTTTAATTAATTTTTATTAATTTAATTTTAATTAACTTTAGGTTGAAAATGCAAGTATCTTCGTAGAATATTTATTTCTTATTTCAAACCCATATTTTAATGTTGAAAAGTCAAGCTAAAATCTTTTCAGATGAAATCTCAACTTTTTTTGAAAATTTGTCTTTTTATTTTAAAAATTCATCTATTTTTGTAGAAATTTGATTTTTCTGGGATAAAAATGCAATTGTATGGTTAAAAATTGCATCAGTTTTTTAAAAAGTCATTATTTTTGGTGGAAAATGCAACTGTTTCGGTGAGAATTCAACTATTTCGTAGAATATTTACTTGTTATTTAAACCTCTTATTTTGGTGTTGAAAAGTAAACTGAAATCTTTTTTGGATGAAAATGTAACTATTTTTCTTTTAATTTGTCTTTTTAATTTAAAAATTCTTCTGCTTCAGTAGCAATTGCATCTTCCTTGGATTAAAATGCAACTATTTGGTTGAAAATTAACCCTTTTTGCTTTCTAATACCTTCTCAATGAAGGTTTATCTCTTCGGTTGAAAATTTAACTATTTGGTCGAAAATGAATTTTTGTACTGAAAATTCATATTTTCTAGTTGAAAATTCAAGTTTTGCACACAAAATTCGTATCTTGCCTTGAAGGTGTAACATTAGGTGAACTTTATTTTGTTTCATTACCAACAAATCTTTATTTGTTGAAAATTCGTCTTTTGGGTCATAAAATTAATTTTTTAAAGAGAAATTTCCGAGGGGCTATTCACTGAGAAATCAGGGAATCAGAAAAACATGAATGCGGCAGTTCATAAATGATTCCCGAGATGATTCCTTTGTGAATCCCATGATTGCCCATTGATTGCTCCAAAGATTTCGGTTCGGACTTCGCTTGAATGGCAGCAATGCCATGAAACTGTCGCCGAAACGTAAGGCGTATCGCCATAGTTACCGCATATAAATAATTTGATTAATTTAAAAATTATCAGAATATTCATTCAAAAAAGTAATTTGTATATGTGTTTATTATGAGATGAAATGAAGAAAAAACACGAGAAGAGATTGGCAATCGTCCAAACAAGGATAGATTTTATAGATGTAAACATTGACATTTAATTTTAATTTAATTCAAATGTCGAAGTTTACGATTTAGGACTTAGATGAAATAAAAAAATTGGTAATAATGAATATGGTTATTAGGGTGGTCAAAAAAACTCTTTTTGAGCTACTAATAAAAGCATACTAATAACTTTTATTTTCAACCCACCCTTACCCCCTTATCCCCTTATGACCAAAAAATCAAAAAACTACATTTTTACGTATTATTGTTACTTTTCAGCAATTTCCGTCTTCTTTTTCATACAATAATTATTTATTTCAAAAAAATGTAAAAAATAATCGTATTTTCTGATTGAAATATAATAGTTTGTCATTGTTTAGAGTAGTGATTTTTTTTAAAAACATTATGTGATTATTTAAACAATTACTTATTGTTTATTCTCAACATTTCTAAAAATTGACCCAGAGATGTCCAGTTTTTTCTCAAATTGGTATCCGATGCTACTTTTTGTTGAATAATTATATAATTTTGATACATATCTTTCGATGTTTAATAAATTTCCATTTTACTTTAAAAAATAAAATAAAATACACATAATTATTTTTCTGACTGTATAGTGTATGGAAAGAATATATTACCCATTTTTCGATTGTTCAAACAAATATAATTTGTTTAAACAATTATTTTTCCAACAATATTTTTTAAATCGTATTTTCTGAATTAAACATAGTATTGAATGATTTCGAGGAGTAGTAAATTCTGTTAAAAACGTCATGTCATTGTTTAAACAATTTTTATTCGTTCAAGCAGTTTTCTATTAAAAAATGTGGATCAATAATATAAAATATTAAACATGGAATTATTTTCATGAATATATTTTGATATATATTTTTAATATTTAAAACGATTATGAAAATGTGAAAAAGCAATCTGTTGAAACTTGAATCATAATTTCCGTTAGTGAATGTTCTTTTTTATAATATAATTATGATAAAGATTGTAAAAATATCAAGAAAGCAATGATAAATACACTTTTATAATTTAAATTTTATTATGACTTTCGTGATTTATTTAATAATGCGCCAAAGAAAATGTAAACCATCCCCTAGCATAAACCGAAATTTTTGAGGTGTGTTTTTATAGAGTCCATAGTAATCTTTTAAATTTTCATTTGAATCTAAGAGGGAATGCAATTCAATTGCAGCAAATTTTTCTAGTTGGTTGATTGTATCGTCAGTAATTGTTCGAAAAGAATAAGAATTATCCAAGTTCTGACAACCAAATAAATTCTTTATGTATTTAGGAATCTCAGCGTATTTAAAATGAGATTGCAAAGCATCCCAACAGTGTGATTTAAATTTCGTTCTTTGTCTACAGAAGTTAAATTTTTCTTGCAGTTTCTGCAAAGTGCACTAGAATCTGCTCCATTATTTTTTGATACACCGCTCTCGATACTTGAGAACATGATTGTCTCTCAATTATCTGCTCAATTATCGACCTGTGAACGATATTGGTATTACTCGCAATCTACGTCTAAATCATTACAAACATTATTCCATAAATAATAGACTGAATTCATTTGAAACCAGACAGATAGGTACACTTGAACCGACTTCTTCTCTTAGCGAAAAAAATGTTGTTTCTTAGAGGAAATGAGGCGACGCGTATTTTTCGGATTTTAGAACCAAAAAGTTTCTGCGAATTAATGAGTATTTCAATTTTGAAATTTAAAAGAAAAAACACCAACTCTTTCCTTAAACCTCTATAACATTTAACCTAATTGAGACATTACAATTTTTATTCCACATTTTGGCGTGGCTTTTCGTCCTCTTTTGAAATCCGTTAGAAATTTTTCAAAAGGTTCAAAAATCTCTTTTTTATATAAATGCAAATTAAAATAAATTGGACTATATAAAAAAATCGAGATTTCATAATATCAACTTTTCATGTTTTCAAAATTCAGTCAGGAAGATAAAGTCCAATTAAATAAGAAACGAACCCACTTCGAATTTTGGATTTTTTTTACCAGCCATACAAAATATTACAAAAGAGTAAGAGGTATTGTTTGTAGAACTTTTTAAAAAGAGCAAACTTTTTTCTTAGCATTTTGTCGAATTTGCTGTTGTTTATAAGAACAATAAGAAAATTCAATTTTTGGGACAAATAATTCTCGTAGCTACAAAAAAAATTATTTAGTCAGCATAAATTCATAGTTTGTCTACATTATAAAAGTAAAAATTTAACAAAAATGACATAAGATAAAAATGTGGGGTTTTTGTGAAAATATTTTCATAAGATTAGAAAAAAATTGACGTGATTTAAGGAATTTTGAATCTTTTGAAAATTTCCCAACGGATTTAGAAAATGGACAATAGACTACACCAGTACCTGGAATGAAAATTTAAATATCTCAATCAAGGCAAAAGTAGTAGAATAATGATGTAGTTATTTATAACGATCAATAATAATAAGATGTTTATAAAAAAAGAAAACTTATATAATAGGTAGTAGATTCACATTGATTTCAATTTATTAAAGAAATAAAAGAATTTTAAACGGGAGATTTATTGAGAAAATTATCTTTTAAAATTTCAATAAAATCATCCATTGTTTTGTCTTTTTATACTTAAACACAATTTTAATTAGATCTATTAACATATATTATTGATTCTTACTTAAAGTAAAAGAAAAATAGAATAGGTGCACCCGTTAAATATAGAGCATTTAAACGTAGAATTTCATAATTTTTGGTTATTGTAAGGTTAACTTCAATAGATTGCAGGTAGAAAAATTGATTAGAAATCCTTATTATACTTGAAGAATAACCTATTTCGAAGTAATTTATTACGACACCCTGAGCTAGATCTCTCTGTATGATTTTAAGTGGAATCAAACATTATTAGTTTAGAGAGGTTATTACATATATTTTATCGTAGGTATTTTTTTAGTAAATCTTTTCAATTTTTTAAGATGGTGCTCGTATTTATCTGTTATCCAGTATTATTTCTCTTTACAATTAAATTTTTGCCAAAAATATTCGCAATTTCATCACATTCAGAGTCACATTATATGCAAAATATTATGCAGAATGAAGAAAAAAGAAAACAAATTTCAAATTTCTTTGACAGTAAATATACCGTCTTGCGCACGACTGAATAAAATGAGCGATAACTGACTTAACCGGAATCGAGTGAATGCAGCTTCAAGTACGAACTAGAATATCTAAAATTTCCGTTGACTGCCGAGATTCCCCACTGGATTCCACGAAGGATTTCCTTGCGATTTCTGGAGTCGCATTCACATGATTTCTCAGTGAATAGCCCCTCGGAAATTTCATATTTTTTGGTTGAAGTACCAACCAAAACTATTTTTCGAAGTTTCAACTTCAAAAATGCCACGGTAACTCGTTCTTAAACTTAGAGGGTTCCTTCTGGGCCTAAAAGGCCGGGAATTTATCCGGCTATATGCCCCTATACGTAAATCCATACCTTCCACAAGGGGCCTCTTCTTGCGAACACCCACAAATAGTATCTTAATTTTTTCATTATTTTTCCATTAGTCGATAAAAGAGGTTTCGAAAATAGAACAAAATTATCGAATTATCTTCAAAAAATTTCCAATCTCTACAGAAATGATGAGTTTGATTATTTTTAGAAATGCAAATTCATAATATTCACGAAAGTCGTAAATTTGATAACTTTTTGAACTGCTGCTTTGTAGTTCATTGCATATTTCCAATAAATTAATGTATAACATAAAGCTATATAGCTCTAACAAATGTATGCGAACTGAAAAATGTTTCTTATTTTCATCCGGCGTTTTTAAAAAGTTTTAAAAATATTTTTATTATTCTGATCTTATTCGAAATACGATGTTTCAAAGTTATAGCAAATTTGTAAACGTGTTTGTAAAAATTGCCTCTGATCAAATTATAAAGAGAGTCGTCGAGCCTGAATTTTTATATAGTCTTTTATACTTTTTACAAAATAAATAAATATAATGAAAAAATGGCATTTTTTTCTAATTGTCGTTCCCAGTGCTCGTCAAAAAGAGAAAAATTGTTGTGATCGCCTACGTTTTATATATTAACTATTACTTAAAGATATTCCATAGTTATACAATAAACAAAACAAAAAATGGTATGAACAAATTATTAGTTGAAAGTGTGTTTTCTATAAATCCAAATAATTTTCGGTTTCTTCAAAAGTTATTTGGCAAGAAATTTGGATGAAAACAATATTATAATGAAGAAAATATTCTTTAAGATTATTATTATTGTTGATATTATGAACAAATTTAATAAACTAATGCATTATTCAGGCATTCGTTTACGGGAAATTCCGCTTATTGCCTGTCCTTTTAATTGAAAACGTCATCAGAATTTCAGCATACATTCATAATTATTGGATACATTTTATTTATTAAACAAATTAGGTTAAAAAATCCATTATTCGGGCACATGTTGATGAAAAAATTCATTTTTTTCAAAGTCAGTTCTGTTAATTGGGAAGTCCATAATAATTTCATCACACTCATATTTAGTTGATAAATCGCATGATTTTTTAAAACAAATTTAATAAAGAAACATATAATTTGGGCATCTATTTACGAAAAAAGAACTTTTTTTGTTGACCAATACGCGAATAATGCATTTGTTTTCAAATATTTGTTTGAAAATCATCAAATTTATCAACTAATTATGAATGTTGCTGAAATTATAATTAAACTCCCAACTAAAAGGATTGCCACAGAAAAAAGCTAATTTTTCCGTCGAGAAATTCTTGAATAATGCATTCGCTTATTATATTTGTTTAAAAAACTATAAGATTCATCAACAAATTATGCATTTTTCTGGAAATATCATGAGGTTCCTAATATAATATTCAGAAGAATAATCTCAAGAGAAATTTTCCTCATTATAATATTGTTTCTTTGTAAATTTCTTGCAATATAACAAAAAAAAGTAAAATTATTGAAAATGATACAAACAAATTTGAACAAATAATTTCTTTATACAATCTTTTTTGTTTATTTTATCATGATGGAATATCTTTATATAATGAAATTATATAATGTAGTTTTCCTATTATTGACGAGCATCGGGAATGTTGAACAGAAAAAATTGCAATTTTTTCGTCATATTTATTTATAAAAAAATTGAATAACTGAATAAAAAATCAGGCTAGACAACTTTTTTTGAAATTTAATCAGCTTTTTAAAGAAAAATTGTTGTCTCAATCGATCAATATCTCTGGGCTGTACGTCAATTATTGTTTTTAAAAAGTTTCATTATTCTTTCCGTTATCTTCAGGTTATAGATAAATATAATGCTTCAACATACGTGGTTTTAAAATATTAAAAAATTTAAGAACAATAAGTATTTATTCTGACGAAGGCACAATTTTATTTTATCTTTAGGAAATAAAATGTTGTGTAGTCCGACACTAAACTTAAACTATTAAAAAAGAACTTTAATGTTTATTCAAACTCTACTATTTTTCTTTACTATTCATTTATTTATTATTTTATTATTTTATATTATATATATATATTTATTATAATATTATTATCATCTATTTCTGTCTTTTTCATTACTCTTTAGCCTATAAACGAAAATTAAACTTTTTCGTTCGTCTTCTTCATTTGAAAATTCAAAAATTCCATTGATTTTTTTTAGTTTGAAAATTCATCTTCTTCCAATATTTTTCTCTTTTTTCTGATTAAAACTGTAAGTATTGGGTAACGAATTAATCTGTTTTCATTGAAGTTTTACATTTTTTCGAAAATTCACATTTTCGGGTTCAAAGTTCAAGTATTTTATAGAAAATTTGCATTTTCGCCTCGAAAATTCAACAATTTAGTAGAAAATCAACAATTGGATTGAAAATTGAACTGTTACGTGCAAATGTATTTTTTTAGTTGAAGATTCATAATTTTAGTTCCAAATTCACTTCTTTGGTCGAAAATTTAACTATTGTGTTTATCATTCGTTTTATTCTTGGATAGACATTTTGTTTAACTGAAAATTCAACTTTTCTATTTTCAATTATAAATTTTCCTCTTCTAGCTAAAAATTTACCTATGTGGTTGAGAATTCATATATTTTGTTAAAAATTCGACTGTTTGGGTAGAAATTAATCCTCTTAGTTGAAAATTAAACGGTTTGGTTAAAAATTCACTTTTTTGTTACTAACTCCAATTTTTTTGAGGAAATTAGTTTCTTTGGCTTAAAAATTCAAAGATTTTGTGAAAAAATTCAACTATTTTGTGGAAAATTTAACAGTTCTGTTGAAAATTCATTATATCAAATTAAAAAATCATTTTTCAAATAAAAACTTAAATATTCCATTTTTGGTTAAAAATTGGCCTTCTTCAGCTTAAAAATTAAACTATTTGGTAAACCATTAATGAAACTTGTTGACAATCCAACTATTTGGTTAACAATTCAAGTATTTTGTTGAAAATTCGTTCTTTGTATTGGAAAATTAATCATCTTTGTAAAAAATTGAACTATTTGATTACAAATTTATGTATTCTGTTGACCATACAACTTTTTCTGTAGAATATCAAACTTTGTGGTTAAAAATTCATCTTTTCCGTTAATATTTCCATTATTTGGTTGAAAATTCAAGTGGTTTGTAGAAAGCTTCTCTTTTTGGCTTGGAAATGTAACACTTTGGGTGAAATTTTTTTTCTTTATTGAATAAGAAATTTTTCATTATTAAAAATTCCACTTTTGTTGAACACTGGCCTTGTTAATTAGAAACTTTGTTCTTTTTTATAGAAATGCCATATTTTTGGTTAAAAATGTCAGCTTTCTTGTTAAAATTGCAACTGCTTGGTTAAAACTGCAACCCTTTGGTGAACAATTAATCTGTTTTGGCTAGAAATTAATTTTTTGTTCAAAATTTGCATTTGCGTGTTCGAAATTCCACAGTTTTGTTAAGAATTGATTTTCTCAGCTAAAAATTTAGCTATTACTTCTTTGATAACAACTTTTTCTTTTCTAGTTTAAAAATTTACTATTTGTCAGAAAATTTTTATATTTTGTTAAAAATTCAACTTTTTTGGTAAAAACTAATCCTCTTGTCTAAAAATTTAATTGTTTGGTTGAAGATGAACTTTTTTGTTGGAAATTAGAATATTTTGTAAAAAATGTATGTTTTCGACTCAAAAATTCAGCAATTCAGTAGAAACTTAAATTTCTCGTCGGAAGCTAAGTAACTTCTTTAAACATTTATTTTGTTAGTTTTAGGTTCATCATTTTAGTTGAAAAGTCATCACTTTGATTACAAATCAAACTATGTTGTTGATAATTCATTTTATTCTCTGATGAAAAATAATTTTCTAAACTGAAAATTTAGCTGTTCTATTTTTAATCGTAACATTTTCTTTTCTGGTTGAAAATTTAAGTATTTGGTTTAAAATTGATGAATTTTGTTGAAAATGCAATTTATGAGTAGAAAATTAATTTCCTTGGCTTAAATTTAAACTGTTTTTAAAAATTCCATAAGTCTAGCGAGGTCGTGAATTTGATAATTTTTACAACTGCTGCTTCAAACTTCTGTGCATATATTCAACAAATTAAAGTACAGAAAAATGCTATATAACTGTGAAAAATGTATGCCAACTAAAAAATGTTTTTCATTCTCTTTAGGCGCTTTGAAAAAGTTTTAGTGATATTTTCATTATTTTAAAATTATTCAAAATACGATGTATCAATATTATAACAAATTTATGAACTTGTTTTCACATAACTCCAAATCTCTACAGAAGTCGTGAGATTGATAATTTTTAAGACCGCTAAGTCTGTTTTTTCGCAATTATCCAATAAAATGCAGTGTGCAATAAAACTGTTTACCTCTCAAAAATGTATGCGAACTAGAAATTATTTCCTAGTCTCTTCCAATTTTATTATAAAGTTTTTTTTTGTTTTTTGAATCATTTTCCTATTATAGATACATATAGAGTTTCGACTTGCGAGGTTTTAAAAATATAGAAAATTTATGATATTATTTTTAAAAAATTCCTAATCTCTACAGGAGTCGTAAGTTTGAAAGTTTTCAGAACTGCGAAATTTCAGTTTTTTGCATTTATCCGCTAAAATATAGTATACAATGGGACTGTTTTATTTAAAAAAATTTATGCGAGCGGAAAACTGTTTCCTTATCTCGCCCAGCGTTGTTAAAAATTTTCAATAATCTTTTCATTATTCTTATACTATTATATATGAGTTTTCAAAAATATAATAAACTTATTCACTTTTTTTTTACAAAAGTCCTAATCTTTACAGAAAACATGTGTTTGATAATTTCAATAAAACTGTTTTCTTTTAAAAAATGTATGCGAACTGGAAATTGTTTCCTAATCACGTGCAGCGTTGTTAGAAAGTTTCCATAATCTTTTTATTATTTTTACACTATTAGATATACGAGATTTTAGTGAAAAAAAAACAAATTTATTTACTTCTTTTAAAAAAATTACTAATCTCTACAAAAGAACTGAGTTTGAGAATTTTCTTTGCATTTGTCTGATAAAATATTATTATTCTTTCTACAGTTTTCATATTATATGTAAATATGAAGTTTCAACATGAAAAGTTTAAAAAATAGCATACATTTACTTGCATTTAAAATTTTTTTAATGTCCGCCTAGTCGTGAGTTTTTTTTATTATTTTTTTAAAGCTGCACCTGCGTTCTGTGCATGTTTAAAAAATTTAGTATCGAGAGAAACTATATGCCTATATACATATATATGCATACCAAAAAAATGCCATAATCTCTTCTGCTATTTTTAAAAAGTTTTAGTGATCTTTTTATTATTTTTGCACTATATATGAGGAGAAATACATGTTCTGATACATTTCCTCCAGTTTCTATTTTGATAAAAATTGTGTGCCCCATTAAGAAATTTGAAAAATCATATAGGTACGTGCTCATTTATAATGAATGATAATAATATAATAATAAAATAATGCTAATTAAATTTAAAAATATTTTTGAATATTTTAGATGTGTCGGAAAAAAATCTAAAACATTTTGGAGAATTTAAAAGTATTTTATAAATTTCCGTACATTTTACCAAGCTTTAAAATATTCTTAATCTCTTTATTAATTTTGAAAAACACAAATAATTTGTAAATCATCTCCAATTCTCTTGAAATTCTGTAAAATCTTTCAAAATTTAAAAAATTGTCTTAAAATTTTCTAGATTTTTTTGCGGCATTTTTAAAAATCTTTTATTATGTTTTGAATCAATCAATTTTGCGAAATTAAAAAAAATGCAAGTTCTTTTCGAATTTTTTTAAATTTCTATTTGAATTCTTGTTTCAAAATGAAAAAATCATAAAAAATGTTCCCACAAATCATAAAAAAAGTTTTTTATTCTCTTTAAATATTTCAACTTATTCGAATTTTTCCGTGAATAATAAAATTCATAAAAAAACTGCTTCATATCTTCCACACTTTTTTCTTAATTTGGAAAATTTCTTGTAATATTCTGAAATCTTATTACATATTCTAGAAAATTTAATTTAAAAGAATTGAAGTTCAGTCCAAATTTCCGTAGAAATTAAAGGGGAATTTCTTCATTTTCCTAAAAGCCTTAGAAGTTTTTAGAAACCTTCTTTTTTCTGAAAACTTCGAAGATCTCAAATAAAAAAAAATGTAATCTGTACAAGGTTTAAATTATTTTTCAAGCTTTCCGAAACTTCCAAATACCTTTCAAAATTCACCCTATTTTTAGCAAAAATTTTGATTTTGTGAAATTGTAAAAGTTTGCAAGACGTTTCGAAATCTTTTTCGATTTTTTGTTAGAAATCCTACTCCAAAACGGAAAATCATTTTCAATTTTCCCAGGAATCTTAGAACAATCCTTTTACACTCTTGAAACGTTCCCAAATACTTAAAGAGCCTTTTTTTGAAAAATCTCAGAAGGCTTACATTGAAAAACAATTGTAATCTTTACAATGCACGAAATGTTTAGAAATCTTTCCAGAATTTCCAAATATATTTTGAACTCACTCGAACTTTTTCTAAATTTTTTAAAAAATTCTGCTGAATTGAGAAATAACCTTAAATCTTCCGGATCTCTTTTACAGTTTTGGAAATATTTTGCAATATTATTACATTTTTTAATATGCATTGATATTGAAACAAAAGTGTATTTCTCAACATGAGTAAAAAATAACACAACTTTTTCACCGAAAAATGATTGATAAATTTTTCATTAATTATTTTTTAATGGTATGCGTACTATTTGTTCGAATCGTAAAAAATATCATTGGAGACAAACTAAATAATTTGTTGGAAGAACAACACAACGTGCAATAAAGTGTAAATTGAAAGATTGATTTATAGGATGCGCACTTTTTGAATTATAAAAGCATGTCAATAAAAATACATTTGTTTAAATATCAATGCATATTATGAATTATAATAATATAAAATTGAAATGATACATTTTTTAGAGTATCTGAGAATTAATGTTGATACAAAATAAAGTAAAAATATTGAGGTAATCGTGAAAAATAAAATTTTCACTTTTTTGCAATATCTGTATAGGCAGTCGCAGACCGAGGTAAAGAAATTAATATAACATACATTTGATACAATAGAGTTGAACTCAATGTAGAAAAGTTTACATTTAGGACTGAATCTAGCGCAAAGCACGATGTACGTCATGAGAATGTGTTTGTTAAAGCCGAAGGAGCTTTAGCAAAAGAGAATTAGCAATCACCAAATGACAGTTGTCCATGACTTTGACCCGTAATTTTAAAAGGTATGTGCACAAATGTGGAGACAGTACACAGACCGAGCACGCAGCACGCGGTAAATACATTGTCGAGTGCGAAGCGCCAGATAAATATATTATTGAGCGCGGAAATATCTGGCTATGTGTACCTAAATATCGGTGCAAATAATCTCTTCCTCGTCCCCCTCGAATTTTATGCGAAAAAATCCGGATATTTGTACCAATCAACAAGCATTAGGCATGATTGGGAAATGCTGATATCTTGTTCTTGAATTTTCATATTCTTGGTCATATGATCAGGCAGTCAGTTGTTTTCGGACTTAAAAATCTTTTCGTAGCAACATGTAGTTTGATTCTACGTTTTACAATAAAAGAAACTTCTTGTGAACCGTACATTGTGCATTATCTTGAACATCATTCCTAGAATAGATCCTGGAAACAACAGGTTATGGGCTCAGGTGTCGCGGTCGTGAATAATTAGTGAAACGTGTTTGGCACAGTGTTGTTCGTGTTCGAGGGTAAGCGTTCGACACATGGAAGTTGCAGGTCGAAGCGCATCTAATAAAGAACGATATGTAAGTGGCGAGAAACCAAAGCCAGTAATGACGGCCGGTAATGAAGCCAGTGTAGCAGCAGGAAAAACTTGGGACGTTGCGGATAGAAAAGCCCGTTCAGATTTGATGTTGGCTTTTAGCCCGTCTGAGTTGAAACAAAATAAAAAACTGTACATCTTCAAATGAAATATGGATGAAATTGCATTCGCTATATTAGTTGAAGGGTGCAGCGAGAAAGGGTACGCTGTTAAAGCAACTGACTCTTCAGAAAATGGCGAAGAATGGTGATGTGCGGGAATATATGAGAAAGTTCTTTGACGCGGTTGACAAACGTCAAGAGACGGGAGTATAGATTAATGAAGAACTGTTGACTGTAATGTTGCTCTAAAGTCTTTCCTCCTCGTATGAGAATTTTCGACGTGCCATAGAGTTGCGTGAAGAGCTTCCAGATCTTGAAATGCTGGAAGGTAAAATTATGGAAGAAAATGATGCACGTCAGTTGAAAATCCGCGATGGAACCTCCGAGGCTATGTTTGTTCGATCAAGTGGAAGGACGAACCAAAAGAAGGGGAAGCATTCAGAAAAACTAGAAGGTGCTAGAAGGGACAACGAAAGTGCTAAGAAGAGTAGTTTTCCTTACAAGTGTCATCGATGTAACAAGAAAGGGCAAAAAGCTGTAGGCTGTGACGAAGAAATTAATCTAACGTTACAGATGGCTAGCGCGGCAGAAGAAATGTGTTTCCTTGCAACTCTCCAGAGGAAAATGCTCTAAATGCAAGCTGTGCAGCAAGAAAAGTCGTTGGTACCTTGATAGTGGCTGCACGTCACAGATGACTATAGATGAAACAAGGCTTGTACACAAACGTCAGTGTGATGGGGAAGAGTTGAATTTGGCTAGTCATGCCTCCCCGGGTAAAAATATTTTGTCTTGGTTTTGTCTTGTATGTCTTCGATGTGTCTCGAATATGTCTCCAAGACAGTGATATCTGGCTCCGTCTCACCAGCTAGACATTGGAGATATACAGGCTTTGCTTGCATTTATGACTGTTGACTGAGCCAAGACAATACCAGGTTGACTTGTTTCAAGACAAGAAGTGTAAGTCCTGATAAATATAACGAATTGCTCTTTAAAAAAATTATATTGCCAGTTTGTGGCCTTAACATTTGCCAGGGTCAAAAGTAAAGAAGTTTTAGTTTGTAAATTTTATTGTCCATTATACTGCGGCCTCTATAAACTATGGACCCCACAGACAGGGCCTGCCATTTCCAGGAATCAGGTAGCTAGGTGAGGACCAAGCAGTTGACATCTGCTGAGGATTAAAATTTTACAACCGATAAAACTTGTAATTTTGTAATAAATAATTTTTAAATAAGAAATTCGGAACCTGTCTGTCTCAACAACTGCAGGCATATAAAATTTTTGATGAAAAGATTAAAACTGTCATTTTCTAGAAGTATCTAGTGAACTGTTGGAGATAGGAAAAAATGGACAACATTTTTAGATTCGCCATCCAAACAACATAACTATTGCAGACCAATGAAATTATCAACACATAAACAATAAATACCATGAAGATAAATAATTTAAACATCCTATAAAGTTTGAAGCGGATTAGTGATGACCCTCAAGACATAAATTTGTGTCTTCAAGTTAAAAATATTCGTCCTAAGACATCAAGAATACTCTGGTTCCGTCTCACGAGCTAGACATACAGAATGACTTGGAATTGTCTTGGACTGGTCTTTACTCAAGACAAAATCAAGACCAAATATTTTTACCCGGGTCGACTAAAGTATTAGCCAAGGGTAGTATTGAGCTCACCGTTACCGACGGGAAACGGGGAAAGATCCTCAGTTTTGAAGATACTCTGCATGTTCCGGATCTGCAGATGGATTTGATGTCTGTCAGTAGTTCGAATGCCTGGCGACGAAGATGAAGACGCCAAAATAATTGCTGATCGTGTACGTGGATTATACTATGTTCGTAAAATTTCCGTAATCGCGAGTGTTTTGTGTGAGGATCAGGTGACAGCAAAAATCGAAATGTGGCACAAGAGACTGGGACATTTGAACGAAAAAGGTCTCAAAAGTATCTTGAGTGAGCAAAAGGTCCTTGGAGTTGAATTCAGCACGAAGGATCAACTGTCAGTGTATGAGCCGTGTTTAAAGAAAGTGTTTGTTAGGATTCTATTTCAATCTCTCAGTGGGGCAAGGTACTTTGCTAACTTTATCGACGATTCTACGCGCTGGTGTGAAGTTAAATTTTTAATGCATAAGGGCGACATCGTGAAAGCTTTTAAAAGATTTGAAACTGTCGCGGAAAATCAACCTGAAATAAAAATAAAAATCGTGCAGTCGAAAATGGAAAAGAGTATTGTTCGAATTCATTTGATCAGTATCTCGTGGAATGCAGAATTCAGCGAAGGCTTACTGTGACATACGCTCATCAGCAGAATGGCGTGGCTGAGAAAAAAAATCGAACCCTTCTTGAAACAGCAAGGTGCATGATGACCGAATCTAACCTCCCACCATCTCTCTGAGCAGAATCCATCGCGACATCGAATCACGTTCGGAACAGGTATCCTTCTAAGAGATTGGAGAGGAGATCATCTCATGAAAAGTGGGAAGGAAAGCTGCCACACCTCTCACACGTTAGAACCTTTGGATGTGAAGTATTTATCTTGTACAAGAAACCAGGTGAAGGAGAAATTGATACTTGAGGGAAAAAGGGGATTTTCACCGGTTATTCACAGGTTTCTAAAGGCTATCGTGTCTTGATACCCGAAAGAAGAAAAATCGAAATTTCGAGAGACATTGTTTTCATCAACGATTTCATGACAGACGAAAAACAAGACGATTTTGTCTCTGAAGAAATTTTCGGTACAAAAGAACCTGTTGAATCCGACGAAAAGAATTGGGTAGAAATAAGCACTAAACCCCTTTCTGATCAGGGCAGAGAAGATTTCCAAGTGGATGATGCTGAACCTTTGTTAGGTTTTACACGAGCTCGTCGAGCTGCTGGCAGACCTTGCGTTGAAAGAACAGGTTTACGAGGTAGACCACGGAAACTCTACATTGTTGTGTGGGAAGGTGTAATTGCAGAGGCTGAATACTACGCTGAAATTGCTGCGATATCGGTGAAGAGAGCGCTGTCTGAATGTCATGCAGATGAATGGCAGATGGCAATTCAGGATCAATTCAGGGCACTGATCAAGAATGAAAACTGGGAATCAACAGATCGTCCAGAAAATAAAAATGTTATCGGATGTAAAGTGGTACTTGTTGGTAAGTACAGAAATGATGGAACAATTGAAAGATGAAAAGCACGTTTAGTCGCGAAAGGATACGGTCAACGACCCGGTGTTGACTTTAATGAAACTTTCGCTCCAGTAGCTAGATTGGGTTTGATTAGAATATCGATTGCATTGGCCGTGGAAAATGGTCTAACCTTGCAGCAGATGCAGGTTACAACGGCTTTTCTCAACGGCGACATTGAAGAGGACTTGTACATAGAGCTACCGGAATTATTAGAAGAACCTCTGCCGAAGATCGCTAAGGAAGAAAAACAAGTAATCAAAAACTTCAAGAAAGAAGAAGATGCTTCGAAAATGTTAGATCAGATTGAAGAAGGAAATAATGTTTGTTTCTTAAAAAAGTTCTATATGGACTCAAAGAAGCTGGTAGACAATGGCATAAAAAGCTTTATCAAGAATTAAGAAGGCTAGACGTGAGACCTACAAATTCTGATTCATGCGTTCATGTAGCAAGAAGAGGAGCAAATTGTCTCATAGTAGCTGTTTAGTAGTAGATGTGCTTATCCATCGGAAAATGAGGATTGGCTTATTGAGTTCAAGGACGACCTAAAAGGAAGTTTTGATGTGAAGGATCAGGGTGAAGTAAAGCCCTGTTTGGGTATGGAGTTCACTTGAACTAAAAAAACAATCGAAATCTCTCAGGAGATTCACACCTTTCGTGAATTAGTTGGAGCACTAATGTAACTGGCTGATGAAACAAGGCTAGACATAGCGTACACAGTAAATTAATTCAGTGAATTCAACAATTATTGCTACCGGAAAGACCATTGGGTTCCAGCAAAACGAGTTCTTCAGTATTTACACAGAACGTTGAATCTTGGCTTGACGTACCAGAAAACTGGAAGTCCTCTAAAGGGTTTTGTTGATGCTGACTGGGCTAACTGGTTGGATGACAGAAGATCATATACAGAATGTGTATTCATTTTTGGAGACGCAGCTATTTCTTGGGTACCCTTACTGTTTCGAAATCTACACCTTCTTCGCCGAACAGGGCCACTCTTAGACACTTATCCCTGAATATAATGAATAGCCATGAGGACATAAAGCATCATGGTCTAACACCCCGCATAATACCGAACCAATCACTTAGTTTTCCATTAACCCCTACACTCGCTTTCCTATAAGCATATATTGTTTGTATTGCTTATAAAAACCATCCATTGACTCTATACTCTTTCAGAACTTCCCAAAGCTTACTTCCATCCACCTTTTTAAATAGCTCTTCTCCAACTATCTGGCATTTCTCCCATCTTGATACACAAATTCATCAATTCGCACAACCTGTGAGTTATGTACTCGCCGCCATATTTAAGAATTACAGCGCTAATACTGTCTACATCAGCAGCATTACCGTTTTTTGAGTCTCCAATTATATTTCTAACCTTAGTGAGACAGACTTTCTGAATTGCGTTTTCTAATGCAAGCACTTCCTTTAGTGGCAAGCTGATTCTGCAAATCCGTATCATCACGTAAGTTCGAAAGGCAATTACGTAGCTCCTTTACAGCTCCCTGAAATGTGGTACTATTTTCGCTGTAAATGTGAGTTGGTAATCCATGGCGATTTGTAAAGCAATGGTAAGTGGCAAAAAAGCATCAGAAGTATAATCAGAAACAAGCTTCAAATGTAAGGCTCGATTTGCGCAGCAAACGAATGCAAACGAAGCAAACGAATGTCTTCTACCCGAAGATAAACGTACGTTGAAAGGACCTGCGTAGTCGACCCCAGTATGCGTGAAGGGGCGATTCGGAGCGGTCCGAAAGTTCGGAAGGCTACCCTTGAGCTGTTGTGAAACAGTAGCTCGCTGACGCACGCATGAAACACATGCGATAATCAATTTTTTGACAAGCGTACGAGCTCCTAAAATCCAAAATCCTTCGCGTGGCGTACATAAGGTAAGGTATGTACCGCCATGGAGTGACTTAGAGTGAGCATGTTGAGCAACGAGCTCACTTATTCGATGACGTGCTGAAATGATAGGATGCTTCTCATGGCAATTAATTGCAGCATAATGTAAACGTCCTCCAAAACGCATTACACCAGAGGCATCTAGAAATAGCTGCAATGTCTTTAGTGACGAACTTAATTTTATTTGATCGTCGCGTTCAAGAGCGAGTAACTCATGTTCGGAGTCTTCTTTTTGAATTCGCTGGACCCAGTATGAGGAAGCTTGATGAATCTCATCTGGCGTAAGAGCTAAATTTTCATGCTGGAGGGCAGCCTTCGGTAACCTACCAACCCTGATTATGAAGGCAGTGACAAATCGAGTACAGTAAGCAGTCACTCTCAACAATTTCGGCCAAAACGTTAACCTATCAGCCAAATTGAAGGGTCGCTTAGCTTGCTTTATTGCATGGTGAGCAGATATTTTACTACACTCAAGGCCAACATCCGGAGACAAATCAGGCCGTGATTCTGGCCAACTTGTAAAATGTTTGCCTAACCAGTGTGGGCCATGACGCCATAAGGGATGATCCTTTAACTCTTCAGGGAAAAGACCCCTGGAAGCACAATCAGCGGAATTGTCCTTGGTGGGGACATATCTCCACTTAGAATTTGGAATGAGCTCATGAATGTGAGCTACTCGATTGGATACAAAGATATGCCAGGTAGATGATGCTTGGTGAGCTAAGCTAAAACCACTGAAGCATCTGTGTGGCAGTAAAGTAGTATATTTTCAAGACTCATCATTGTGATAATAAAATGCAAAGTCTTAGCTAATAAATGAGCTCCGCATAATTCAAGTATATGTATGGTTACCGGAAAAATAGGAGCCTCCCCAAACTTGGCAGTCAATAAGGTAACTTGTGCAGAAAATCCATGCAGTTCGCAATCCAAAATGTCAACGCTTTGACCAGTCCATCGCGGTATCTGAATAGCTTTAAGTCCAGTAAGACTCTTACAATATTTGGACCAATGGTCCTCTAAGTCTGTGGGTAACGGTTCATCACACTGAAGTTTTTGAAACCATAGCTGTTGCATCAGGCGCTTAGCGACTATTACTACCGGAGATAGTCAGCCGAGTGGATCACATAACTTTGCTATCACAGAAAGAATTAGGCGCTTAGTTGGAGATTCCATAGGTCAGGACTCTACGTTAAATTGGAAAATATCTTATGTAGGATCCCATTACAAACCTTCGTCTATTTCATCAGCACCAAAGAATACACCATATACATAAACATTATTTTCAAGAACTGATTTGGCTCCAGGAAAATTAGAACCCTCATCAGCTGCTAACTGTTTGATGACTCGATTCGCGATGTAAGGAGCACAAGCTGTGCTGTATGTTACTCTATTCAAATCCCAAGCTTGAAGCTTTTGTTTAGTAGAATACCAAACTATACGTTGATACTCCCTATCACGAGGGCCAATCAAAATTTGTCTAAACATTTTTCTTACATCTGCTACGAAGACAAAACGATGACTACGCCAGCGTAATATAATGGAGACTAGATCCGTAAGAGTTTGAGGCCATACATGAAGATGCGAATTTAAAGATGTATTATATAGTAGAACTACTATCCTTATCAATAGAACGATAAGGTGAATAAATTGTCTGAGAAGTATCAATATCAAGAAACTCTTGAACGCTTTCCATGTGTCCTAACTGTTCATATTCAGTTAGAAATTCATCGTATTCAGAGTACAAAGAGGAATCCTTAAGCAAACGAGCATGTACCCTTTTTAAAACTAATTTTGCTCTATTCAAAGAATCACCAATATCTATTGGAGGGCCGTTCCTAAAGGGCAATTGTAACCTGTACCTCCTCGATGGAAAAATTTTATGGCTCGATAAGAAATGATGCTCACAATTCATCTTATCAGAGGTCAAAAGTGATCTGGTTGTAGGTTCCTTCATCTCCCAGAATCTGAGTAAGTCAGCTCGTACACTAATTACGGCGTTTGCCAGTAAAGTAGAGCGTAAAGATCGAGTTTACTATTTCAAAAATAAACGGTAGCGTGTATGTTAAACCTCAAAGCCTATACTCCCGAAATTTTCCGCTCAGCCTACACTGGGTGGTTTTTGCCCGGGTAAAATTTAAAGTCCCGTATCTCTGGATCAAATTAGCGTATCGGAATTAATTTTTTTCAAACTGTAGCTTAAAGACTCACAAAAATGAATACTGTAAAATTGATAAAATGAATTCAACACATACTGTAAATATTTTCACAAAACTGAAACAACTTTTCAGTGAAAACAGCGATCCGGAAATATCTTCCGGATGTAATACACCCAGTATAGGCTGAGAGGGTTGATAGAGCCTATTGCATTCGAACGATGGACTCTCTTTATTGATAGGGAGGGAGGGGTATCCGATACATCCTTCATTAATACTCCCGAATTGCTAGTTTTGGCCACTTGAGAACTGATCGCGAGCGTGTTAGGTGCAGTCAACGCTGGCGTTGCGGAAGTAACGTTTGGATTAGATTTAAATTCAAAATGTAACAACATGTTATGTTTACGATGGCACTCACCACATGTATACTTTCTGGAACAATTAAATGGCTTATGGCCATAAATGGAGCGGTGCTCGGTGATTCGCACACTGACTTGTCAACGAAAATGGTCGGGCAAGTACACACACACTCACAAATGCAAAGTTATTGCGAATGAATACATTCAAGCATTCTTATATTTTCACATTTCCACACATACCAAGAACCATGTATTTAAAATGGATTTAGCAATCTTTGAAATAGCCCGGCAGTGAAATCGTTATTAGTTCAATTTTCGAATTTTCAATCACCCTAATGTACCTTTGGATATCAACCCATCATCACATGATGTCTGATTTTGTGCCAAATAATCGTCATTTGCGGGAAGTGTCGATTTTCTTGTTTCATTTGAAGAAAACAGTGGCTGAAGAGCATCGAAAGATCCAAAATGTTCACGGTGATGCTGATCTAAGTCAAACAATGCAAAGAAGAAGTTTGATGTAGAGATTTTTTTCTATATTTCTGTTTTTTTCTTCATTTCTATTATTTTCATCAATTTTTTTTTCAAGATGTTTCTTCCTGCTAAACGCAAGAAGAGCTTGCTTCAGCAATAGGAGTTGCCCGACAATCCATTTCCAAGCGATTGCATGCGTTGGGAATGATTAAAAAACAAGGTACTTGGGTTCCTTATGATTTTAAGCCAAGGGGCGTTGAGCGTCGTTTTTTCGCCTGTGAACAACTGCTTCAGCGGCAAAAAATGCAGGGTTTTCTTCATCGCATCGTGCTACGTGATAAAAAATTGATTCATTACAGCAACCAAAAGAAAAGAAAGTCATGGGGACTGCCCGGTCATGTTTCTACGTCGTCGGCTCGGCCGAATATTCACGCTACGAAGGTTGTGCTGTGTATTTGGTGGGACCAGGTCAGTGTTATTTATCATGAGCTGTTGAAACCGAACGAAGCCATCACTGGGGAATAGTATCAACTTCAATTGATGCAATGGAGCCGAGCACTGTGCGAAAAACGGCCACAATATGAGCAGAGGCACGTAAAAGTGATTCTACAGCTTGAAGACGCTCGGCCTCACGTTGCCAAACCCGTTAAAACCTACCTGGAAACGCTCGAATGGGAAGTTTTACACCACCCGCTGTATTATCCAGATATTTTGCCGTCTGATTATTACTTGTTCCGTTCGATGGCAAATGGTCTGGTTGATCAACAGTTCCGCTCATATGAAGACATCCAAAAATTGCTTGATTCGCGGAAAGCCGCAAAAGATAAACACTTTACCGGAACGGTATTCAAGCTCTACCACAAAGATGAGAGAAAGTTGTAGCTAACGATGGGCAATACTTTGAATGATTCATTTGTAACCATTTTTTCACACTAAAGTTGTATTTTAATAAAAAAAAACAGCGAGAACTCATTTGCGCACCTAATAATAGTAGTAAAATTAGACATTTTTATTTATGTACAAATCCATCAGAAATTTTAGAAGCGGTTTAAGAAAAATTTTACCTTTGTTTTCCTGGAAAATGTTATTTTGTTTTCATCTTTGAATGGTGACAAAAATACCCATTTTCGATATGAAAAAGTCTGCCCGTTGTGCGGGCACATTCTATTCGCGCGCTGTTGGCTTTACCTAGTATTACAGGTATTTACCTCGCCCTGCACGCTCGTTCATTGTACTTCCCCCACATTTTCGCATGATACTTTTAAAATTTAAGTTCAAAACATCGACAACTGAAAGTGGGTGATTGCGAATTCTCTTTTGTTGAAACTTCTTCATCTTGACCAAACACATTCTTATCGCGTGATTAATAATGAAATTTGCCTCAAGGTAATTGTTTACTTAACTCTCGTTGTGATGTAACTAACCAATTCGCGAAGAATGTGTAAAATTGACACCTGTCACATAATGACCGTACATTATGTACGGTGACGTCACTGTGCTTTAAAGACCTTCTTTACACAAAACTTTGGGGCACATAAAGTGCAACTTTAGAGGTGGGTGTTGCAAAAAAACATTTTAAGCGTAGATTGTCTTAGATCCAAATGGATTTAGCTGCAGGTACAGAAGTACAGTAGGCACTTTAAGATAGATTCATTTGGATCTAAGAGAATCTACGCTTTTAAATGTTTTCATTCATTCTTTGTGAATGTTTAACCTGTAACAGCGCATATATTTTCAATTTGGCAAATTTTGTCTACATTTATTAGAAAAAGTCAAGGAAGTTTTCTATTACAATGAACATTTACTCACCTCAAATATGAAGAATCTGGACATTCGTTCAAAATTGTATGCTATTGTATTGCTATTGCAAAACAAAATATACTCCAATATGAATAGTGTGATATAAGAATCCATGAAGTTAGTAAAAAATTAACGTGGCAATACTAACCTTACCACGCACTGGAAGGTTGTCATCCACCTTCTTGCAGCCCACTTTTTCAACAAATCCGGCTTGGTAAAACGTGGAAGCCTCCAAGATTTTATAAGCCGTTAACTTTTTGTAAGTTTGATAACTATGGGTTATCTTAAAATACGATAAAAATCGATCTCACTCACTGCGGGTACATCAGTAATGCTTGTGGAAAGTTCTTTAATTTTTAGAGCGTTGGGATTCAAACTGTCAATTGCACTTAGTTTATCACAATAACGGGCCTTCAATTCACCAGATAAATTCAGAAAGAATTCACTGGACATTTTTCATTTGCCGGTAAACACAATTATTCAACTAAGATAATACACGCGACGCAATTTATAGAATGCAATGGTATCCCTGAGCCATTCGGACATTTTGAAATTACGTCACAAGTAAAAATACTGACCCTGTTGATGTCGCGAAATTCGTTGGGGCTAAAATATATTGTTTTCCAAGGTAAAATATGAGACACGTATTTTTTGCTTGTGATCAAACATTTTTTTTAAGAACTTAGGGCTACATGAATATTCCGGTGAATCATGTAAAAATTAACGGATTTTTTTTTAATATTGTATCTTGGGAACTAATTGACATAATTTAATTTTCTTTGCAGGAGCTTGTAGGCTACCTCCGATTTTTAAAATATTTTCTTCAGATTTATGGTAATATGATGAAGATATCCTGTGAGTTCCATCCTCGCTAAACCATTCCTTCTTATAGAAAAACTGATTATTTGAAAGTCAACTTTTTTTTAATACGATGTATAACTATGAAGTTAGTTGAAGATGTTGACGATATAAAAATAATTGAATGCTCTACCAGAAAAAAACGGAAGTCCGGAACGATAGAATATTTTGTTTAGTGTAATTTCATCTTTGGCAATATCTGGAGTAAAAAAATCGTGTTGAATAATTACAATATTTGGTATAGTTTTTTAGTTGTATTCCATTCGTTAAAATATAATGGTCAATGCTTTAAAATCAATTCATTCAAGTAAGCGAAACAAATGTCCTGACTTCGAA
The DNA here is from genome assembly GCA_932178445.1 of Andricus quercusramuli. Taxonomy (NCBI): domain Eukaryota; kingdom Metazoa; phylum Arthropoda; class Insecta; order Hymenoptera; family Cynipidae; genus Andricus; species Andricus quercusramuli. The sequence goes on from CAKNXH010062677.1 coordinate 33,152, forward strand.
GCTGTTCACAAGAAGGTGATATACAGCAATTCTTGTGACCCATTTGTACAGCTCCATGAGCTGGCTGTTTTATTAGGACCCTTTTCCCCAGAAAGAAGAATAATTTCAAGCGACAGTGTTTGTAAAAATTGTTACGCCGAATTATTGGTAAGTTTTTCGTATGTGAAAATGAACAGTTAGAGTATGCAGGCGAAGAATTTCAACCAATTTTTCAGATTGAGGAAATAAATAATGAAATTTCTGATAGGAAATTAAATGTTTTGCCTTGTTGAAATACATCAAGTGTCAAAGAAAGGTCCCGAGAAAACTATGCTTGCAAAAAAAAAAAAGAAAACAGTTGATAGATGCATTTACGCAATCGACGACCAGTAAGCTTTCCAAAGTTTATAATGCATCATTGCCAAAAGAAAAGTGCTCTCCTTCCAACGAATGGGTATCTAATTTTCTAAAAGCTTTGAAAAACTGTACAAATGCACAGAAAAAGATCCGTCTGCTGACGCTGCGCTGGTACCAAGGGAATATACGAAGCAAGATCTACTTTTAACGTGCCCTGAAATAACCAAATATATAATAGATCAATCCAGGAAATTTTCGATTGAAAAAAATATATATTACACTCCTGACCCATGCAATGGATATCCTGAGAGATGTAGAAGTGCAATTAGCATTAGAATATTATTTGAGTGATCACGTAGATTGTACCAGACAAAGCCCAAATAAGAACGACGTGATTTCAGTTAAGAAAAATGCTGAAAGAATTGAACAAGTAGAAGATATTTAGCGCGAAGTATTAGTGAAATTTTCCACATGTTCAGAGAGAAGAATCCGAACGTAAGAATTGGAAAGAAAAAATTACACTCTCTGAGACCAAAATGGGTTCAAATTGACCGTTTGAAAGATGAATGTCTTTGCATATATTGCGCCAATTTTGAGCTTCTACTTATCGGATTAAAAAACCAGAGAAGGGATGGAGCGAATATCAAAGATATTCGGAATGAAATGTTGCCAAAAGTGATGTGTTGTCTTGTAACCGAAAACAGTCAGCTTGGAGATTGCAAAAAATGTCCAGGAATTGGAGGCATTACGCTTTAATCTGTAGGATTGTTAGAGGAAACTGGTTCAGATGATATTGTTTTCACGATTTAAAACAAAGGTGACTTAGAAAAGAAAACAACCTCGATCGACAGTTTTGTCAATGAGTTAGCAACCTGGACAGAAAAAGCGAATGTTAACATATATGTGAAAAATTTTCAAAGGGAAGAAGTCATTGAGGAGAAAGATCGCTCTTAGAGTAATTCAAATCATTTAACAATGCAGTGTGACTTTGCTGAGAATTGGAAGTTAATGGTAAAAGATGCAATTCAAACTAATCATTGGACAAATGATCAGATATCGATATTTACTGCTGTTTGCTATCGAGGTGCAGAAACTAAAATTTTTGCAGTAGTTTACGATGATAAGAAGCATGATTCAGCACACGCTTTATTGGCAATGGACCGTATTGTGCAAATTATGGAATCTTCGAATACTGAGAAAATGGGAGAAATTACAATAATAACAGATGGAGCTGGAGCTAACTTTAAAAATCGCTATCAGTATCATGCATTGAGTGAATCTTTTTGCAAGAAGAAGTGGATCTTTTCAGCAATTGGCTATGGGAAAGGAGCCTGTGATGGCGTTGGCGACTCGGTAAAACACTTTTCAACTAATTATAACTTACAGAAGTCGCATCTGGAATCCATGGACAATGCCGAGTCCTTCGTTCGAGAAGTGAAGAAGTATACTAGCGCCATTAATCTAATACTGCTTTCACCAGAGGAAGTTGCCAGTTTTCGAGAAGAAAAGGAAAAAAAGTGAGAAAAAGTTCCAGGAATTACTGGCTTTCAAAAAACCCATGCGTGGAAAGTAGAAGTTGGACAAAACAACGACAGGAAAGTATACATCGCAAATACATCCAGACATCCATGGAAAGAAGTAGCAGTGTACTCGAAGGAGATGAAGCAGAAGAATCTGAGCTATCAGAATACGCGAAACTAATCAACTTTCTAAATTAAATTGTAAAGATTCTGATATTTATGAATGTAAAAACTGTACCTATTCTGTTAATATATGATTTTAGATTCCTTGAGACATAAACAACGATATTTTTCATTAACTTCATAGGTTTACATCATATTAAAAAAAGTGGAGAAGGAATGGTTCAGCGAAGATGAAACTCACAGAATATATTCATTATATTACCGTAAATGATGAAAAATGATGAAAAGTATTTACAATGTCAGAAATGCTGCTGTTAAAAAAGTCTAAGTATAACAAAAACATATGTTTCTGCTATTAGAGGTTGGCGTAAGTCTGGCGGAAGAAAAAGAAGTCAGTAGACGGAATTTTTGGCGAGTTCTTGTCTCCGCTGGAGCTTCCTCGAAAAACCACTGTATTCTGTAAACTCCCTAATAAATTCAGAATGCAACCCTGTTATCTACCATTCCTTGCTCTTGTATCTATAGCAGGTATGTGAAATTCTTCTCTATCTTCTTATCCAAACGATTTTTTCCGGGTGCTGTATTTTGCTTAATAAATTTTCAAACCCGGAATTCTTGATGTCCGCATTGAAGTTTCCTTAGTTTGTTCGTTCGATCTGCGTCGACATATTCGAGTTTCATTAGCTCGGTCGTTGAATCTGCGTCTTCGACCGTTTCAAGTTTCATTTAATCGTTCGTTCGATCTGCATCGACCTATCAAGCTCTCAAAATCTTTAGCTGCTGCAAGCAATGACACGGCCCCGAATGTGGTTGATATCTCCTCAATTCTTCACCTCTTCGATCGACCTCGTGAACCTGTTTACATGCCGAGAGGGGACGGAAATGTGGGTTTTGAAATGCCAACTAAATACTTGGTAAGTACTTCAATTTTTAAATTTGCCTGCTTCATAATGTAATTTCTTTCTCGAACTTGATGCAAAATAGTTGAATAACGAGATTGCTGTAAGTAAACACATTTCATTTGCTATGTCATTTTGCACATGTCATTTTTTAATTTAGGATATACTCAAATTTATATAACTTAATCAAATAGTAATACCGCAAAGTTTCAAGTTTTTTTCCTGATATTAGAATTAAATCAGATTAAGTCAAGTTGTATTTAGTTCGAACCTAAAAGTTACAAATTTTATGCTTTTTTGCCATTGCGAGAAAAGAGGATGGCGTGTCAAAACGCTCATTCTTTTAGAAACTAAAATTTCAAAGAAAGTTTTCCATTTTTTTCGTATACTGAATTCAATTCAGATTAAGTCAAGTTTTATTTATTTCAAAAAAATTCAGATTCTTACAGAAAATAAAATTTCGAAGAATGTTTTCAATTTTTTTCCTTAAACTAAATTGAAATCAAATCAAGTAAAGTTTTATACAGCTCAGAGTTGAAGATTTCCAATTTTCTGTTGTTTTAGCTTTGCAAAAAAAGTATGGAGTTTTCAAAATTTCTAATCGTATAGAAACGAAAATTTCAAAGAAAGTTTTTAATTTTTTTCATATACTAATATAAAATCAGATGAAGACAAGTTTTATTTATTTCAGAATTAATGATTTAAGATTTTCTTTTGTTTTAGCATTGCAAAAAAAGAGTGTAATTATTGGATTTTGAAAATTTTGATTTTTACAAAAAGTAAAATTTCAAAGAATGTTTTCTATTGTTTTTCTTAACCTAAATTGAAATCAGATTAAGTCAAGGTTTATTCAGTTTGAAATTAAACATAAAAATTTTTATGTTGCTTTACCATTATGAAAAAAGATTATGGGATTTTCAAAATTGTAATTCTAAGAGGAACTATAATTTCAAAGAAAGTGTTCATTTTTTTCTTGTAGTAAATATAATTCAGATTAAATCAAGTTGCATTCGGTTCAAAGTCAAAATTACAAAATTCTATATTGTTTTACCGTTGCAAAAAAGAGTATGAGTTTTTAAATTTATTTCAAAATTAATGATCACACATTTCTTTTGTTTTAGCATTTAAAAAAAAGCATGATCTTAGATTTCGAAAATTCTGATTCTTCTAGAAAATAAAATTTCGAAGAATTTTTTTGTCATTTTTTTGCTTATACTAAATTAAAATCAGATTAAGTCAAGTTTTATTTAGTTCCAAATTGAAGGTTTCCATTTTTTCTATTGTTTCGGCATCGCAAAAAAGAGTATGGGGTTTTCAAAATTCCCATTCATATAGAAACGACAATTCCAAAGAAAGTTTTTGATTTTTTCCTTATACTAAATTAAAATCAGGTGGAGTGAAGTTTGGTTTATTTCAAAATTAATGATTACGCCTTTTTTTGTTTTAGCATTGCAAGAAAAAAGAATTTGATTGGATTTCAAAAATGGTGATTTTTATCTCAAATAAAATTCCAAAGAATGTTTTCAATTCTTTTCTTTATACTAAATGTTCTATATAGTTCAAAAATCAAAATTAGACATCATAAAATTTCTATTGTGTTAGAATTGCTGGAAAAAAGAGTACGGGTTTTTCAAAATTCTAATATTTATAGAAATTTAAATTTAAAATTTGTTTCCTTATACTTCATTTAAATTAGAGTCAAGTTTTATTTAGTTCAAAATTGAAGATTTCCAATTTTCTATTGTTTTAGCATTGCAAAAAGAGTATGAGGTTTTCGAAATTTCTATTCATACACAAACGACAATTTTGAAGAAAGTTTTCAATTTTTTCCCTTATACTAAATTAAAATCAGATAATGACAAATTTTATTTAGTTAAAAATTAATGATTACACATTTTCTTTTGTTTTAGCATTGCAAAAAAATATTGTAATTGGATTTTTGAAATTCTGATATTTATATAAAATAAAATTCCAAAGAATGTTTTCAATGTTTTTCTTCATACTAAATGTTCTATTTAGTTCAAAAATCAAAATTAAATATCATAAAATTTCTATTGTTTGAGCATTGCTGAAGAAAAAGAGTACGGGGTTTTCAAAATTCTAATATTTATAGAATTTCAAATTTCTGCCTTATACTTAATTTAAATCAAATTAAGTCGAGGTTTCTTTTCAGTTTAAAATTAAGGGTTACAACTTCTTGGTTATTTGAGCATTGCGAAAAAATTATGTGGTTTTAAGAATTCCCATTTTTATAGAAAATAAAAGAAATTTTTCAATTTTTTTCTTTATACTTAATTGAAATCAGATTGAGTCAAGTTTTATATAGTTCAAAAATCAAAACTGCAGATTCCTAATTTTCTATTATTTTATAATTGCAAAAAAAGGACTATCGTGTTTTAAAAATTCTAATTTGTATAGAAATAGAAATTTAAATAAAATTTACAGATTTTTTTCTTTATTCATAATTTGAAGCAGATTGAGTCAAGATTTTTTCAGTTTAAAACTGAAGATTACAAATTTTCTTTTGTTTTTGCATGATAAAAAAAATGAATATAGGATTTTTAAAATTCTCATTCTTATATGAACTAAAATTTCAACGAAAGCTTTCAAATATTTTGCTTCTACTGAATTAAAATCAGTTAAAGTCAAGTTTTATCTATTTTAAAATTAATAATTACACATCTTCTTTTATCTTAATATTGCGAAGAAAAAATTAAAAAAATTTTAATTAATCTTCAAAAATTATTGGATTTACATAATTCTGATTGTTATATAAAATACAATTTCAAAGAATGTTTTCAATTTTTATCTTCGTACTAAATTGAAATCAGATTAAGTCAAGATTCATTCAGCTTAAAATTGAAGATTATACATTTTCAATTGTTCCAGCATTGCGAAGAAAACGGTGTTTACAATTTATCATTTTTATAGAAATTAGAATATGAAAGAAATTTACCAATTTTCTTCCGTAGAGCAAATTTAAATAAGATAAAGTCTAGTTTTATTGAATTTAAAATTAAAGAGTACAAGTTTCAAATTTTTTCAGTATTGAAAAAAATATGGGGTTTTCAAAATTCTGATTTTTAAAGTAACTAAAATTTCAGAGAAGTTCTAGGTCTGAGATAAAAGATTCTCATTTTTCAATCAGATAATATTATTGAGTTTCTTTAATACAAGATAAACCTACCAATTCAAAAAGCAAATGATATTAAAATAATTAATATGAAATTACTTGATGTAGTTTTCTATATGTTCTTGAGCATATTTCGATCTCGATTTCGATCGGAAACGATTTTATCGACTCTTATTTTAGTCGAAGTCAAAATATTTACAATTGGTCGTACATGCAAGGAATATCAGGATCTACAAGTGGTTGTTCGATTTTAACAAAACTTTGTGAAATTATAGTAATATTTAAGAAACACTTAAAGCTCAGAGGATTTTCAAAATTACGAAAGTTATGCCATATGGAATTTTGTAGTTGGTTTCTTTGAAATTATCGATATTTCTGAAACCGATCATTGCATTTTGATGAAACTTTAAGGTATTAGAGGCAAAATTATATATTTTGAGGATATAATACTCAGAAAATAAATGTTCAAATTTCTCCCGAAAAAAGTGTAAAGCACTTTTTGATTCAATTTTTCCTGAATGTCTCCCCTTCTATTTTTTTTAATTCAGGATATAAAGATTCCTTGTGAAATCACCTTTCATAAAAAGATTAGTTGAAGTGGTACTCAATTATAAAAGTGTGTCTCTTGAAATTGATTTTATGAATAAATTCCCAGTTTGGACATATGAAGTCAAAAAATCATGTTTTCTCTTAACTGCGTCCTTAAATTATATTTCCAGGAAAGTTTAGTATTGAAAATGCATTATTAGGCACTATTTTCTGAATTTATGAACAAATTATAAATAAACAAATGGTCACTATAAACATTAATAGGCATCACATGATGTCAGCGCTATTACTGGTTAATTAATTTGGGAATAATTAAAAGAAAAAACGATTTTGTTTACCTGTAAGTCTCCAAAACGTGCATTTTTTAAATATAATTTCTGCATAAAAATTTAAAAAATAATATTGGCGGATACATATTTTTATGGCCAAGTATCACGTTATCGATGAAATCGAAGGACCGTTTGCACTTATTAAAAATGGTTTGTATTAAATATTGGAAGCTATTTCAACGTTGAAAAATGTGGTGAAATATGTGAATAAATATGTATCTAACTGAGAATTTAATTGTATCATTAACATTTTCATAAATATTTTCTTCTTATTATAGAATCATTGGTTTATTATACAGATTTAGTTAGGGTATAGTTAACAGCTCTCCTTTTATAATAAGTACTTGATTCTTCACACAATATTTCTATTAACTAATTAACTTAATTAAATTATTAAATTAATATTTTAGGCCGTTTTATTCATTGTTACAGCTAATTAATTATTTAGAAACATTAAAATACAAAATGTAATATATAGTGCAAAAATTTCTTAGCCTAAAAGATTTCGAAACATGGCAAAAGATGTTTTGAGCCGGTTCATGGGTATTGTGAAGAAGAAGCTGCAGGTGAAGTCAATCACCACTCCAGATTTGAGTGAATGTAGGAAATTAGGTCGCCAGGAAGCATTTTCGCTCTTCATACCACAACATCGTAAATTGGCCACGGAGCTAATCAAAACATTTATGGGTACGTAATCATTCACACTTACTGGATTTCCAAATTTATACTACATACCATTCCGTTGGACGTATCATAATAAAAATATTATCATCCTAACAAGTTAGCACAAATATTCACGTATCAATTACGGTCAAATAGGGTTAGGCAGCTCGTTTTCCTTGTTTTTTTTTACAAGGGATTAACTAAATCTACAATATTATGCAATCTCATCAATGTAAATCATTACAATCCCGTGTAAACCTCCTACAGTGATAGAAAATCTGTTCAGAAGCTACTGAAAATTTAAAATCCAAAGGTCTTATAATCTCAGAGACAGAGCTCTGTAAACTAAGCGACAGTCACTGAAGATTAAGTACGCATGGGCTTTATATTCTCTTATACAAGAAATCCGAATGCTAAGCGACAGACGCTGAAAATTCAGAACACGCTTTCTCAACAAACAAAAATTTATTTTTGAAATTATTATTACATAATTCCGCATTCCGCGTATTCTACCGCGCGCACTGACCAACTGAGCTATCGAGCCACTTGAATCTTGGTTTCAAAATCACGGCCAAGTATTTCGAGGCAATATCGTACCAAGTGAGCCACTACCATTTTCAAACTGAAAGTTTTATAGTTTTTGAACTCGACGTTTCTTTAAAGCAAGCATTTTTGTTATTATCAGTGAGTAGTTCTCAGGCAAACTGAAAATGTTCGAGAGAATTTAGTAGAACATCTTTTTATTTAGAAAGGATTCAGAATTTAATTTTACTTATTTCAAAAAGGACTCGATATTATTTGTTCTTGAAATATTTATGAATTGCACGAACTATTTAAAAGTAATAAACAATAAAGAAAAGTCAAGTGAAAAACTCTCTAATAACTTTGAGGACAAAAACGGTTTTCTAATATACAGAAACCTCTATAAAATGCGCAATTTTCAATTTATCTAATCGTTTTGTAATACTTCTTATTCAGGTTTCAGTGCGAAATGACACTTCTAAAACAATAATTTAGAATATGTGAAACAAAGATTAAAATTTTGATTCTTTCAGAAAGTACTCAACACTTGTTTTATTTAAATATTTAAAACGTTTGAAGAATTCTGTGAAGGAAAGTCCAGTGCAAGAACTTTCAGTTTAAAAATGACTGAGCCGCACGGTGATCAGATAAATAATATTTTTGTTGTTCCAACTTGCATTCTTGATTTCTTCAGTTTAAAAATGCGCCATTGTCCATTTTTAATTATTCTTTCATAACAAAAATGCATTCTTGATATACTTTTCTTGAATGTTGTTTTTAACCTTGCTTCATGCTACAATATATATTTTTAATTATTCAAAAATAAAAAAGAATTATGTAAATGGGTCATTGCCAAAAGTTTAGCCATGTACAGTCTCAGAAATTTTCTTTCATTAATGAATTCGTTCTAATAAGAATATCGACTTCGTTCAGAAATTACAAATAAAAAACAAAAAATTACAAATCAAAATTTGAAAATGAAAAATTGTTATTTAATATCCATGACACTTTATTATCATTTAATATTCACAGATATCACTCATATTTAATCAAAAAGGATAATTATGAAGAGGTTGCACATTGGAGTGAAATGTAAATTTTGAATTACTTAAAATTTTATTTCTTAAATTGACTCGATAACTTTTTCTATTAAAATTAAGAATTCAAAGATGATCTCGATTAGAAAATAAATCTCCTGTCATTTTCCGATTGAAGAAAATTTCCGACCCAGCAAATACTCTTGAAAAAAATAAAATCACAAGCAATAGCACTAGATAAACATCGCAAGAGACGCACAACGTCCGGAGGGCGCAACGTGCGCGGTGATACGGAAAACGTTCACTGCGCATTTATAGTTTTCAGTGACTGTCGACGGAATTCTAATTTTTCATTCACAAACCATACAAAAAGTCGTTTAATATCAAATGAAATCTGATAGACTTTTTAATATAACTTATCAACTATTTGCTTGAATCCCTTTTCTCACAAAATATTAGTCTGCCACTTAAACTCTAGATTAATGTTTACTTTTTATCAGAAAGGATCGCTTTGTTTTTGAAATACATTATCATGAGAACTAGTAAGCTTTTTACAGTGACTCTTTTTAAAAATGAATTGATTTTTCTTCAACTAGTTAATCAAATTTACTGAAATTTCATCAGACTTCTCTCTCTATGCAGGAGTCATAGAACAGTCACTTCATATTTATTTTTTTTCGTGTGTGATTTAAAAGTTAATTTAAAGAAATGTGTATCGTGCAAAATGTCCCTATCTGTCGTTTTTTTGTTCACTTTTTGTGTAAAAATCACTGACATTTAATTAATTAGAATCATCAATTTGTCAACGCTGAGAGATTCTTTCGACATTGGACTGGCTAAAGTCTAAAATGAGTTTTTCATCGTTTTTCTTTTCAACGCTCGAATGTCCCTGAAACGATGAATCTAAAATGGGAACAAGTGTATCTTATGACGTTTTATTCATTAAAGATTCCTTTCATTAATTTAAACTAAATCTCACGCTTGACAATATTTCAGTATGACTCATTATATTTCTGCTATGGAAATCGCAACGAGTTAATTAAATATGATTCGGAAATAATAAGGAATTACCTACATTCGGAAAAGAGACCATTTTAACTAATCTACGTATAAGGATGAAAATTTCCTGCATTCATTACGAATTTCATACCAAAATTTATATTTAGGGAAAGGATATTTTGCACCATTTTAGTAGATAACAAAACTTAAAAATTCAAATTTTGTGTAACAACTTTCTATTATTTGTCAAATTTTATTATAGTATCCAAACACTTCTAAAGACCGATTTTTGGGTCAAGATTGTTTATTTGCATAGTGTATAAATGTTTCACGTAAGTTTTCGTCCAGAATTTTCAAAAGATTTCGAAGTATTTTCTCGAATTGAAGGTAGACACATTTTTGAAAATTTGTTTTCTCTTAGATTTCGTAAAAAAATTGTGTTTGTTCATTTAAAGATAAGGTTTGAAGAAATTGTTCAGTTTAAGATATGGATGGAATAATAACACGTAAACTATTCAAAATGAGTGATATTAATGTGCAATCGATAAGAAAAAAATCGCGAAGCACGATTTATTATAACTAATTATAAATGAATAATTTTCTGTTAACAATTTTATTGTTAAAAAAAATAATAGGAGATAAGTCATAGGATGCAAATAATATTCACAACATTAGAAAATATAATAAATGACGAAGTGTCGCGCCATCCCGAAATCTGGAACCACTAGAAGCAGCCAATCAATTATATTTCTTATTGTTGTTAACAAATTTCATGAAGAATTTTTCTGATCAAGCAATTTTTAATAGTTCAAGGTACTTTTCTTCAAAAGTGCTTCTTTTGACCTCTTAGTGATAATTCAGCTTATTACATTGTCATATAACGACATATGTGATTTTTATAAACAAAAGAAATGAACAAATAAGCAGTTTCAGCAATTTTGAAAAGTTCCTGGTACTTTTCTTAACGTGTTTTGTTTGTTACTTTTTCTTAAAACATGCGTTTCTGTATTACCAGTGATAAGTACCACGAATTTATTTGTGCTTTACGGAATTAATACCAGTAAAACGAACAAAGCATTTCAAAAAAAGTACCTGTAACTTTGAAAAATTCCTCAAACTGCGAATTAGTTCATGCAAATTGTTAATAATAATAAGAAATATAATTTATTATATTGTTAAAGTATAAATATTACTTGAAATTAAAGCAAAGACAAAAGTCGCTTAATCAATGTCGAAAACCATAAAAAAAAATCTCCTGCTTTTGTTCACAACAATAAAATTTTTAACAACAAATTATTCATTCATAATTAATCATATAACTGTGTGCTTTGTGAATTTTTTTTATGGATGACACTGTAATATTACGCATTTTGAATAGCTTACGAGCTTACGTTTTATGTTTAAATAAAGGAAGAAAATATTTTTCTATAAAACCTAAGACAATGAATATCTTCAAAATGTATTTAACTTTAATTTGAAGAGCTATGTAGTTTTAAAAGTTTAGTTTAAATTTTACTTTTTCCATGTTACTTCTTACTGTTTAAAATTTTTTAATGTATTTAGCCAATTCATTATCTTATAATACCGTCAATTGATGGTAATTACTGAATTATTTAGTCTATTTCATTAGTGTGATTAGTGAATTTTAATTGTTGATGTATATTCATTGTTTAGAAAAATTATAATTATTCAATTTATTTGACAGGAGAAAGCTAGAGAGTCACTTTTTTCCCTTTTCTTTTTTAAATATGTTCCATCACTTTCTCCTGATTGTTAGATTTTTTAAGCTACCGCTAATTGTTGGAACAATTTTTAAATGTTTGACAAACTACTGTGTTATAGTACCGAAGATTAATGGTACTTTCTGAATGCTATGGCCTCATTATTAAATGTTGACACCTATTTCTGAACATATTCGTTATTGCGATTACTTTAAAAGGGAATATTTAAATAAAGAAGAACAATTTAAAAAAACAAATATGTTTAGAAATAGGTGTTCACGTTTATTAATTAAACAATAGCATTCAGAAAATACCATTAATTTGCTGATATTATGAGATAATAATTTTTCAAATAAATAAAAATGGTTATAGCAATTAACAGCAGGTCAAAAAATCTAAGAATTAGAAGAAAGTGGTGAAACTTATTGAGTTCATTAAATATACTGAATTGTTTATAAAATGCCCTTAATTCTTGATATTCAATGGAAATAAAATGACTTGAGTAAATAAAAATGGTTTGAACAATAAAAAATTAATTTAAAAAATACATTAAATCTTGTAGTTTATTCTTCCATAAATATCTATGAAAGAAAGAGAATGAAATAAAAATAATAATAAAGTAATTTTGTTGAAAATTCTAGTCTATATTCCTTCAGGTGATGGAAGAAAAACCCTGAAATAATTTTTGAAATTTTTCAAAAACTTAGGATATATCTAAAATTGAAAATATTTGTCCTTGTTTTTTAAACGTTCATAACTTTGGTGCTTTTTCAATTATTCGCAATAAGACGCAGTTTTAAAGAATTGTTTTCTTGACATAAAAAATTACAGAAAACTTCCTGGATTTCTTAAAAGCAAATTCTTAAACTGAATTTCTGAAAAAATCCACTTTTTATTTTCTTTATTTTTTTACAGAGCATACGAAAAATCGTTTTTTTTTTTAGAAATTCAGTTTAAAAATTTGTTTTCGAAAAATCTAAAAAGTTTTTGAATTTTTTATATTTATTCCAAGCTGCGTCTTATTACAAATAATAAGGAAAAATATACTCCTAAATATCTTCGAAATCACCAAAGTTATGAATTTTTAAAAAAAGGACCAAAATTTTCAATTTTGAATATCTCCTAAGTTAAAAATTTTTTTTTTAAATTATATTACGGTTTTCCTCCCAATGCCTTGAAGAATGAATACTAGAAATTTCATCAAAATTACTAAAAATAGCTAGAATTCTTCAGAGGATCTGACTTTATTATACACTTTCGCTTTTTAGACGGAATTTACCAGAACAAATTTCTTATTTTATTCTTCTGAGAAACTTCAGGGAACAGGCGGGCTCCGCTGAATATTAAAAAATAAATCAAAACACGTATTCATTTTTTTCGGAACCAAATAAACTGGGTTGAGAGGGCTGCCGCAAAAAATTCGAAACTTTTGTATTTTCGGCCACCCTGATACAAATAAACAATCAAAAATATGTGAGGCACTTGGCCCAAAAATTGACATTATTGGCCCTCCTCCATCGCAGGTATTCACAAATTTTTTTACAACAAATTACAATTTTTATATTTTTGTACTTTATTGTAATTTATTGTAATTCATTGTAATTCATTGTATTTTTATATATAGTTAGAAGGCAAAATATTGCAAAAAACAGGGTTTTCTCTGTCTCCGTTTTCAAATGTCGACTTTCACTTGCTCCCAGAAGGAAGTCGACGTTAGGAAGAATCTAAAAAAATTTACAGTAATTTCAATAATTCACTTTTTACGGGGATTAACTTACAAATGCTTTATCGTGAGAAAAAATGAAGATAGGAAGCCGTTTAATGGCTCCAGATGTGAAGTTTTGTGATGCGAGTGCAGTTCAAGAATTTTTATGATAAAATCATTCTTGCGCAAGAAATATCATTCTGAATCATTCCCTGAACAGATGTGAGTGAAGGAAGCAGGGCAATCTCAACGGCTTGAAGATACATTCACAGAGTGGGGCTTTAGAAAATCTAAATTCAGTTGCCAATTTCTGAGTTCAGCTTATTTAGAATATCATATGACAAACTGCAAACTACACCATGCTTCTAATTTTGTACCTAAAACATCAGCGCTGAAGATTTCAGACATCGTATTATATTAACTTCTAACATCCTTATACATCAGTCACTTGACTTAGTCCGTGACTATGATGAAAAACCGGGTTCACCCGAGAACAAGATTGTAAAAAAAATAATAACATGACAATCCATAAACACTCAACATATGATATTCTAAATGAGGTGTACTCAAAGATTTGCCATTAGGTTTAGATTTTGTGAGGAACCGCTCTGTGAATATATCATTAACGAGATCTTTAAGCCGTTGGAATGGCCCTGCTCATATATGAGTCGGCTTGCTTCTGGAATTGCTATTGTCATCGAAAGCATATTTTTTTCTATCACTTGTCCCGCTGTGTCGTCCACGCGCCAACATATCATAAACACAAACAAAAATATTTTATCATAAATTTAATTGTTGAACTGCACTCGCATCACAAAACAAAATTCAATGCTTTTTTTTGAGCGAGTTGCAATAAAACTTCAGAAAGATTTGTAATTATGTTTTATAACTCTCTATAATCGCGAGTGTTTACAATATATTTAAACATATTTTATTCTTCGTTATTTTTTTAATCTTCTTGTTTTTGTCAGAATTGCCAACCTACGACGATTTTCTGTCGGCGGCGGTATACAGTCGTGATCGTTTGAATCCAAACATGTTCATTTACGCCCTCTCGGTCGCAATTATGCATCGTCCTGACACTAAGAAGCTGACAGTTCCGCGACTTTCTGAAACCTTTCCTAACAAGTTTGTGGACGGTGTGGCCATGTCAAAAGCGAGAAAAGAAGCCAACGTCGCACCAGCTGAATCTCGAGTACGTAAAATTGATTTATATTTCAAAAAATTAGAAAAAAAGTTTTCAACAACTTTTTAATTATATCACTCTGAGAAAAATTCAATATATAGAATTCCTGAAAAAAAACAACAAGAATTCAAACGATTAAATTAGGAAAAAAACACCAACATTCAGATCTCAGGTACCGAAGGGATAACGTCGTCGCTTTGTCGCCGCTCCCACCTGTCACCTGTTTTCTTTTTTCCTGCCCTGATAAGGGTGCTGTGTGAGCACCGAAACGTTGGTAATGTAAATTGCATGCTTTTTTATTGTGATTTGATAATAACAAGAATAAAAAAGACGAAAGAAACAAAAAAAAAAGAGAAGGAAGGGGATGTGGTTGGTTGCCTTCTCATTTTTCTTTCCTCTTTTTTATTTTTATCCAAAGAAACAAATTTTTTTATTTTGTTTTTTTTTTAGGAATTGCAATAGGAGCATTTTGTGGTGTTTGTCCAAATTTATTCGTTTGAATTCTTGTTGTTTTTTCAGGAATTCTATACATTGAATTGATTGTTGGACGTTAAATAGGATTTTGAATTTGATTTTAGTCTGATTTAAAATTCTTGAATTTCAGAGAGAAATTGTTCTTTTTGATAATAAATGTTGAATACCTTAAACAGGGGCTAAGTGGCGCGTATGTGGGGAAAAATGGCTCACAGTGAGAACAAATTACCTTTTTAGTTCAAAATAACGCACAGCCAACAAATCTTGACGTCTTGGACGTAAATTGTTACTATTGCCTACATTTTATGAAGTAACATCATTTGAAGATGTTTTGTCATGATATACTTTACAACACACATTTTTACAAATAAATTAGTTGTTGAAAGTGTGTTTTTTCAGCAACATTTATAATTAGTTGATACATTTCATGGTTATACAAAACAAATTTAATAAGAAAGTGCATTATATTCAGTCCTCTTAATTGGAAACTTTATAATAATTTCATCAACACTCATACTTAGTTGATAAATTGTATGACTTCTTGAAACAAATTTAATAAACAAATAGATTATAAGGATTATCTCGGTCCTTTAAGTTCCAGTCTTTTATTACATTCATTGTTCTAATGGGTTGGATTATTATGGTGCAGCCCACTGAAAAGACTGATAATGAAAGAAAAAAAAAATTCTGTCGACAAATGCCGGAATAATGCATTTTTTCAAATCAAATTTGTTTTAAGAAATCCCACAATTTATGCAATAATTATGACTGTTTGAATTATCATGGAATTTCCAATTTAAAAAACTGAAATTGAAGAAAAAAACTAATAAGTGCGTCAACAAGCGATCGAATAATGCATTTGGTTATTAAATTTGTTTTAAAAAGTCATGAAATTTATCACCATATTATGAATATTGCTGAAATGATCATGAAGTTCCAAATTGAAAGGACTGACATCGGAATAAACGAATTACCACACATGTAGATTTTTGAATTTATAAATATTGGTCATTCAAGCATCGATGCGGGAAATGCTACTGAACATAAACAATGTTATTTTCAAATGAGTAAATTGAAAAGTCAATATCATTTCATGGTATTAGAATGATATACGATAAAGGACTTCCTTCAAATAAATAATATTGAATTGTATTTTTAATTACATTTAGGAACCAATAGAAATCCCCATGGAGTATACAGCATCGGATCTTGACGAAGAGCATCATGTTGCCTATTTCAGAGAAGACCTTGGTATCAATCTGCATCACTGGTTTTGGCATTTGGTTTTCCCGCATTCTGGCCCTATGCAGATTGTTAACAAAGACAGACGGGGCGAATTATTCTATTATATGCATCAGCAAGTGGTGGCGAGGTAAACATGCAATTAAACCTAATAGTCAACATAATTTAGAAGTTTGGATGCATCATTAATGACTGACTCGTATAATAAATTAAATATTATTATTCAATATATTGTAACCAAATTTGTATGCCTAAGTTTGCACATTGGAATTATGAAGATTTGCGGTAACAAATCGCTGTCAAGTACAATAATAGGGCCCTCAAAAAATAGGGAAAAATGTATTTGAAACAAAATTAATGTATAGGTTCCATACTAAACTCAATAGGAAATGCGCAAGATTTCAAGTTGAGTTTTCAAGCTGAAAATTTAAATGCTTTAAAAAACAGTTGACTTTTAAACCCAAAAGATAATTCTCCAAACGAATAGTTGAATTTTCAACAATCAAGCAAATGAATTCTAGACCAAACAGTCGCAGTTACAATCAAACATAGAGACAAAAATAATCCCTCTAATTTTTAGAAAGAAGAAAGTAGAAGAAAGAAAATTCAATTAATTTTTGAAAACAGAGTCACTGGAAAAAGTCACATCTATTCACATACAAATTTTAGAATTCTTATGCTGCATAAATAGCGAAAAGCTGAAGCGGAAATATAGACTCTTTTACAGATAATTCTTTCTCAAGCCATAAGGAATGATCGTGTCAAGTTTCAGTCGTCTATGTATAGTGATTTAGGAGAACGATCATCAGAATGAATTTTCACATGAATCTTATTGATGAGGAAAGCACTTAAAGAATGACATAATGCACATTAATGATTTAAAGTTACCCGTAAAAAAGTCACTGAGTCAGGATTATTATTTGTTGAGCACCAAAAACATGATTTATTAAAAAAAGAGTAAAGTTTTTGCCTTCTAGCAGAGGCTACATAAAGCCCACAGAATTAATTTAAAGAAGACGAGTAAGGGGTATCGACCTGAACTTCTTAACGTTTGACATTGACCCTGACCACCTCAATTTGTCCGGTGAGGAGAGAAGATAACAGGGTAAACAAAGCAAGGTTTATACCTACGCAAACACAAGAAAGAGACAATAACATTCACGCGGCAAACAGTCATACAATAGAAATACAATAGACAAAACCGACATGAATTATCCGGAACACTTATGAAGTTCGGTCGTTAGCCCCATTGGCGTGGGGCACCAGAAATTAAAAAACCCAGCGATCATTTCTGATGAATAATACCAATTTCTATAGGGTTTAAGTGGCATTAAAATAATTTATAAAAAAAGAGATTCAAGAAAATTGTTGGTAAATTGTATAGAAAATTGGATCTGATCTCATTCGATAGTAAACGACTTTTTATATGAATTGTAGAAAAGAAATTAGAAAATGAGTAAACGGAAAATTGAGAAAACGGGCTTATAGAATTCCGTCGACAGATTATGAAAAACAGTTATTGCGCTCTGAACGTTTTCCACAGCACCGCGCACAATGTCCGTTCGGTTCATTGTGCGCCTGTTGCATTGATTACCAAGTGATTTTGCGTGTTCTTTTCTTGAAGGAAATTTTGTTAGTTTTAAGGCGAGCGCGATGCATCTCAGGAGCTCCCTTGACGCTCAAGCTATAGAGCCCATTGTGCCACACCTTGAACTATTCGCTCTCAGTAATTGACCCCAGACCTCTTGGTGAAGCCGATTTTTTCGATCACTGATCGCGTTGTACTTTTCTCAGGTTCCATAAAATCGGCCCTAAGGGTTTGTTGCCTGAGCCTAGCTAATTCCGGGCACTGGCATAACACATACCGGGAAGTTTCGTCATCCCTGCCGCATTTTCTGCACTCTGTTTTGGGGTTATACCCCATTTTTTGGGTATGATAGTTCAAGTGGTTGCGCTTAGTTAGGATTCAAACCACTGTCCTCATATCTTTCTTGGGTAAACTCGGGAATTTCTTCGCTCTGTCCATTCCATCAGTATAACCCAGGATGGATTTCGCCTGACGGCAACCCTGGATTTGTTCCCAGTATTCTCAGTGTTTTGTTCGAATCCAGCCATTGATGGCCATCCCGGTGCAGCAAGATGCTAGCTCCAGTACCGGTTTTGGTCATATGTATTCACTTGCTGCGCCGCACTTTGCCAACTGGTCCGCCTTTTCGTTGGCCTTGATCCCAGTTCTAATGTTATTTCTGGTTTCCCCATTTGCAGTTAGTGTCGCTTGGCTATCCGAGCAGATCGTCAGCCAGCAGCGTTTTCTTCTTTTAATGTTTCAGCACAGCGAAGCACGGCCAGGACCTTCGTCTGAAAGACAGTAGCATATCGCCCAACTGGGATCCCTATCGCCCCTCCCTATCCCTCTCTTGATGCTAAAGATTCCTGCTCCTGACCCACCCTCTCCCCTCGAGCCATCTGTGTATCAGATTTTCCCTTGAAGAAGCAGGTTACCATTTGCTTCCCACAAATCCCTGCTTGGAATGCAGACACGGAAATTTTTGGTAAAGTTGAAGCGTTTTGTTATTTTATCCTATCGCCGCTGTGGGCGCAGTCCTCATTGCTCGCATCAAACACCTAAATGCTAGCATCTGTAATCTTCACAGCCTGTCCTGCAGTGTTCTATGTTCCGCTTCTGACCACCAGACCACGGCCGCATATAGGATCCTTGGTTGAAGGTCAACGGAGTAGAGCCATGCAAGAATTTTAGACCCTGGACCCCACGTCAACCCGAAGGCTCTCATCTCCTGCACATCGAAATGTCAGGATGAACTTCCTGCATTGGGTCTCCATGTGCTTTGCCCAGTTCAGTTTGCTATCTAGAGATACTATTAGATATTTAACTGTATCTGAAAACGTCAGCTTCCCACCACAGAATACAGGAGCGTCAACTTTCGGCACTCAATAAATGCTCATGAAAATGCCCAGGCTGTTCTATTCCGGATTTACTGAGAGCCCTGAGCTATCACACTAGAGTTTTACGATGAGCCCCCCTGACTAGGATTACAAAGTCTCTCTCTTTATTTCAGCCTTCGAAAGAAGCCGTCCACTAAAGTGCACCACAGGAGGGGCGACAGGACACAACCCTATGGGCAACCCTGTGGTGCTATTCCCCTTACTAGGCCTTCGCTCAACCTGGTCTCAAGTCTCCTCCGCCGTAGCATGCTTCCTATCCAGCATACTAGCTGGTCTGACACGGTTTTCTCAAAGCCTATTGACAGATGACTTCTGGAGAAGTATTGCTGAAAGTACCCTCTATATCCAAAAAAGTTCCCAAAGCAAACCCCTTTTTTGTTCCAGACGCAGCTTCAATTTTGTCACGACAGCATGTAAAGAATTTTCTACCGAGCAACCTGCTTGAAAAGCATGCTGACCTTTGTGCAGCGGGGAGGCCAAAAACACCTCATCCCTAAGATATCTCTTGACTAGCTTCTCCAATGTCTTCAGGATGAAAGCCGTTAGGCTGATCGTTGGAAATCTTTTGCAGCAGTGTAGCCCTTCTTTCCAGGTTTGAGAATGGCGGCCAGTCTGCCAATCTTCCATGCTGATGGCACATGTTTAAGGGCAATGCTTGCCCTAAAGTATTTCGTCATTGGAGGGACGACGAGATCCATGTTTTTTTTTAAAAGCGCTGGATAAATGGCCATCCCACTTTTTTATAATCAACTACCTTAGCGGCCAAATTCCAGTCGGCCCTCTCCATCTCTTGGCCCCAGGCTTCCTTCTCTTGGTCGGTTCAGATTCGCTGAAAATCCGAGAAGTGAACTTCCATCAGGTGAATCAGCTTTGCTCCTTCGACTTCGGCAAACTCACCATTATCGAGCGTTAATACCCCGAGGCGAGCTTCTGGATTTTCCACCAGGATCTTGTGGAGCCTACACTTAACTGTGCTTGTGGGGCAATTATTCTCATATGATGTAGTCAGAGTCCTTTGCAAAAAATCTGCAGCGTGCTGTAACTTATCAATGGTACCATAGCTTGTGAGGAATTCTGGAGGCCTCCCTTTGAGTTTCTCTTTATACGAGTCCCAGAGTGTATTTCTGGGGTTTCTGATCTTTGAAACCACCGGTTTTCCTGAAGTTCATCGAAACAAGATATATTTTTGGTCCGAGAGAGACTACTCATCGGAGACTCTCCAGCCCACTACCTCGCTCCTCAGTACATCCGAACATAGAGGCAAATCGAAAACCTCACCTCTGTTTTCGGTCTGAAATGTGGGAGTATCACCCCGATTCAGAATCTCAGCCCTGCACCCGCTATGAGTGCGAATAAATCTCTCCCTTTGTCATTGATGTTTGAGCTTCCCCACACTGTATCTCTCTGGGAGGTGGGCGTCCCTCGGCATCGTCTGGGAAATGAGCTGAGGAGATAAACACCTCTAGCCTTTTTCCACTACTGCCCTGAGTCTCACCTTGATAACGGTGAGATCATTGGAGCAGAACTGAGGTAGCAAGATCGCATCCATATCCTTGACAGCTATGCATGCCCTTGGTGTTTTCACGCGCGGCACCTTATATG
Organism: Andricus quercusramuli; assembly: GCA_932178445.1. Lineage (NCBI taxonomy): Eukaryota > Metazoa > Arthropoda > Insecta > Hymenoptera > Cynipidae > Andricus > Andricus quercusramuli. Next base: position 54,156 of record CAKNXH010062677.1, read on the forward strand.
TGGTGCCACATACTGAGAAGCCACTAATCCTTTCCCTGTATAACCAGGTTTCTTGTATTAGGGTAATTCCTGTCTGCATCACTGACATGCGCCTGGCTAAAACGGCCGAGGTCTGAGCCATTGAAAGGCTAATTCAGGGCTTAAAAAATCTTCATGGGTGCCCGAGATATGATTCAAATAATTGTCAACACTCACAAATAACAATAAATATTTTTTTTCATTCACCATAATTTGAAATAAAAATTACTCATGAAGAAAACCAAAAGTATAAGAGGCGCCACCTATTAATTTACAACTGGCTTCACAAGTCTTCTCTGTTCTCATCTTTTTCTCGTTTTTCACTTAAATGCAAAATGAGTTAATAAAATCAAATGAGAAAACCTAACTATTTTTGGTTAAAAGTTCATTCTTTTGTTTGAAAAGTCTACTATTCAATTTTTGGTTAATAATTCATCTTCCTCGGTTCAAAATTCAATTATTTGGCTGAAAATTGAATTGTTTTGGTAGAAATTCATAGTTCTTGTTTGAAAATTTAGCTGTTTTGTTGAAAATTCGACTTTTTGGCTTGAAAATTCAACAATTTGATTGAAATTTTATTTCTTTTTAAGTAACAAATTTGGTTTTGGTTCAAAAATCAACTATTTTCTTGAATCTTCATCTGTGTGGTTTATAAATTTATTTATTTCTCTACTTTTATCTTCTTTGTTGAAAATCCAACTGCTTGTTTAAAATTTAATCTGTTTTGGTTGAAAATGACCATTTTTGTTGAAAATTCAAATGTTTTGTGAAATTTTTTTTCTTTTCGGTTGAAAAATTGAACAATTTGGATGATAACTCAACTATTTAATAGAAAATTTGTCTTTCTTTGTTTAAAAATTCTTCTTTTTTGGGGGGAAAAAAAATTTTCATTAAAAATGAACTGTTTGGTTGAAAATTAATCTATTTAGGTTGATGATTCAAATATTGTTGATAATTTGTTCAAAGTTGATGTTCTTCTTCTGAATGACCTTCGGGTTTCGTTGGTGATCAAGAGGTTTCCGCCCAATGCTCATTCTGCTTGAAGTTTTCTGTCTGTTTTTGAGTTTCGGGCGCTATCTTTTTCGTTGGAGAGGAAATAATGGCATGTAGTTTGTTTGTTGAGCATTCTCAGCCCATTTTCCTGCCAGATCAACAACAACCAAGGAGCAAGCTGGCAATTTAAACTCAAGTGTGTTTCTCTAAATAATTCAGGTCTTTGAGTTCTTCAATTTAAAGTCAGTGTTTCTTACGCTTGCGGTTCTTTGTTGAGTAATTTTTCCAACTCGATCAACTTCTGGTGTTGTGACCAGTGACGAATCGGATGAGGCATTACTTCCGGTAGCGCCGCGATCGATCGTTCGGTGAACGATCTTAGTCATAGCTTGTGGAGGCTACATCTATACTAATTTTCCAAAATAACCAAAACGTTTCTTTGGTTGCAAAGGGAGTGCCTTGTTGGATAATCTCGGGGACTCATATCTCAGATTACATTGAACAGGTATTTGGCACTTTAAATAATATGTAGCGCTGATGAATTATCTCGCATTTCGTTTTCCGCTGATGAAATCGATGTACAATTCATTGGATTAAAATCAACGAGAAGTCAAGTAAGTGGAAACCATAAGTAATATTCAGATCGCAGTAGTCTTTCATTCTAACTTGGACTTTTTTTCGGTCGATTGACGTAGCCTTAAGTTGAGAGTGTGCTGATCTTTCGCTTCCTCAAGCCGGCGGTAACAATTTCATAAACATTTTTCTGGTCCTTCGAGTCGGATTTTGGGTTGAGAGGAAGCACAGGCGTATGAATCACGAGGAAAACTGACTTTCTGGGCTTGTTGTTCATTATTTATTTCCTGTGCTGGGATTGTAGGACATGACTATGACATTGAGTAGTTAAGACTGAAATGATATTGGTCCAAGCAGCAATTCATACTGATCGACATCCACTTCTTACACACGGTGGTCAGGAAGGATGAATAGGTATGACAAAAATGGCAATAAAATCCGTTTGCAGGATGATATTCGGGCACAAATATGCATCAAAAATCCGTTCGAATTGAAATCCTAGCTGATCCTGTTCACGAGATATCGTCAAATTACGTATTTCAGCTAATTATGACTTTTATACAAGGTATGTATAGAATAGATGAATATATGCTAGTTTAACACCCGTGTTTATATATATATATATATTTCTGCTCGGTGGGTGCCTATCACCACTAAGCAGCGCGTCCTCGGATAATTTTTTTAAATCAGATGTAATTTTTTCGGCCAAAGTGAAGCTATCTCTTCGAACAAAATAGGAACTAAACCATTTCAGAAGAGATGATTCACGAATCCTTGCAGAATGTGTAGTTCGGAAATCACACATTTTTTCATGAAGTACAGTTCATCATCTTCTTCAAAGAGAGGAGGGTTGACTGTATTGCGACAATCTTTAGCTTTTATTTTATTTTTGCCTAGAGATTCAAATTTATTACAATCTTTTTTTAAATCTCCGTAAGTCTTCAACTGAGTACTTTCATCATGAATATCTTCAGAATTTTTATTTGACGTGTCTTGTGTGTGACGTAGTTCTATTAAAGTAAAAAAACAATAGGGACAAGGTTACTTTGCTGATACAGTTTGTTGTCCATTCACCAGCAGCAAAACTTTGAAATCTGATACATATTTGAAGGGAATATCGTTAACTATAGTCAATTTGACTAATAAATTGAGGTTTTCATAGGTTTCTTTTATTTGAGGCACTACGCACAATAGTATCAATTCCTGAACACTTGTTAGTTTAGCTTTTGTACCGTTACTTCCCTTGGCACTTTCAGTAATTGCAGAATAATCTTCAGTCAAAATTGTCATCGAAATTTTGAAAAACCCCTATACTCCATCCGCCATTAATTTTATTTTAGGTATACCAATTTGACCCCGCTTTTCTACAACTGCGTCCAGCAATTCTTCAGCATCTGCCCAAATCACAGGCCTATTTTCTTCTTGGTCGTTTTCAGTATCAAACTGGAAAACCTTATCCTTGTAAACATCTTCTAAAGTTCTTAATTTTTGCGATATGTTTTGCTCGTATGATACACGAACAGATTTCCTGCCTGCGTTGCTTCTCAAAAAACTCTTCATTTTTTTCATGTGGTTGCATGAAACACCAGAGTTTACATGAAAATTGTCTAATTTTTCGGCATGAAAAACAACTTGCTTATTTGGTTTTGGATTCACAGCTACTCTTATTTTGGAACCCAGAGTATTTAAAGTTATTTCTTCACCTTGTTGTTCAACACTAGATCTTCTTGCTTTCAAAATTGAAGAAAAAATTTGATTTTGTTGCTTTTCAGGTAACTTTCCTACTATTTTCAATACATTGTCACGGGCATTGTTTTCTGACTTAGAAGTAGAAACACAAGGATGATAAGTGCCTTTACCTACTTATTGAAAGCACCTTCTACACATTCCAAACGAATCCCTTGATTCTTTTTTACTCGGTTCGGATTCATGAACATGAACATTTTTTGTGCCATTGAGACCATTAGATGCATCAATTTGATTGGAAACATTGAGCATATGCCTTCTACCTTTTATAGGTTTTGAATGACCTTTAAATCGTGCTACTCGACACACGTAACAGTTACAATTGAAAGTCGTTCTAGTTTCTTTCAGTAAAATTATCTCGTCATAATTTGGCATAGTTTGTAAAGGTCTTGTGAAAATATTTTTTCCCCGATTAGCAAGTGCATGACGACAAGAGCTACAAATACTTAACGGAAATTTCGAACTAGATGTATCGAAACATATATTAATGTATTTCCTGATCAATTCTTCGTTGGTCTCAGATATAAGAAAATCTTGTGATCTTTTTCATCCGAAAATTATTTTTCTACCACAAGGTGCACATACCTTCATCGTATTCTCTTCATGCTCACATTTATGATCTATATTCTTCTTTAGTGGAGAAGAAGCCATATTTATCCGTTAGCATGCCACTCAAACTTGATCTCTAACACGGAAAATATAAAAAATTTCCAAGACACAAACAAGATAAGAATCACCCAAAATCTTCTGACTGATCCTAGCCTTTTATGCACTCAGGGAAAAGGTTATCTTGAAACAAAAGCATCGTCCTCTTGCCTGTTTTGTTTTGAATGACGTGAATATATTTTTTACACAAACAGAATTATTTGGTTAAGACAACTGAAAATCCTCTCAACCTTAAATTTAAGAGGAAATTCTAATGATGAAATAGCTAGAATGCGCAATTTTACGATATCTCGAGAACAGGATCAGCTAGGATTTCAATTCAAACAGATTTTTGATGTATATTCGTGCCCGAATATCATCCCGCAAACGGATTTTATTGCCATTTTTGTTATGCCTATTCATCCTTCCTGACCACCGTGTACAGGGCTCTTGAAGATTTAGATTCACAAAACTGATCTTCCTTTCACCCCCTGAATTTTTGTTGATAATCCAGGCTGCTCTCCCGAATCTTAGCAATTACGGTATTCAGGGTCTGGAGGTTGAACATTCCAAGTTCTTCTCTTCCTTGACTTTCTAATATGTTTCGACTTCCTCTGTCATATTACAAAATGGGGAATTTGAAATTATGTTTTGTTATCCGGCTTTTCACAGATCAGCAACCTACTGAACGATTGTCGCTATGAGAGCTATGGAACTTCTGAAGAGTCATCTATCATTGATAACTTCGATTACCAATATAAAAAAATGTGTTTCCTACTGAGCAAGATATAATTACCTCCGGATTTCTACATGTTAGTCAGACTTCATATGACGTCTCTTGTTTCAACGAATTGGTCTTCCGCAACAGGCAGTTAATGTTCCTATCAGCACGGTGGGAAATAAGCCCATCGAGAGTGATCATAGACGAGTCAGTCTCCGTCTTGAGTCTTTGCAAGTAGCGTTACCTGTAGAGGTGAACGCTCTTGTTCTTGGCGACCTTGGCGTGACTTCTCCATCGCAGACAATTGCCCAGAAGAACTGGACTCACATCAAAGGGCCCCCCTTAGCGATTCCAGAATTCGGGGTGCCAAGACCTATCGACGTGCTCTTGGGCGCTGACATTTACAGCTTACTTTTTCTCGATCGACTTCGTTACGGATCACGCGAGGCTTCCGTTGCTCTCCGAACTATTTTTGGATAGGCTGTAATCAGCTCAGTTGGATTGTCTGAGCCATAAGATAGCTCAGGCCTTTCTTGAACCCTAATGGCCTGAAGTACTCATCAAAAGGACAACTTTGCTGACATTCTGAAGCAATTTTGGGAACAGGAGGAATCAACTATTCATCCCATGGTTTCACTCGAGAATCAGGAGTGTAAATGAGCTTTCATGGCCAGATGCCGACGTAAGAACTCCGGTCGATTTCCTCTTCGACCATCCTGTATTCACGCTTTAGGAGAATCTCTGCAAGGAGCTAAATATATGCGTTTTCTTTCTGATTATGAAAGGTTAGGGCAATGTGTCTTATTCCTCCTGCAGAAACACTTACGAGTTTCAGGTCCACTTACTGCATCTAACATTATGCCGTTTGGCGAAATCCCAAATGCCAATCATGCCTTACTTCGCATTGCCTTCAATGCATCGCACTTGCGGCCGTCTTGATGCGATGGGGATTTCCTCGAGTTGTCTTCTGTGATGTTGAAATGATTTATCGTCAAATCAGAGTTGACGAAGGAGATGTCGATCTTCAACATATCGATTGGAGGGAGCCAGGAGTAGGCGAATATGGTCACTATCAACTTCGGACTCTAACCTGCGAAATGTCACACGCTGTATATCTGGCAATGCGATCCAAAAAATATTCATGTTGATGACACATCGTCAGGCGCAAGTGATGTAATTTCTGCCATTAAACTTCGAGATCAACTGGGTCAGCTGTCGAAATCTGGAGAAATGCATTTGAAGAAGTAGGCTTCCCACTACTCTCCTGTCTTAAATATAACTCCTGCGTGCGATAGACTGCGTAAAAAATGGCTACAATTCGAGAACGATGGCTCAGTTAATACTTCGGGAGTTGTCTGGGATCCTCGATCTAACGAATTCCGATTCAAAAGCACCAGTAATTGATAGTGAACCCCCGATAACTGGAAGGAGGGTTCTGGCTGCTATTTCCTGACTCGTTGATCCAGTTGGCTGGCTGAAGCCAGTCACTATCGTCGCGAGGATCCTGATGCAGGATATCTGGTGGGCTCAAATTGTTTGAGATGCTCCACTTCCTGGTCATTCGCTCCAACGATGGGAAAAATTTTAGATGGATGGACTGTGCCGAGGCGTGATCTTCACATTGGAGACGTCATGTTGATTATCAATCCTTCTGCTCATCGACGCGAAACATGGCGTTTGGGACGGATAGCCAATGTTAGTCCCGGACAGAATGGTCGGATGTGTTCCATGGCGGGTGGAACTGAAATTTTTGACTTTCATACATGGAAATTTGTTGTGTGCTTTATACGTGGAGTTTGTTTCGTTCAGCGAACGAGGCGGGCGGGATGTTGATAATTTGTTCAGTGTTGTTGTTCTTCTTGTAAATGACCCTCGGGTTTCATTGGTGATCAAGGGGTTTCATCCCAATGTTTCTTTCGCTTGCGGTTCTTCGTTAAGTGATTTTCCCGACTCTATCAACTTCAGGTGTTGTGGCAAGTGACGAGTCGGATGACGTATTACTTCCGGTAGCATCGTGATCGATCGCTCGGTGAACAATCATGGTCGTAGCTTCCGGAGCCTACATCTCTGCTAATTTTCCAAAACAATCGAAAAGTTTTTGGTTGCAAAGGGGGTTGCCTTGTTGTATAAGCTCGCGGACTCATATCTCGGATTACATTGAAAAGTTATTTGATACTTTTGATGATAACGTTGATGAATTATCTCGTATTGTCTCTTGCGCTGATACTGAAATAGATGTACAATTGATTGAATTGGAAATCAACGAGAATTAACTTAAGTAGAAACCATAAGTTTAAAATTGAGCGTGTGCTGATCCCTCGCTTCCCCAAGCCAGCGGTAACAATTAAATGAACAAGTATTTTGTTGGAAACTAGTTATGTTTGTTAAATCCTGCTGTTTGTATCTTAAATCAAAATCTTTTTTGTAAAATATCTATGAAATATTTTTTTAATTCATCTTTTTAGGTTGAAAATTCAACTCCTTGAATGTTGAGATACTTTCTTAAAAGTTTATTTTTTTGTGAATGATTCATAGTTTAAGTTAAAGATTCATTATTTTCGGTTGAAAATTAATGTTGTTACTGTAAACTTAACGTTTTTGTTGAAAATTCATATTTTTGGTTTTGAAAAATTGACTGTTTGTAGAAAATTCGTCTTTTTGTCATGAAAACTCAACAATTTGGTGAAAAAATTCAACAATTTGATGACAATTTTTGTCATGACCAATTTTTTTTGTTAAAATTTAACTGTTTTATTTAAAATTCGTGTTTTGGTTTAAAAATTAATCTTTTTTGTTAGAAAATCAATTTTTCGGTTAAACGTGAAAGTGTTTGGCTGAAAATTAACCTTTTCACTTCAGGGATTAAGTATTTTTTTGAAAATTCGTTTTTTTTCCTGCATCCCATTTTTTTTTTATTTTACATTAAAATCTTTTTTTTTTTGTTGAAATATCAACTATTAAATTTCCCGTTGAAAATTCATATTTTCAGATAAAAAATTAAACTGCTCAATTGAAAGATGAACTTCTTTCATAAAAGGTTATTTTTTTTAATGAAGATTCATAATTTTAGTTGAAAATGCGTATTTTCGCGTTGAAAATTCAATTGTTTTGTAGAAAATTCTTTTTTTTTCGGCTCAAAAATTTAGCAATTATATAAAATTCAACTAATTGGTACAAAATTAAACTTTTCCATAGAAAATTGTATTTTTATTGAAAAATGATTCACCTAAATCAAAATTTATCTACTCCATTTTTTGTTCAACATTCGTCTTTTTGAGTTTGAAAATTCAACTATTAGTATCAAAATTTTAAGGAAAAAAAAGGTATGAAGTAAAAATTCATCAAATTGAATTTAGACTAACATCAAATTTATTGTTTAAACTATTTGGTCAAAAATGTATGCAAGTTATTGAAAAATTTTTTCCTTTGGTAGTAAATTAATCTTCTTTGTTACAATTTAATTATATGGTTGAAAATTTACGTATTTTGTTGAAAATTCATATTTTCTGATAGAAAATTAATCTGTTTTGTTGAAAACTTAACTGCTTTCTTAAGAATGTATGTATTTCTTGCAGAATTTATTTTTTTTTATAGAAAATTCATCTTTTTGTTTGAAAATTTAACTATTTGATTTAAAATTCATTTATTTTGTAAAAAGCTCAAATTTTGGTTGAATATACAACTGTTTGATTAAAAATCAATATATTTTGGTTTAGGATTTACATTTTTGTTCAAATTAGTCCTCTCTTATTCAATTCAACTGTTCTTAATTTTAAAGTAAAATCTTTTTTTGACTAAAATTGCAAATATCACGTTCGTTATATCGTTTAACACGATTGTTGAATGATTTCAGAAAAAAACTTTACGTAATGATGCACATATTATTTTAGCCAATTAGCAAAGTAGTTCATGAATATTTTTCAAGAAAAAGTAGAGAAATAGTGGTATTAGCGGACAATTGCGAGAAAATAGTGTCTTTAGTTTCATTTTTTTCAAAATAGGAGCAAGATAGTGTGGTCGCTTAAAAAAGTGTCAAGTAGTGTCAATAGTGTTGTAAATCCGAAGCCTGTCATAGTTGAAAAATTTGGGTTCAATATTCCAACTAAAGCAAGCACTTTTGAATTCAAAAATGTTATTTTTATATCAAAAGTACCTAATTTTTTTATTAAACAGTTTTTTGAGCAACTGAATTAAATCTGCAGTTTTCAGATAATGAAAGAGTTTCGTTTTTCTTTTAAATTTAATATGAATATCAAATATTGTTTATCAACATTTAATTTATCGTGGCTGAAAAGGAAAATGCTCAACCCTCATTAAATTTTAATTTTCTCAGCACAAATTTTTTTTTTTAACGAAGCATTTGTTATTCTTATTAAGCTTCCTGTATTCGGGAATGTTCTTTTTTTTGTGAATAATTGGAAATTCTATTTTCAATCGCTACCAAAAAGGAACTCGCAGCCGAGTCTTCTCCTTATGGTCAGTGTTTTTTTGAGATTGTCAGCTTTATTTGCTATCTCGTTCCGGACTGCAACCCTTCTGTTGTATATGGTAAAAAAGGGTATATTTCCTGATCTTGATTCATAATTACTCCTCTTGACAATACCTTCGTCCTATTTTACTTAATCGAAATGATAAATGTTCGTTTTTTTATTACATTAAATGTCTTGAAATAAAAATTGAAAAAATTATTCAAGCCCTTCCTGAATAAAGTTATTTTTACTGTGAATTGAAAATTCTCCTGCTTTATATTCAAACCCAATAATATCGTATAAGACTAAGAAAAAATGATCTAAAACGATCAATGCCGGAAGATTTTGATACTGATTATTTATTTTCCCCGACAAGGTACAATGCTGAGCGTTTGAGCAACGGTATGAGTCGCGTGAGGAGCTTCTCCAATCTTAGAGAACCAATTCCCGAAGGATATTTTCCAAAATTGAACTCCCAGGTAGCAAGTAGGACTTTTCCGTCACGTCCTAGTGGAGTCGTTCTCAAGGACGTCGATCGGAAAAGCCAAGGATTGAGCGTCACTATTAAGGATCTTGAGGGATGGAGGGATCGTATTTTGGAAGCCATCAAAGCGGGGGCTATTGTCAATGCCGAGGGGGAGAGCATCCCTCTCGCCGAAAAAGATGGTATCGATAAGTTGGGAAATGTATTGGAGTCCAGCATCCTTAGCGTAAATACCAAACTTTATGGTGACCTACACAATATGGGACATGTTCTTATTTCTCTCTGCCACGATCCTGACAATCGATACTTGGTAAGAATGACAGGGGATGGAATTGCATAAGTGGATGGATAGTCTTTAACTGGTACTAAGTTTTATGAGTCCAGTTATCACGTCGGATAAACGGGTGCTTCGATTACATAAGATCCCATCATTTCTTTTTCGCTTGACTCCCTTATTTTAGCATCAAAAAGGCCTTACATTTTCGGGACTGGGCAGGAACCGGAATCCGGTGAAACTTTAGAGAAAGTGCAAATTATGTCATATATACTTTACAGATAAAAGGTAGAGGAAAAAATTTCTCGCAAAAATAAAAGTATGGCATTTATAATAATAAGCCCTGTATCGGGACTAACTATTATAGCTAGAACACTTCATTTTTTTAGTTTTGTGTAACATTTTTCCTCATATTTTTCATATGTAAAATATTTACCACGTAATATACACTTGAAGCGAGGTAGCTTTGAAAAAACTGATTGTTAGGAAGTTCATCTAAAATTAAAAAGGATGACGATAAGCAAAAAGAAACTTTATGGGGAACTTATGCAATTGATAAAACACATGATGAATGGACTATATTTGGAATGATCTTTTTTTAACCAATTTAAGTATCTATCTTTTCTTTTTTGATGAACAAAAAAACGGCATTTTTTTATATAAAAAATTTCCATTTTTTCAAAAAATATGTAAGATACGAAAAGAGTTTACAGAAAAAAGTTTTTTTTTCAAATACTCTAGAAAAAGTTTTGGTTCCATTTTTCAATATGTCCCACCATTTTCGAAATATTTTTTTTTGCAAACAAAAGACTCTTCAATCTTTTATCACTTTATTTGCGCAAAATATTTTAAAATTATTTTTTTTCAGGAATATTGAATATTCATGGATTTAATATTACGTTTCAAATGACAATATTTGCAGAAAAGAATATAAAAAATATCAATGTTCTCAGTTCAACTATTTTATAATAAAACGATACCTAAAACGTTAAACATCAGATAAAAAAACAGAAATTATTTTGATATTTAAAAAAATGATAATTTTCGAAAATATTACAAAGAAAAGGAAATATTAGACTAAATTGTTTATGTCTATCGTTCTTACCATTGAAAAATTATATTGGAGAGATACGTTACACGTAGTCAAAGAGTCAGAAAGAAAAACAAGTAATTAAAAAAAAGTATAAATATTTTTTTTCTTAGAAAATCAAATTTTAGCCTTTTTCTTGGGAATAACCAAGAACGCCTAAAAAAGTTCTACAAAATTACCTGTCGCTTTTTTGTGATATCTCGCATCGTTTACGAGAAAAGTTCGAAAATTATATTTTTCGAAAAAGAAAATTCTCCCGGGTTCAAAAATGGTTAAGCTTGCATGAAACATGCATAAAGGTTGCATGCACTGAAAAAAGATATGGAAAAAAAATAAAAAAGGTTTGGTTTTTCAGTGAATCTTCTTTATTCCTTTCTTAGAATTTTGAAAACAAGAAAAGAAGATTTTCTGGAAAATCCCACCTTTTTACTTTTTTAAATATGTCTGAAATATTTCTGCTAATCTGAGAAAGGTTTTATGTGCGGGCTGAGCCGTTTTTAAGGCCGGAAACATTTTTTTCCTCAAAATATAATTTTTTAATTTTTCTTATACATTATACAAGATATTACTAAAAAGCAAGAGATATTGTATTATTGGTATTTTTTGGTACAAAAAATGGTTTCTTTCACATAAAACTAACCGAATATCTTTCTTATAAAAGGCCAAATTTGACCAAAAATTTGAAGAAAAAAAATATGTTCGTTAATTTGAAAATTTTTTCAAATATTTCCATGAACTTCGAAAGAAGACAGTACAAATGTTCAGAAGTTGAAAAGAAAATTGAGAAAATACGTGTCGTCTAATTTCGTCTAATAACACTTTTTTCGTCGCTGAAAGATTTTGCGACTTGAAGTGTAAAAGGAATCTCCACACTAAACCTTTTTGAAGAATTTGAGCAAAATTGAATCCAAAATTCCATGGAGAATATTCAAAAATTTTAAAAAGTATATTTGATTGTCAAGTTTGAAAAGAATGCTTGCTTTAGCTATTTTTCAAATCCTGATTGTATACATTTATTAAAATTCAGATTTGTTGTAAAATATATTTTAATAAAAAAGAATATATTGCAACTTTCCGAGAAATATGAAATCTAGAGTGGAAGGAGTAGATTATTTAAATTTATTAATTCCATATTTGTATGTCGCAGGAATCATTTGCCATAATGGGAGACACAGCGACCGCAATGCGGGATCCGATATTTTACGCATATCACGCATTCATCAATGACATTTTTGTAGCGTATAAGAACACTCTGCCCCCCTACACGACGAAGGAGGTATGTAAACATTACAAATTACTAATCAGGAAACCTATTTACAAAATGAGAAAAATTTATCAACTTTTTATTTATTTTTTTTTTTTATACCATTAAGCCATTTTCCCTTTCGGCGAGCCTCTCGGGGTATGCGTGACACTACCCGAGTCGGGTAGTGTTTCTAGGTGGATAGTTTCTTGTAGTAAATAACTGCAAGTGTGGGCTCACCACACCCACGACCGCCAACAGCAACGCAGTAGTATTATTCTCGAACGGTCACCCATCCAAGTACTAACCGCGCCCAACACTGCTTAACTTCAGTGATCTAACGGGAACTGGTGTTTCCAGCGTGGTATGGCCGTTGACACAGAATATCGTGATAAAATGGATATATAAAAAAAGTAAAGTTATTTGTATTTATCAAACATTCAAATTCAAGTATAGTAAAATAATATTTGAAAATAAAATAACAATTATCGTTATTATCATTATTGCATAACTTTCAGGAATCTGATTTTCTCACTATAAATGCAACGCTTTTACTTTATAAAAAAAAATCCATGTACATTTTGGTATTCTATCAGAGTAACCAGTCATTTTTTTACATTATTTGAACATCCTTTTCGGCCACCATTGTTAAAAAGAATACAAGCTATGAAAAAAAAATTAATAGACAAAAGATGCTCTTCCAAAGAATAGTGAAAACTGATGCTTTGTCATCGATAATTTTTTGATAGGACGCGTAGTTTTTGTTTTGATCGTGAAAATAACATTAAACTAACAAAATTAAATTTTTCAAAAAACGTCACAAGCTACGAAAATAAATGAATGAACAAAAGTTTTTCACCCAAAAAGGGTCTACAAGTTTGCTATTTTTAGATAGCACGATTAGATTCTCTTTTGATCGTAAAAAATTAGATTAGAATAAAAATATTAAATTTTTGGTAAAACGACACAAGAGACGAGAAGCATGAAAGGACCAAAGTTGTTCAACCAAGAAAAAAATTCAAATTTGATATAATCTTTTGTTATAAAAATATACTGAAAATAAAAGAATTAAGGTTTTGGAAGAAGGACACAAGCTACAATAAAATGTTCAATAACCATCTTGTTTAATAGGATACGCATTTTTTTTAAATATAAAAACCATTTCACGAAAATACTTTTGTTTCAATACCAATTCATATTATAAGTTGTGATAATATAAATTTATTGAAATGATACATTTCTCAGGGTAGCTGAGAATTTAAATTAGTGCAAAATAAGGAACAAATATTAAATTAATCATGAAAAATTAAATTTGTACATTATTTTGCAACATGTGAATAAGAAGTACCAGACGGAGGTACAGAAAGGATTATAATATACATTTAACATAAAAATGTTTTTGAAATCGTTTTTTGTCATTAAAGTTATTGAAAGATTTTTGCACTTAACTTTTCTTTATTTTTTCTAGAATTTTCCATTTGCTTTAGATCTATTTATTATTCATCAGAAAAATGCTTTGTTTGAAGAAACATTGAGTTCAACAACTTTTAGTTCGTAGATGGTTATATGTAAACTGAGTTTACAACTTGGCAACATTATTAATTATGAACCAATTATTATTTTGTTTATCACTCCCTACCGAAAATACCTAAGATTTTTCAAAATGTTGTTTCTGCTTCTTTCCATCGAGAGGAAACTATTATATTATTTGAAAAACTGTATGCAAAACGCAAATGATAGTTTTTTAAATTAATTTTGCATTTTTTTGCAATTCGAATCACAAAATTCCTGCGAGAATTTAAAATGTTGCGATTTTGGAAAGGAAATGTTGGAAATATTAATATCAAAAAAATATTGAATTTTCAAAACTTTACATGACCGTCAATAATATTGAAATTGCAACTAAACAAATTAGGTAATTTTTTAAACTAGCCAAAAAATAAAAAATACAAGTTTATAAAGTACCTAATTTGTTCAACTTTGATTTTAATATTGTTACCGATCGTGCGACGTTTTGAAAATTTAATATTTTGTAGATTTCGACATTTCCAGCATTTGCTACCCAAAAATGCAACATTCGTAATTCTCGCAGGAATTTTGTGAGTCGAATTGCAATAAATGCAAAATCAATTTAAAAAACGATAACTTGCGTTATGCATAGAGTAAAACAGGGCGAGGTAGCCAGTGGGGCGAGGCACCTAATTCCTTCCTATTCCCACAACGTTAATTGAAATCGCACGCCTTTGTAATGTAAGGTCGGTTACGTTATTCCGCTGTACTGTACGTGATTTACGTTTGTTTATCCTTCGTGTATGGTTGTGTAAAAAAATTAAGTATTTACCGCCGTAGAATTTTGCGCCTAACACGATGGAATGGTTGGTTTTTCGATATTCAAAATACTTTTTTGTGTTAAATTTTTGGAGAAAAAGCACGCGTGGGGTGAGGTGGCCAACTAATGGCAGAATTTTTGTTAATTCATCAGCTATTTCCACTGGTTTAACACGGGTTCAGGTAGTTTAGTGAGGGTGCGAAATCCTCATAGAGTTCGATTCTTCGAATCATTTAAACGTGCGATTATGTATGTAAGTGACCGTATTTACGACTTGAGTATTATTAATTTTACAGAATGAAGATGATATAATAATAATTTTCAAAAATAACTTTTTTGCGTTGAGAAATCGTGTTCTGAATTTTTAGCGGTTATCGGTCTGTCTCTGAGATTAAAACTTTTTTAAATTTTCAGCGGTTTCCAAACAGATTCTCTATCACTTTTTTGAAATTTCTGTTAAAATATTACATGATTCTCAGGTTATGATTAATAATTTTCTTGATTACGAAAGGATGTTAATTTCAATTGTATTTTTCTCATATCCAAGACTATACTCGTAATACAGAGTCACTGGATTTTTAATCAACTATTTTTTCCGTACAGGTTATCCTACTTGGAGACCTCAACTTTTACGAATATTCCAAAAACAGATTTCAAAAAATATTTTTTTCAAGCTCCTCTTGAACCCGACTTTCCCCCAAAAGGCATTGAGTTATATATGGACGACCCCTGATTAGACAAAAAGGATATTTTTAAGTTTGTTTTTCTGTATTTTAGTTGGAATATCCAGGAATTGAAATCAAAGGATTTGAAGTGCAAACACCAAACCAGCCAGCCAATGTTCTCTCGACCTTTTGGTCAAAAAGTGAGGTAGACTTGACTCGTGGTATGGACTTCAGTCCTCGAGGACCAATTTTGGTCCGATTTACTCATTTGAATCATGCCAAATTTGATTACCACATTGGCATCAATAATGGTTTAAATTCCGTCAAGCAAGGAACTGTCAGAATCTTCATTGCTCCTAAATTCGATGAGAAAGGAGTTCCATTTACTCTAGAAGATCAGAGGGGCTTGATGATTGAATTGGTGAAATTCCAAGTCACACGTAAGTAAACAATAAATGAAAAATGTATTGAAAATAATGTTGTACGCGTAAAAATGAAGAAAAACTATATTTTCTGGATTTTTATATTACCGTCGGAAATTACCTATACACCTTGTTTTTCAGCTGTGGCCGTGGGCTTTAATTTTTATAAAAATATATTGCAAAAAATCCAAATTTCAATGATTTTGAAAAGTTTGAATAAAAATTAATTTAATTGTTAAAATGCTTGTAGTGGTTTTCCTTAGATTCTGCTCTGAGGTAAATCTTATGCACAAAACAGGCACAACATTTTTAAAATATGTGAAACTTGTCTAAAAAAATGTGGTGTAGCGATGTGTCTTGCAAAAACTCGTAATCACTATTGCTGAAATTTATTTGACTTTTCATTACTCAAAGTTGATTTGTGTGTTAAATTTGTTATTTTAAACATTAAATTTAAGAACAATTTTCTTCATTAATATTTCATTGTATCTTCTTCCTTTTTTCCAAAAAATTTATTTTTTATTTTAAATGTTATTTTTCTCGATTAAAAAAAACTACTCATCCTATCAAAAAATGTTTTGAAGCAAATTTGTGAATATATTTCAAGCGACCCCAAAAACATAATAAACGTAGTCTGACCCCCGAACTCGAGAAAGAAATTTGGAGAGGTTTTCTGATGTTATCTCAGAACCCTGACGTGCTGAGGTTTCCTGGATCTCGGATTCGGATTGAGCGACCCCAAAAGTATATATTGAACTTGGTCTGACCTCCAGACACGGAACGAGATTTTCTATGAGGTTTCTTGGGTTATGTCAGAACCCTGACGTTCTGGGGTTTTTTGGACTTTGGATTCGGATTCAGCGACCCCAAAAATTTATAGTAAACATGGTCTGACCTCCAGACGCGGAACGAGATTTTCTATGAGGTTTCTTGAGGTTATCCCAGAACCATGACGTGCTGGAGTTTTTTGGACCTCGGATTCGGATTCAGCGACCCCAAAATTATATAGTAAACATGGTCTGACCTCCAGATCCAAAAAAATATTTTTTTTGTGTGGCTGTGAAATTAATCTTGTCAGTTGAAATTTCATTACTTTCTTGAAAAGCTCTTTTCTTTTTGGCGATTGATTAATTTTTTTAATTTAAAATGTGACAATTCCATTTTTGGTTGAAAATTAATTTCCTTTATTGAAAATTCCACTTTTCAGCAAAAGCTGAAAAACTTTGTACAAAATTATTTTATTGGTTAAACGTTCCTCTCTTTGAATTAAAATATAACTACTTGCTTGAAAATTCGACTTCTTTTATAGAAAACTGATCTTGGTTTTTCTTTTTTGGGTGAAAATGATGATTGAAACCAAAACGGTTTGATTGAAAATTGACCTTTTTGTTGAAAATTCATATTTTCGTGTCAAAAACTCAACTTTTTCACAGGAAATTCATGTTTTGGATTGATATTTTAATAATTTGGATAGAACCTTTTTCTTTTTCGACTGAAAAATATTCATCCGTTGAAATTTCTTTTTTTCAGTTGGAAAATTAATTTTTTTGGTCAAAAATTAAATTATTTTGTTAATAATTCGGTTTCTTGGTAGGAAATTGATATTTGCGGGTGGCAAATTTAACGGTTTTGTAGAAGATTCGTATTTTTGGTTGAAAATTGGTCTTTTTTGGGTAATAGTTGGAGAATTTTTAAGAACTTCTTTCTTTTGGTTGCCGATTCATAATCTTAGATTAAAAATTCATCTCTCTTGTTAAAAAATTCTAATTCTTCGTTTAAAATTAGTTTTTTTTTTCGGAAAATCAATTCTTATTACTGAAAACTTTTACTTCACCATCTTTGGTTGAAAATTGATTTTTCTAGTTAAAAAATGAACAATTTGTTTGGAAATTCATGTTTTTTCTTAAAATTCATCTTGTTGGCAGAAAATTATTCTTCTTGGTTCAAAATTCGTCTATTTGGTTGACAATTTATCTTTGTAGGTTGAAAATTCAACTATTTGGTTCAAAATTCAACTATTTTGTGAAATATGTATCTATATGGTTGAAAAATCGACTCTTTGGTTGAAAATTTATCTAACTTGTTACAAATTCATTTTCTGGGGTTGAAATGTCAAATTTTTGGGTCAAACATTCTACTAGTTTTGGTTGAAGTTCAATCTTTTTTGTTTGAAAATTCTATAAGTTTGTTCAAAATTCCTTTTTGTAAGTTCAAAATTCAACAATGATTTGGTAGAAAATTACAAAGTTTTGCTATCCATTCCATAATTTGGTTGAAAATTAAACTAGTTTTTCGAAAAGTAATCCTTTTTGGTCGAAAGTTATTCCTTTTGGATTGAAAGATCATCTTTTATGGTAGAAAATCATCTTTTTGAATGAAAATTAGTCTTTCAATTTTTTTGTTTGAAGATAATTTTAGTTGAAAATTCATTTTCATTGTTGAAAATTCGTGTTTTTGTTTGAAAATTCAGGTTTGTAGGTTGAAAAATCAACTATTTGGTTCAAAATTCTACTATTTTACTGAAAGTTGGAAATTCAACTCGTTAGTTAGAAATTTAACTGTTTTATTCAAAATTCAGTTTTTCCTTGCTGAAATGTCAGATTTTGAGTTAAAAATTCAAATGTTTTTAGTTGAAGTTTAATTTTTTTTAAATCGATAATATTGTTAAAAATGATCAGTTGTATGTTGAAAATTCTACAATTTGTGAAAAATTTCACACTTTTGTTGGAACTTCAATTATTATGTTAAAAGTTAAACAAATTTGTTTCAAAAAATTCTTTTTCGGTCTAAAATTTGTCCTTTTGGATTGAAATCAATTCATCTTTTATCGTGAATAGTCATCTCTTTTAATTTAAATAAATAAATAGATTTGAAGTTGTTAAATTTCAATTTATATTTCTGTTATTTTGTTTATAAAAGATTCTATGTTAAAAATTTTACAAGATGTAAATCTGGTCCTTGAATCTTAATGACGAGGGAAAATGAACAATGATAATTGGTCAAAGAAAAATCAGGAAAAAGTCAGAGAAATCTGAAGATATATATCTATTTTATGAAAACTTCGTTGAAAATTCAACTTTTTGGTAAAAAATTTAACCATTTTGTTGCAAATTTAATTATTTTGTTGAGAATCCAATTCGTTGGTTGAAAGTTTTACAATTTTGTTGATTTTTTTTCGGTTGAAATGTCAAATTTTTTAGTTGAAAATTACTCTTTGTAGATTGAAAATTCCACAATTTTGTTATAAATTCAATTCTTTTGTTAAAAACTAAACTTGTCCATTTTAGGCCGGATATTGATCTTTTTCCGTTGAAAATTAAACAATTGTTTTGACAACTTGCAATATAAATAGATTTGAAGTTGTTAAATTTAAATTTGAAAATGCATTATCATTAATAAAAGATTATACGTTATTGATTTTACAAGATTAAAATTCTGGTCCTTGAATCTTAACGACGAGGAAAAATAAAAAATTCGTCAGGGAAAAATCAGGGAAAAGTCAGGGAATTTTAAAAATGAAGTTCTTCTGCCACCGTGAATAAGTAATTTGTGGTAGTTAAGAATAGAATAAATAATATAAATAAATTATTCAAAAATATTTTCAATGATTGATAATTATTTTATAAAGTAGATAAATTTTTATTGCCAATATAACATTTTGAAAAATATTAAAAATAATTCGAAAATATTTGTAATAATTGATAATTATTTAATAAATGTTTTCTAATTGCTTAATAGTAAAACCTGGTGAGAACAAAATCGAGCATAGTTCTAGTAAGTCTTCAGTTACGATTCCCTTCGAGCGAACTTTCCGAAATTTGGACGAGCAAAGTAAATCAAGAAATGTATCAGAATATGAACAATTTAATTTGTGTGGATGTGGATGGCCAGAGCACATGTTGTTGCCAAAGGGAAATAAGGATGGATTCCCCATGGACTTATTCATCATGATTTCTGAAGGCGATTGGGTAAATTTAAATCATTTATGGAAATTTATAAACATTTTATTATTTTTTTCCAGTTGAATTTTCAATATTGATTAATTAATCAAATAAAGTATTGAATTTTTTCAACAAATCAGGTTTTAATTTGTATATTTGCTAATTCAAATACTTTTTAATTTTGGAACTGGAATTTCGTAGCTTTTAAGCTTTGAAGCCCAATATTTCGGTGCTTCCTTATTCAGAAACTTCAAGACTTACAAATTTCAAGTTTCCCATTTGAATGCTTTTACACTCTATAGCCTAAATTTGGATGTTTTCAACTTAACTAAAAATTAACGGAAAGTCCATTAATTACGTCAGAATGATATTTCAGATTTTAGACCCCCTCCCCAATATATTAAAGATTTTACAGGTTTTTCACCCCCCCCCCCCCCCGTCCAAGAATTACAACATTTTTATTGTTTCATGTGGCAGTGAAGTATTTTCTCAAATTTTGAAGAATATCAGGGGTTTCTAATAAGATTTTGGTTATTTTACGGGATTAAATACAGTTTGGAAATACATGGGATTGAAAAAGATTTCCAAAGATTACGAAGTATATCCACACAAATTTCAATGGATTTTAACCTATTTTCAGAGATTTCAAGGATTATACGGGATTTTGATGAAATGTTCACCATTTCAAAGGATTTTAACAGATTTGAAGGGATACAGTTTTGATGACTTAACAAGATGTAAAATGATTTTCGAATATTATGAACGATTTCAAGAGATTTGAAGTTATTTCAAGAATGATAATTAGATTTTATGTAATTACATGGCATTTAAAGTGACTTCATAATAGTTTAATAGAATTTCAGAAAATTTATTCACAAGAATTAACAGTTTTTAAAGTATTCCAAATATTTGAAGAGATTTTCAGTATTTGAAGGTATTTCCGGAGACTCAAGGTTTTCGAAAATAATTTCAGAAGATTCCAAGGAATTTTAATATATTTCAAGAAATTTCAAAGGACTTTAAAGAGCTTGGTGTAATTTCAAATATTGCAAGAAATGAGCAGAAACGATTTAAAAAATCTAAGTATTCATGGTTGTAGCTTAATAATTTTTGTTAATAATTTCATTATTTGAATGAAGCTTTACTTGTTTTGTTGAAAATTCAACTTATTGTTAAAAATATGTCTTTGGGTTCGAGTTGAGAATTTTTCTTTTTTGCATAAAACGTTATTATTTTGTTGAAAATTAAAAAATTATGTTGAAAAGTCAAACTTTTTATTTAAAAACTAGATTATTTGGGTAAAAATTAACTTTTCTACTGAAAATTCAAATTTTCAAGTAAAAAAATATTTTTTGCAGTTGAAAATTCAAGTATTTTGTTAGAAAGTATAATTATCTAGTTCAAAAATAACTTTTTGTTGAAAATTTATATTTTCTGGTTTAAAATTCAACTGTTTTGTAGAAACTCCGACCTTTTGATTGAAAACGAAGTATTTTAATGAAAATTCGTCTTTTTGAATGAATTAAACTGTTTTTAATTTTTAATAAAAATATTTTTTTTTTTTGAAATATCAACAATTACATTTTTTGTTGAGAATTCATATTTTAAGTTGAAAATTTATCTTTTTGAATGAGAATGTATTTTTTTGTTGGCGATTCATATCTTTCTTTAAAAATTTAACTAATTTGTTGAAAGTTCATATTTTTGGGTTGAAAAGTCAATTGTTCTGTAGAAAATTCTTCTTTTTATCGTGCAAATGCAACAATTTGGTTGAAATTTTTTCCTTTCTCAAATAAAGAAGCTTTTTTGTCTGAAAAATAAATTCTTTGGTTTTCTGAAAAAGAAACTCTTTTTTATAAATAAACTCTTTTGTCAATAATTAGTTTTTTTGGTTTGGAAATGTACCTCGTTTGATAGAAATTTCATCTTTTTTTGGTAAATAATGTAACTTTTTGGTTGAAATTAATCTGTTCCGTCTAAGGATTCAACTATTTTATGGAAAATTCACTTTTTTGAACTATTACACTATTCAATTTTTTGTTTAGAATTAATCCTTTTTGTTAGAAAATTCAACTCATATTTTGTCGTAGAAAATGTAACTGTGTTTTGTCGAAAATTAAAATGTGTGACACGCAAATTCAACATCTCTTTGGTTAAAAATGTAACTTTTTGGTTGAAAATTGGTCTTTTTGTTGAATCTTTTTAATATTTTATCTTTTTAAAATTAAAATATTTTTTGGCTGGAATATCAACTATATTCAATTAATTGTTCGAGAGTTCCACTATAATAAAAATAAATTTTGTTTATTTGTTGAAGATTCATCATTTTAATTGAAAATTCTTTCATTTATTGGTAAAAAATTAATTTTTTTCTACTGAAAATTTGAGTTTGAAAATTTAACTATTTTGTAGATTCTTTTCATATTAAAAGTGAGTTAAAAACAATAAAAATGTAACTATTCCATTGCTGCTTGAAAATTTGTCTGGCTTATTTGAAAATATAAATTATTGGGTTGATAATTGATTTTTTTTTTCGAGAAAAATTCGACTCTTTGGTAGAAAATTGATTCCTTAGGTGGAAATTTTGAATACTTTGTTGAAAATTCGTTTTTCTTGTTTGAAAGATAATTGATGTAAATAAAAATTTAACTATCACATACTTTGTTGAAAATAGATCTTTTTAAGTTGAAAATTAATGGATTTTGTCGAAAATTCGACGTTTTTATGGGAAATGCAGTATTTTGACTTGAAATGTTAGAAATTTAAGACTAGAGGGAGGGTTGATATACAAAACAGCGTGTAGTTCGAAAATTGAAACATTTTAGGTACTGGATTTGATGTTAATTCAAATTTTATATATATTTTATTTTTAGGTTTTGCAATAAGAGGAGATAGCTCCAAGCAATAATAATTTGTTCAAATAATTATTTCTGTTAAATTTAATTGATTGTCGCCACGTTGTAACTGAAAAATTGAAAATTTCTAAAATCATCGAAGTCTTAATGGAATCTTTTAAATCTGCCTGACATCCTTGCTAAACACTTCAAATATTTTCGAAATCTTTGACCATTCTTTGAAATCAATCTGAAATATTTGTGAAATCTTGAAAATTATTTTGAAATATTTGATAATATTTGTGAAATTATTGAAGTTTTTGTGAAATATTTATGAAACCATTGATTATTGAAATCTTCATGAAATCTTTGTGAGATCATTCGGAAATATTTGGAAATTTGGCGAAATATTTAAAATGTTTTTGAAGTATTTGATAATATTTGTGGAATTAATGAAATCTTTATGAAATCTCTGGGAAATCATTGAAATCTTTGTGCAATCTGTGAAATCTTTTTGAAATAATTGAAGTCTTTGTGAAGTCCTTGGGCAATCGTTTAAATCCTTGTGAAATCTCTGTGAAATCTTTCTGAAAGCTTTAGAAATCTTTGCGACATATTTAAAATATTCGGTAAAATTTGTAAAATTATTGAAATCTTTGAAAATTCCTTTAAATCTACCTCAAGTCATTGAGAAATCTTTATAATCTTTTTGAAAACTTTTACATTTTTCCGAACTATTTGATATCTTTGTGAAATCTTAAAAATCTTTTGCATATCATTATAATCTTTGTGAAATATTTTTTATCTGTCTAAACTATTTGTGAAATATTTTTTATCTGTCTAAACTATTTGTGAAATATTGAAAATCTTTGAAGAATCTTCAAAATCTTCAGAAATTCTCGAATTTTGGAAACTTTTGAATATATTTGATAATATTTGTGAAATTATTGAAATCTTTGTGAAATCTTTAAGAAATCATTGAACTCGTTGCAAAATATTCAAAACATTTGATGATATTTGTGAAATTATTGAAATTTTCTTGAAATCTTTGGGAAATCATTGGTAAATCATTGAAATCTTTGTGTAATCTTTGAAATCTCCGTAAAATAATTTAAATCTTTTTGAAATCATTCTGAAAGCTTCGAGATCTTTGCAGAAAGTTTAGAATATTTGGTAATATTTCTAAAATTATTGAAATCTGCAGGAAATCATTCAAATCTTTTGTGAATTTTTGTGCAGTCTTTGAAATCCATCTGGAATATTGGTGAAATCTTTAAAACTATTTTGAAATATTTTATAATATTTGTGAAATTAACGAAATCTTTGTGCAATATTTAATGAACCATTCAACTCTTTGCAAAATATTAAAAATATTTGATATCTTTGTGAGATATTTCTGAAATATTTGCGAATTTCGCGAAATATTTTAAATATTTTAAAAATATTTGAGAATATTTGTGAAATTATTGAAATATTTAAGCAGCTATTGAACTCTTTGCACAATATTTAGAATATTAGGTAATATTTGTTAAATTATTTAAATCTTTGAGAAATCATTGAAATCTTTGTGAAATCTTGGGAATTTTCGCGAAATATGTCATATCTTCGTGAAATCTTAGACATTTTTTGCAAATCATTATAATCTTTTTGAAATATTTTTAATCTATCTAAACTATTTGTGAAATATTCGAAATCTTTGGAAAATCTTTAAAATCTTCAGAACTTCCTGAATTTTTGAAACTTTTGAATATATTTCATGATAGCCGTGAAATTATTGAAATCTTTGTCAAATCTTCAAGAAACCAGTGAACTCTTTGCAAAATATTAAAAATATTTGGTAATATTTATGAAACTATTGGAATTTTCGTGAAATCTTCGTGAAATAATTGAAATCTTTGTGAAATATTTCTGAAAGCTTCAAAATCTGTGCATAATGTTTAAAATATTTGTTTATATTTATACAAGTATTGAAATCTGCGGAAAATCATTAAAATCTGTGTGAAATATTTCTTAAATCCTTGGAATCTTTGCGAAATATTAAAAATGTTTGTGAAACCTTAGAAATCTCTGGGAAATCATTAAAATCTTTGTGAAATATTTTAGATCTATCTGATATTTTTGCATTGCATCTTTGCGAAGTCGTTCCAATTCATCCAAAATCTTTCAAATCTTTAAAAAAATTTTGCTAAGTATTTGAAGTCTGCGAAATCTTTGGGAAATAATTGAAATTGTTCAGCAATCTTTGAAAGCTATCGAACATTTTTGTGAAATAATTGAAGCCTTTAAGTGTTCAAAAAGTTTTTTAGATATTTGTGCAATTATTCAAATCTTTGTGAAATATTGGGGAAATCATTAAAGACTTTATGAAATCTTTCAAATCTATCCAAAATCTTTGCAAAATCTTTGAAATCTTAATGTAATCTTTGGGAAATCGTTGTGTAATCTTTAAAATCTTTGTGAAATCTTTGGTCATATGAATTTTATACCTGTATTTATTATTATTTATAATTTACTATTTATTATTTACCTACAACTTTTACATACTATGATATTATTATATTTCGATAGAGAATAATTGACTAAATATTATAATTTTTCAGGTTGTCCAAAAAGAAACTGGAGTTTGCAACGATGCAGCAAGTTTATGTGGTGTGAGAGATGGCAAATATCCTGATGCACGTCCTATGGGGTATCCATTTGATCGTAAGCCCCGCGATGGGGTGAATACTTTAGCCAAATTTTTGTCCAAAAATATGGCGGTCACGGCTGTAAAAATCATTTTCACGGACAAAGTAATGCCCAGGACACCTTCTGGAAGTACGGAAAAAGCCCAGGAAAAACCCGCGGAAAAAGCCCAGGAAAAACCCGAGGAAAAACTCGAGGAACAACCCGAGAAAAAACCCGAGGAAAAAGCCTCACCCAGTGTGAAAAAGGATTAGGGATGTCCCAGAGACGGTACGGGGCATCCCTAAGACGTCGTTTGGAACATGTCTTTTAGACATCCTAGGGATGCTCTTAAGAAGTCTAATGTCAGTGCGAATAATGTCCCAAGAACGTTCTATGTCTTCAAAACGTCTTTTGGACATTTTCTGGATATCAGGTGTCTCAGCGACATTGATTGGACTGACATTAGACGTCCTAGAAACGTCCCAAGGACGTTCTTTGGATGTTCGTGGTTTTGTGTTCACCGGGTAGCTTTTCTCTAAATTTCAATAAAATTAAGCCTGATGACAAAGTCGTGTTTTATTTCCATCCTTTATGGTCCTAAGAGGAAATACAATTAGATTAAAAATGTTAGAGAGGCTATTAGTTTATTCCCAGCAAAAGAGGAAATGAGTCGACACGACTATTTTTAGTTGAGGAATGAACGAATAAAACGTGATAAATCCATCTGAGATGATTTCTCAATAAATTAGACAAATTTAAAAAACACCAGAGATAGAAAACAATTTTGATAGGAATAGATAATTTTATTTGATTGAATTATTATTCCTTTACATATAATATAAAGGAAACCATCCAGCTGGTTACCCAACATTATTGAATTATTGAATCTGTTAGCTTGAATTTATACGGTTTTTATATTACATTGAACAAATCAGAATTTTACGCAATATTACGATTCATTAAGGCTTTTTGAAAGTTGTTTTTTTTTTGCATTATTAGTCATTAATCGATAATTTAGGAATACCCAGTCATTCTGCAACTAATTTTCAATTGTGTAAACGATTTTAATTTTTTTTAATATTGGTTTTGACAGGTAAGTCGCGAAATGAACGTTTTTTTAGATGTTATGAGTTCTTTAATCAACGATAACAATAAAATATTTTTGTTAAAAAATTTTAGAACTATTTGAATAATTTCTGTTTGCTCACCAAATTTACGACAAATTCTAATATTTGTATGCCCTTATTTTTTTCTAGGAATACTTGTAATTATTGTTTAAACAATTGCTTCCTCATAGAACGTGGTTTGTAATGACCTCAATTCTTGAATATACTTTTTTGACATATTTCAATTTAACTCAACGCCAGAAACTCGGAAATGAAGTTTAAAAAAATGCATGTGTGTGTGTATGTAACTTTTTCCTGTTCACCATATCCCGGAAAGTAAAAGAGCTATGCTCGTGAAATTTTGATGAATTGTAGCTCCAGTTGATATCCAGGTCTGATAGGATTATGAGCTAGATCGGCCAATAAAAGTGTTTTTTAGAGATTTGAAAAAAATTACCTTGTTTACATGAGAAAAACTTGTTTAATATTCAAAATACAACGATAAAATGCAACGATCCAGTGTATTCGTACACGTCTTCAAGACGTATCGATCCACCTATTTTTGAAACATTTATGACCTACTAGTACCGATTTATGATGTTTAAAAAAGAGGTTTATTCTGCTTATACAAGAAAAACTTTTTTAATTTTCAAAATACAATAATACGAAAGCAGGTGTATTTGTTCGCGTCTTCGAGATTCTTCGATCTACCTATTGCTGAACCTTTTTTGACCAGCATGTACCGATTTATTATGTTTCAAAAAAAAATGGTCTATTCTGTTTATAGTTTATAGACATAGAGCACAGAGCCTTATGGTTCCAATCCGAGATGAAAAGATTTCAAGTTATAGTAAATGGTTTGTTTATTTTCTACCAATTATCTACTATATGAGCTCTTGATGTTAACAAGAATGTAGAATCAGAAAATATGTAACGATTTGGTTTTATATTTACCGTTTAATTACTTCGGAAGTACTTTAAAATGAACTTTTTACAAACACAATTTCATGTCAAAGCTTAATGAAAAGTGTTTGAGTAATAAGATTATTTGAATAGCGTGAGTGTAAGAGAAATGAAGGGCTTTTAAATCCCTAAGTAAATACTCATTTTTCAAAATATATTTTGATTTAGGTGAATATTTAAAGTAGAATATAGTATAAAAATTGCACATTGTTATTTATCGATTAAATAATATAAGCAATTATTGGCAACAGTATTATAATTTTAATAGTGATTTTGTAATAAATTAAAGCAATTTCAAATTAATTTTTTACTTCATATAGCAGAATAGGAATTTCAGTTACATTTTGAAATGGCGTTTTCAGGGCAGAAAGATACTTTTGTTAAAAATATACACAATAAATTAGGCAATTTATACTTTTGAGGTCTCAATTATGGATAATTTTATTTATTTTTTTATATGAAAAAATGTCTATAAAGTAAGTGCATTCAATAAAAATATAATGTAGGATTATGTAAAATTGTATGGGATTTGGTGGATTTCATGTTTGACGGGTTCATATAACAATGCCCATTGTTAATTAAATTTGAAGCTATATTTCGTTTTGTCGAAGACATTATGGGAAAGACATGAAGACCGATCGCATTTTGAACTATTTTTAATAAAGGATCTTTTATAAACGGAATAAAACAATATTTCAGATACAAATTTAAAATTTTCAAATTTATTTGGTTTATTTCAAACAAAAAGACTTTTCTTCCATAAAATATGATTTTAACAAACTACTTGAATTTTAAACAAAATAAGAAATTTTTAAATAAAATAGTGGAATTTTCAACCTAAAAAGATGAATCCTCAAAAAAAAGTGTGATAGTTAATATTTCCACCAAAACGATAAAATTTCATTTAAAAATGTATTTTGAAACCAAGAAAACGAATTTTCATCAAATAAAGATTTTTCAGTCATAAAAAAAATTCATATGAATTGTGGAAACTTCAAGACAGAAGACGAATCTTTTGCAGAAAAATTAAATTTTAAACAAGAAAATATGGACTGGCAGCAGGCAATTAATTTTCAACAAAATAGCTCAATTTTTAACCGAAGAGGTAAACCTTCATTCAAAAAAATAAATTTTCAGCAAAGTATTGACTAAGTTACATTTCAAATCAGAGTTTAATTATAGTTTTAGTTACATTTGATGCGATTATTCTTCTTTAATCATGTTTTTATATACCTTTTTAAAATGGAACTGTCCGCGTAAAGTTTTCATTTTTGGCTAAATTACCTTCGAAAAACCATCGAACAGAAATGGAATATAGAAATCAAAATTTTCTAACTTCCTAAATTCAAAATGCTTCAATAGAATTCATAATTATTAATATTATATGTGAGGGAATGACTTTACAATATTCTTTCGTTAAATTTTGAATATTTTTCAAAAAATTGAATTAATTGATATCGATTATACGTATAGCGTTTAATCTAATTTTTTCCGCTGAAAAAACAAAGATATCACAAATTAGAAATACGTATTTTTGAAGCTTTTACGACGTATAAGGTAAACGTCCCAGTAATCGTGACCCTAGTCCCAGTAATCGTGATGCCAATTTTCTTGCTTTTCATTTTATTGGAATGAATGTAATTTCTATTTGCTATTATAAAATGCTAAAAAGAAGTGAGTTTTATCATTAAATGTCACTTTTAACACATTTTGGTAACAATATGCTCAAACTATAACCAAGTTTCACGATTACTGGGACCGTCACGATTACTGGGACATTTACCTTACCTTAAAAGATCATTTTTTCGTTATTTCATGCAACTAGCTACTGTTTTTGGTAACGATAGTGGTAACAAAGTTAATCCTATGGATAAGTAGTGAATTGGTAACTATGTAGTAACATTTTTTTCAGTTCCAATAACTGTAAATATCGTTCCCTTTTTAGTTACTTCCGAAATGCAGTTTGCAAGTTTTTTTCATAACAATCAACAAATTTTATTGCTTTTCTAACTATTCTTTCAGAATAATGATTTACTTACTATTTTATAAATAAACGGATTTCAGTTGAAAGTATACTTATGTGCAAATTTTCTCATCTATATAGTAAAAATGATCAATACAGCTCAATTACTAATTCCGTGAAATTTTTTCTATTGCACCATAATTTTTTCTATTAGGGTTTCCGAAAGAGACTGGCTGATACATTGACGAAAGATTGAAGCCTTGAAAATAATAATACATTAACTCTTTATTATATTTATAATTACAAATTGTTTGTAACATATTAAGATGGTTTTGAATCACAAACAATTTGATATTTTATTTACACAGTTTTTTTTTTAATTGAATTACAAGAGTCGACGATTGGGGTTTACATTTTCCACTTTAAAATGATAAATGACTTTGCGTTTGAGGCCTACTGGAGTTTCCATTATTTCATCTTGGGTCAATGGGATAACCGCGTTGGTTTCCACGTTTATCTTTACCCGTACTCTATTTCGAGTGCGAACACTGTATGTATATATTCCAGCAAGAAAATCAGTACATTCCAATATTGCGAAGACGTCACCATCCAATGTTGATAATACAATTTGTTCTAGGGTTAGCATGGGTCGATAGACATTCCGTTTTATCAGAATTTCAATTGGTTCATCCGCAGGAAAAGTGTATCTGCGGAATTCAAATAGCTGCTTTGGATTTGTATTGGGAATTAGCCGAATAAATTCAAGTTGGTCAAGTGAATATCCAAATCCGTCAGCAGAAGGAAGCCTGGTAGGTGGGGCCATGCACTTGGCATTGGCAGGAGGAGGAGGAGGAGACCTGGATCTGGCACGAAGAGGAGGCTCGCCCGCAGGAAGAGACGTGGCAGGAGAAAGAGCCCCAACAGGAGAAAGAGACCTGACAGGAGAGTGTTGTGTGTCAGAAAAAGCAGATGGTCCGTCACGAGGAGCGCCAGGAATAGAAGCGCCAATAGGTAGACCCTCGGACTGTGAACTTAGCTCTGCAAGAAAGAACAGAGGATTAATTTTTTTAAGTATATTCACGGAGGAAAAAATCCGGGGTCTGGCGCAAGAGAGTTCAAGGCATTAACGCATGGACTATTCATCAGACGCATATCGCAGGCGTCTCTTGTTTTATTTCCAAGAGCCTCCACGGACTTTCTCGGTGAGTCTCCTTGCAATTTGCCTTTAGGCCACGCCTTCTGCCTGTTGACACGTTCGCACCACTAAATGTTCGCAGGAGGCGTGACCTAAAGGCAACTCGCAAGGAGACTTACCGAGAAAGTCCGTGGAGGCTTTTGGAAATTTCGCTCGCACTTTTGGAATTAATGCGTGACAAATGTTCACGCGCTAATGTCTACGATTTTCTCTCCGTGTTGGTATATCATGAACTTCTCGTGGCGAAATTCCGAGGAACATTGTACAGTACATTTAATACATTTGAAACAGACAATAAAATTAAGCTGTTGTCCCTCAGGGTTCCAGTTTAGAAATAATTTCCGATGGAGTCTATTACTCTAAAATTTGAAGCTTTATAGCTTCGAAGACGCGTAAAATGAAATTGAATAAAAAAAATATTATTATAAATCTTGAATAAAAAATGAAACGGTCTGGTTGAGAATTCAACTGTTTTGTTGCAAATCCAACTATTTTTTGGAAAACTTATATTTTAAATTTAAAAAAGTTAACAATTAGATTTTATTTTGAAAAATTAATTTCAAGGTATTCAAAATTGTCGAAAAACTGTATGATTCTAAGGCCATTTTAAAACTTGGCCAGAAACTTAAAAAAAAATTTATAAAAAATTTGAATCATTCTGAAAGATATTTAAAAGGCTTAAAAGATTTGACAAAATAATTTGAAATTTGAAATAATTAAAAAAATGTAATTTTTTAAAGATTTTGAACAGAATTTAAGGTTCTTTCAAGAATATTGGAATTATGAAAAAAATATACAAATTTCTTAAGATTCATGGTAAAATTTGCTATCATTTTTTATTTTGAAAATTTATATAATTTATATCATGTTGTATCTAGTGGCATTCAAAGCGATTGGATAGATTTTTCTTCTTACTAAAATGTGCTTTTTTCAAAAAACACCACTATCAATTTCACCGTCTAAAATGTCAGAATTTTCAATATCGTGAACCATCAAAGTTCAAATCCATGTCAAGTGATCACAAGAATGTTCATGCTTGAATGGGATTTGCGTGTAACTACGTGTAATAAGTCCTTTAGCAGTAAAGAAATATCACAATGAATATTTTTCTTAATTCTAAAAAATGGCGAAGATCGTATAGTATTTTCAAAGAAGCTATTTTTGTTTTTATGTGAAAGTACGCTTTATTACGGATAATTAAATAATTTGATTTGATTACACCGAGTTACACGCAAAGCCTATTCAAGTACGAAAATTCTTGTGATCACTTGACATGGACAATTTTTGTTTATTTGAACAATTTTATTTCTAAATAAAATTTTTTTAATAAACAGAAGTTGTTTAAGCAAGTAGCAAATGATTTAACAATCAAAAATGTATTCAAGGATACATAAAATCTTGTAATTTATACGTTCATGAGTATCTATGAAAAAAATAAGAAAAAAGTAATAATTAAGAGCAATATCGCAAAAATCCGTGTAGCACCTCTTAATAACTGAAATCTATTATTCTATTTTATTAATGTTTATGGCGGGAAATCCCAAAAGGTGGAAATTAAACGTAACTATTACAATTATATGTACATTGAATCAGCCTAATTTTATGATATTTATAAATTCAAAGTCATAAAGATTAATGAATTTGAAATTGAAAACGTTAAAAAATGAATAATATGTAAGATGCTAACATCTAAATTTTATCAATTTTAAATTATGTGACCTAGACGAATTATTACAAATTGATATATAGGCAATCTATGAATGAGTATTGAATACAAAGGGAGTATAAGCACAGAAAAAATAGAAGATAAACTTTACATCGATTTCTGACGAAAGATTATTCGCAACGAAAATTAACTTCACAGGATAAACTTTACACAAATATCGGTTAAACTTTCTTTTGTTTTCCATGAAAAACATATGTATTTTGAAAGACGCGAATTTGGCTGAAAAAAACATTTTTGCTCTAAAAAATGTCCTGCAACAAATTTTATTCTTAGTTTTTTCTGTGAGTACAATGGATACTAATTTCAAGATCTCAGGTATTTCCGCCTGTAATCAGACGCCAGAAATGCTTGGTAAAAGCAAGTGAGGGGTAACTCGCTTAGCGCAATGGTGGGGGTATACTTAGCAGGCTAGCAGGCTAGAAATCATTTTTACTGTTTGAATGGAACAAATAACTTTTTGGCGAAGTAAAACTAGGAACCTACACATGACGAAATATTTTGTTAGATTCATACTCCTCTAAGTGTTAGGAAATTATCAAATTTGTAATGTATTAAAATAATAAGATGCGCTTCTCAGCCATTCTCGAGAGAAAATGCTCTAAAAAATACACAAGCATGCGGTGCAACGAAAACTTGAACATTAGTTCGAATTGTAAAACATGCATTTTATTTTGAATGTCCGGTATTTTTCCAAATAATGTAAAAAAAAAGTACCCAAAGTATCCTGCATTCAACTCTTTATGTAAGCATGATCCAACAACTAAGGAGGACAAACTTTCTCTCCTACTTCAATTACATTTTCCACCGGAAAGAATTCAGATCAAATTAGTATTCATTTCGGGAAAACTGAAATAGGCTTTAAAAAAGAATAGCAATTGGAATATTATGCAGATTACGTAGGAGAAATTTTATTTGCGGAAAATTGAAAAACATTTTTTTTAGTTATAGATATAACATGATATGTATTATAATTACCCGTAGAATTAAGGATGCTCATCATGGTAAAGATCAAAGTATAAACGATCTCCATTTTTTGCAATTAGGAGAGAAACTGATTATTGCGTTGGTGAAGAATTACATTTAGAGTGTTACTAGTGCTCATTTTATTGCTTCATTACATGTACCCTATATTCGTTATCTAATAGATTATATATTTTATCTTGTCCTTCTATGATATTCATATTTACATTTCACGAAGCAGTCCAACTAAAAAAAATTTATTTACCTCATCCAAGGCTAGATTCGGGAAAATAAAGCGATAAGATAAAAAAGTTCGGTCAATACGAAAAGTTTTTCCATCAATAATTTTTGTATATTTTAAAGTTTTCCATTAAAATGTTCATTTCTTTTTTACAGAATACCATCAACAATGATATTGCCATTCTTAGAAGTATAATTAGAGAAATTTTTCCGAGACCAGAAGATACCCTGAAATGTATTTACATTGAGAATTATACTGCTAAGAAGAAACTTCTCGCGAGTGAATCATAATTACTATCAATTATTAATTTTTATCTCGATTAAAATTTCCACTGCTCCAATGGAAACCTTTAGTGTTTCAATGCATTTTTTCAAGGCAGTTTGATTTTGAAACCACAAACTTAAAATTATTCTTCAGTTCTGAGAGCATAAATTTCGTTATTTCATTTTTTCATCATTCCGCCCTTTTTCCATTTGCACCTCAAAGGATAGTTCAAATTATCAACAAATCTTGTCTGTAAGTTTTTCTTAGATGAACAATATTTCATTGAAGATTGAAAACATATTACGATTTGAAATTTAGAAGTATCTGACTAACAATATTTCAATAACAAGGGCATATTAGGTAAGAATTAGCTCGTACGCATCAACAAATAAAAAGCTGTACAAACATATATGGAGGCAATCAAGATCTTCAGATACGTAAACGAAAATTGGCATCCATGAAAATAGTAAACTTACGAGAATAATAATTTTTTACACATATTTTACTAACAGGAATTGAATAATTTTGATAGAATGTATTAAAGAATAACATAAAACCTTTCTTTATTTTCATATCAAACTACTCCTAAATCAGTTATTGTAACAAAAAAATACACTTTACGTGCAATTAAATTTTCGAATCTTGAAATGTTTCAAAACAAATAAATAATTTTAAATTTTCCTAGGAACCTTAGGTTTTTCTTGATAATGTTTTTACATGTGCCGCAGACAAGAAAAGTGAAATGCCTCTAACTGTGCGCTACTCGGCGCAATAGTAACATATGAACAATTTTTTGAGCTTTGGAACATCGTTGAGAATTGAGATTTTTTTGCTCGTTGATACGAAGAAAATCAAAGAATCCTTGCAAAAGTTATAAAAGTGTCTGTAGAATAACGAGTCACTTTTACTAAAAAGATGTAAGGTAAAGGTACCTACCATGAGACAAATTTTGAGGGGGTTTCGAGATTTTCACTAATTTTGGAACGATAGTAGAATATATTTTTGAAATGTTTATATCAATAAATGCGCTGATCTTTCCTGAATGCGAAAGACCTATCAAAAGTTTAATTTATTTTTAGCAAAGTAATTATGTCTATGAAAAAGCGGAACGACCTTTATGTAGCTATTATGGAACAGCAAAGAAATGTGTTTTCTTATATTAATATGGCTTATTCTATATTATTTTCCATATTCAATCGAATTAAATAGTACAATGTACTTTTATTTCAATCGTTCATAGAGATAAATAAATTGAATAAAAATTTCCGTCAAAGCTGACAAGGCCTAATCTATAGAGGGTTGTTTTCGTGAACGAAGTAGATTAAATTTTATTTTTGCTCAAAAATGTTTGTTATAGAGAATGAATTTTTATTTAGGCGGATGAAAAATAAGAAAAAATCACGAAGGATGAAGTCAAATCTTAAGAAACTTGGTCAAAGTAAATGCAATATTAGGCTTAGTACCCTTTTCGTTTGGTTTTTACATTCTCATTCTAATGAGACGGTATTGGTTTTATGTAAAATTTGACTTGGTCGGTTTTCATCAAATCTCCACGTTTTGAGACCCCCTGAGCCAGAAAAAAAGGTTTTTACCAAGGTGTCTGTCTGTCTGTCTGTAGGCACGATAACTTTCGAAAAAATAATCAGATTGGGTTGTGCTTTGGCACACTTTTTTAGGGCCTAAAAAGAAAGAACAAGTTCGTTAACCAGCTATTTCGGATGAAAATTCAAAAAGTGAGCACATTTTGAAAATTTTTGAGAACACTTTTTTTGAAGATTTGGAAATTTTATGGACGGTTGTTAGTAGTAAGAAAAAAGAGCAAAAAAATATCCTAATGACTTTTTCATATAAAAAAAAAATTACCAGAGTTATAGCATTTTCAAAATTCCAAAAAACAAACGAAAATGAACATTTTAAACCGAAAAACGCACGTTATGAAAAAAAGTCAAGAGAAGAAAAACGTTGATTTTTGAACACCTTACAATATTTTCATAATAACTTTTTGAATTTTTCAAAAAAATAAAAAATTTAAATTCTGATCGCACAACAAAATAATGAGAAATCAAAAATTCCATTTTGCTGTGAAACTATGCAAGATACGACAAGAGATGACTGGACCAAAATTATGCATCTAAAAAAGATCTACAAATTTGTTATTATTCACTTTTTGATATGACGCGTAGTTTTTGTTTTATTCATAAAAAACAGCATTGAAAATAGAAAAAATAAATTTTTAGACGAATAACATAAGCTACGAAAAACATGACGAAGACAACATTTGTTCATTCAAAGAAGAGGTACAAATTTTTTATCCATCATGTTTCGATAGGACGCGTAGTTTTTATTTTATTCGTGAAAATAACATTGACAGTAAAAGAAATCAAATTTTTGGAAAACTTTGGAAAAATCCATTTTCGTTGTAAGAATATATTCAAAATGAAAAAAATAACTTTTTTGAAAAACGGAAAATCTAAAATAACATTTTAACTAATAAAATTTGTCGCTTAATTTATATAATTATTCTTGATTTGAAATCAAATACAAATCGCGAAGCGCGACGCCCAAATCGCGTGCCGTAAGTGCGCTCAAACTTTTTTGTTTCTATTATACGGTGCACAGAACCGAGCGTGGAACACAAGGTTCAAATGAATTTGAAATCAAATATCGAGCGCGAAGCGCGAGTATCTGGATGAGAATGTGTTCCTTAAGGTCGATAGAACCTTGAGTAAATAAATTTCCTTTTCAGTCTAAAATAAAAACAAATTTAACAATCACTTCATATGTAGAGGTTTTGATAATTTTCTAATATTTAGAAATAAACTTTTTCTTTCATCGAAGTCGAACACGAAGTTTAAAGATCTAGAGGAATCGAGCGTAAAGCGCGATGTGAATACGCCCGAGCGCGTAGCGCGAGGTGAATACATAATCGAGCGCGAAGCGCGAGATCCAACAGTCGCGCGCCCTAGGCGCGCTCAAACTTGCGAGCGAAGTGAGCCGCGCGCGATGAGAATGTGCCCGCGAGGCGGGCAGATTTTTTTTTATTGTACTTAATAATCACTTCCTGTGTTTTGTTCAAAATTCGTCCTTTTGGGTAGAAAATGAATCTTCTTGGTTGAAAATTCATATTTTTCTACGAAAGTTCAACAGTTCGTTTCAAATTTGTTTTCTCTCTTGACTGAAAAGTATTTTTTTTTAAATAAAAACTCAACTATTCTCGAAAATTCGTCTTTTTTAGTTGAATTTCGCTGTTTTTTATTCAAAATTGAAATCTTTTCTGGTTCACATTGCAATTATATTACATTGTTCGTTGAGAATTCATCTTTTTTAGTTGAAAATTCAACTCCTTCGTTAAAAGTGTAACTCTTTTGTTAAAAATTAATTTTTTTTTCGTTGAAGATTCATCATTTTAATTGATTTTTTAATTGTTGAAAATTCGTTCTTTTGTTTGTTTGTTATGAATTAGTTTTTTTTAAACAGAAAATTTAATTATTCTTCTTTTGGTTATAAATGTAATTTTCTTGGACGTAAATTTAACTATCTGGTTGATAATTGATCGTTTTTCTTTAAAAATTGAATTATTCGGTGAAAATTTGTTGTACCTTTTTGGTACAAGATTCAACTATTCCAGTTAAGGAGTCATCGTTTCAGTTACAAATTGAACTGTTTGATTGAACATCCCTTTTTTTCGTAAGAATTAATTTGGTTAACGCACCATTTGAATGTTCTATTTCCTGTTGAAAATTCATCTCTATTTTTTTGTAAAATTCAACCATTCATGAAAAATTTATCATTCTCAATTGCAAATTCAACAACTTGGTTGCAAATTCATATATTATGCTAAAAATTCGTATTTTTGGTAGAAAATTATTCTTCGTAGTTGGATATTAATCTTTTCAGTTGAAAATTCAACCATTCCAGTTAAAGATTTATTATTTTAGTTGAGGATTTAGAGATTGTGAATTCTCTTTTGTTAAAGCTCCTTCGACTTTAACAAACACATTCTCATCGCGTGACTCATAAGAGAAAGAGGTCAATAGCAAATATCAAGATATAATTCAAAGCAATTTTGTTATTAGACATTTTATTACACCTTGTAACTTTTTTCCAAAAATTTAATTTGTTGATTTGTAATGTCACTCTTCATGATTAAGAAAAAAACTACAATCTACTAAGTTTACTTCTATAGACAGACACCTCCGCAAAAATAATTTTTTCTGACCTAGGAGGTCTCAAAACGTGGAGATTTGATGAAAACCAACGAAGTCAAATTTTGCATAAAATTAATAACTTCTCAGTTGGATAAGAATTTAAAAATTAAGAATGCAATTAGGAAGCACACAAACATTATTCATCCGACGACCTTAAAACTCAATCATGGTCAGTCTGAAAGTTCTCACACGCGACTTTTCTTTACAGAATTATTTTTTCTTCTGATTTCGTAGTATTATTAATCCAAAAGGAAAATAAAGTATTAAGCACTTATTGAAATAGGAGAGATTCAAATTTAGGAATAATTTCTTTCCAGATACTTTTGATTTTTTTTAGGAATTTTTATTCTAAATTGAATACTGAGTGAAAAATTGTCATAAAAGAATTAGATCAATTAAAAACGGTGCGTTTTATGGCGGTTTTTCATATCAGAAAATGATTTTTTGTCACTATGGTTATTTCAGCGTTTTTTCACTCGAATTTTTCTTCATTGTTTATCAGTTTTTGATAGTTTTTAAACGGTTTATATCTTTAAAGGAAAGAAGTATCAAGTCCTTTTTGAAATGCGTAAAATTCAATTGTTAGTTTTACTTGTTTTAAATTATAGTTGTGAAAAAGTTATTCCACATTCAAAACCGAGTATGAGCTTCAGATTTCATCCGCTAGAGGGCAAAGCACTGAAAATTCTTAAAAGTGAAAGCAAAAACTTATGGATAAGACAAGCATTAATCATCCTTATATTTTATTATGAAATTGTATTTCAAAACGGTGTTACTTTGCACGTTTGTTATATGTTTTTTTCATTTATATTCTCAAAAGTTGAGTAATGGCCGCGGCACATGAATGTCGCCATTTATTCTACTTTTATTGTAGTTTGCATTTTTCAACTTATTAAATAAAAATATTTATCTTAAGATAAAATAGCATTTGAAAAGGAAAACAGTTTTCGAACTTCAGCTACTTCGCTATTTTTCAACCCAGTTTTTTACTGGCTATGACCCCTAGAAAATCAGACAGAAGACCAGAAATCAGCATACAAAAAATTCCGAGCTTAAATTTGACTTAATCCATAAAACCACTTTTTCGACCCGACCTCTTATTCAATATCTTGATTTTCTAAAATTCCAAATTTTTTCAAAATTCATTAGTAAACGTAATACATGGCAGTCTCAATCCTGTAAAATGCAGAAGGCTATTAAGCATACTAGCATATTTTATTACTTTTCGTAAAAACAATATGCTTACATCATGCGCGTACCGGAGTACTCAACGCTTATTTTCAAGAATTAAAAATTTGAATCTCACTTCCTAATCTACATAGTCTTATAGGAAAAAAACTGAAGCTTTCTTCAAGGAAAAAAAGCCTGTTTTATTTCGAAGAATAAAAATCAATTTTTGTCTCTCATTGTTAAAGTGCAAATATTTATTTTTTGAAAAAATGCGTAGGACCAAGCGAAAGGGCGTGAAATCCCGTATCGAAATTGTGCTAGAAAATTTTTTTTTCGTCGCTATTAGTAGAATTAAAAATCGCCGAAATAGGCGATATCCACGAAAATCCCCAAACTTTCACCCCCTCCCCCTCGGTAAATACATATCCAAATGACAAAAATTTTCTTCCATAAACTACTATCCAATAGCACAACACTTTGTCCAAGTTTAACTTAGATCGGACAACTTTGACTAAGCATAATAGACATGTTTCAAAGTGCGCATGCGCCAATACTATTATTATTTATTATTTATTCATACAGGGCACCAAAAAAGTCACGAAGCAACCAAATAATTTTCCAGGTAAAATATTTTTCAAAAAGATCAAGGTCATTCTTGAAGTAACTTTTAACGAGGAATCCAGTGGTGACCTTGAATGTGAAAACCTGAACAGTGAAATCCTGAAATTGACCTTCAAGGTTATTTCAAGGTCAACTTTGTTTCCTTCAGTGGGAACCCCTATTTTTGACAACGGCAATCGAAAGAGCGGGAAAGTTTACGTCCAAACATGTACTTATGTCATGGGTCAAGGATGACCTTGAGCTTCAGCTGAATGTTTTTAGGCTTGACCCAGGTATGGAGTATGGAGTATGGAGTAACTTTTAACAAGGAATCCACTGGTGACCTTGCATTCGATCTTGAGCTTGACCTTCAAGCTCATTTGCAGGTCATTTGCAGAAAGCTAAAACTATACTTTGATCGAATTTTTATTATTATTTGTGAGTCTGATGCCTAGCATCACTAATATTCAATACGCACATTTAAAAAAAAATAATTGAATTTTTTTAAAAATTTTTTCAACTGAAAATTATTGTTGACCTTGAAGGTCAATTTCAAGGTCAAATTTAAGGTCACCACTGGATTCCCCGTTGAAAGTTACTCCAAGAATGACCTCGACCTTTTTCGTAAACATCTGAGCCGAAGCAGTACAAATTGGACCCGACCCATACCTAGGTCAAGCCGAAAAACCTTCAGCTGAAGTTCAAGGTCTTCCTTGACCCATGACCTGAGTATATGTTTGTACGCGAAATTTCCCACTCTTTCGATTGCCGTTGTCAAAAATAGAGGTTCCCAATTTAAAAAAAAAAACAAATTTGACCTTGAAATAACTTTGAAGGTTGAACTCAAGGTCAAATTCAAGGTCACCACTGGATTCATAATTAAAAGTTACTCCAAGAATGACCTCGACCTTCTTCGTAAACACCTGAGCCGAAGCAGTACAGATTGGACCCGACCCATACCTGGGTCAAGCCTAAAAACCTTCAGCTGAAGTTCAAGGTCACCCTGGACCCATGACCTGAGTTCCGTTTTTTAAATGTTTTTATTTGTATATTGACGACATGTTTCGAATCGGATCCGAATCCTTTCCAAGGCGTAGTTATGTAGAGGATACAATATATCGAGAAAAATTTTCTGAAAAAAGTGTTGACTAAAAATGGAGTTAAAGTAATACAATTAAGTATATACATTGTGCTAGTTCCTTCTAGTTCTCTACTAACCACACAGCGAGTTCGTCGTAGTTTTTTTCGAGTTGTTGATAGTATCCATTGCTTGCCATTTTGCCGTTCAAGGTTTTAGGCCAGTATATAGATGTTTTAATTTTTTTCGGTGTCTTAGAATATTAAAGACTTTCACTACATTAATATTCTAAGATACCGGAAAAAATTAAAACATCTATATAGTGGTCTATAACCTTGAACAGCAAAATGACAACCAATGGATACTATCAACAAATCGAAACAAAACCACGACGAACATGCCGTGTGGTTAGTAAAAAACTGGAAGAAACTAGCACAATGTATATACTTTACTGTATATACTTTACATACTGTATATACTTTACTTTAACCCTATTTTCACTCAAAACTTTTTTAACCAAAATTTTCACGATATATTGTATCCTCTACAGAACTACGGCTTGAAAAGGACTTGGATCCGAGTCAAAACATGTCGGCAATATTTATGTAAAAAAATAAAAAAATCGGAACAGACCTTCACTACATTATTATTTTATTTATTTTTCTTGCATAAAATTTCATGATACCAGCTTTGAGACTGACTTTTTTTATCCATTTAGGAGGAGTCGTGGGTAGTTCATGGATTGCACAACGCATTTTTTTTTAACAATTATGTCATCGATGGTTTCACATTAAATGTGTCTGCCGAATTCAATTTGGTGACATAATTCATGAAAGTCACGAGCGCGCTCGATAAACAGCTATTACACAAGTTAACCTTTTTTGAGTTTATGTTTTTAAAGAGTTTTTCTGAATATAATTTTAACATTATTATTAGTCTACCATATTCTCTAGTCCAGATCAGAATTGTATCAGACCACACTCCAGATTTTTTCAGTGACTCCCACTTTGAAATACTTGATTTCGGGATTTCCCCAGGATCCGATCTTATACCTGAAGATCCATTTCATAGTAGTCATAAGAAAGCGTGAGTGCGAGACAGACTGAATTTTGTCTTACTGTATATAAGAAATTTTCGTTTTTACGGGGCTCATTCGTGTTCGCGGTTTCATGCCTGCAAATCTAGAAAATAAAAGTGAAAACGTTTCAAGTTTTGCTGAAGAAATTTGTTTTTCAAATTTTTTCCAAAAAATGGGATCTTTCGTGTTTCTACTGACGCCGTAGCCAATTTTCGAAATTTCAGGTAAATAAATA
Organism: Andricus quercusramuli; assembly: GCA_932178445.1. Taxonomy (NCBI): domain Eukaryota; kingdom Metazoa; phylum Arthropoda; class Insecta; order Hymenoptera; family Cynipidae; genus Andricus; species Andricus quercusramuli. The sequence continues at coordinate 96,057 of CAKNXH010062677.1, forward strand.
TAGAAATTTCGTTTCTTTCTACAGCATTTTAGGAACCTTTCAACAGGCTGGCCCTGGTAATCGAGAAAAAAATATCCGGTTATTTATCGGTTCAAAACGGTTCAGTCATTAAAACTTTTAGTTAAATAATTTAAAATTAAATGCCTTAAAACAGCAAAGTTCAAAAGATTTAAAAATATATACATTCAGGCTATTAGTTTCAACGCTCTGATTCAATAAATGAATCAACAAATTAGTGAATTTTCAAAATTATAAAATATTAGGCAATTTTGAATTAGAAAACGTAAAAATTGACAGATCACAATTTTTTTTTAAACTGAACACTTTTTAAATTAGAAGTTAAATTATTTTAATTTTGAGTAATTATAAAATTAATAATTGTCCAATTATTGTTATATGTACATTAGAATTTGTTTTGAAATTTCTATAAATATTCTCCCAGAATTATTTTTTTAAATAAAAAATAATTGAAAACTTTCTCAGGAAAAAGGTGAAAAATTTATTTTAAAAACTTTGAAAATCTAGATTTTGTTTTAATTTTCTTGGAGTCTTCAAATTTTAAATATTTTATGAATACTTTTCAAAACCTTCAAATATCCTTATAAAAATTGTCACTGAATCTTCCAGATTATTTTCGGCCAATTTTAGAAATCTTTCAAAATCCATTGAAAAATTATCTTAAAATATATTTTGCAAAATGAAAAATGAATAGAAAATAATATCTTTCAGAATGTTTGAAAAACTTCGAAATTTATCTTAAAAATCTTCAAAAATCCACATTTTGTTATGAATTTTTAAATAATTTTTTCAAGTTTTCAATTATTTTTCAATCTTTTATAAACTTCTAAATATCTAATAGTTAAACTTACTCGAATTTCTCATTAATCAATCATTGTTAAATTCTTATTTAATCATCAAAATTTGTTTTTGTTTTGTAATCTTTTTTAATATCCTATTAAAATTTATTTACCGCGATACAACCTCATTGAAAATTTTGCCAGGAATCTTAAGAATTTTTTTTCCCATAACCTTGGCTTCAATTCAGCAATACTTCAGATTGGAAGCGGACTTTTTTTTTATTTTTGAATAGTGATTGCGATTTCATAGAATGATTTGAAAGTAACAAAGCCGTTGGCTATACACATATTTTACGTTTATTTTGAATTTTTCCACGTTTCTAATGAGTTGTACTATAGTGAAAACCAGATTTAAATTTCAAATCAAAAAGAAATATTTGAATTCAAAAACTACAAAGATGAATTTTCAACACGAAAGTAATTTTTAATCAATAGAGATGAATTTTCAAGCAAATAGTTAAATGTGTAACGAAAAAAAAAGTTTTTAACCAAAAATGGAATAGTTACATTTTTAGTTCAAAAAATGAAATTTCAGTAGAAAAAACGAATTTTCTACCAGTTACACTACCTTTGGAAAATTAATCTGATTTGGTTGATGATTCAGCTATTTTGTTGAAAATTCGTCTTCTTGAATGAATTCAACTTTCTTTGATTTCAAATTAACATTTTTTTTTCTATAAAACAACATCCACTTTTATATTTTTTATTGAGAATTTATCTATTTTGGTTTCAATATTCATGAATTTCGTTAAAAATTCAACTATTTTGGTAGAAACTTCAACTAGTTAGTTGAAAAATAACAAACATTTTTGTTAAAAATTTACATTTTTGGTTTGAAACTACTGGATTGAAAGTTGAATTACTTTGTTAAAAATTAAGTTGTTTGATTAAAAATTCATGATTTCAGTTAAAAATTCATCTCTTTTGCTGAAAATTTGAAGCTTTCCAAATTGAATAATACAAAAAGGGGTTTTTGCCTGGAATTGTAAAAATATTTTAGGCTCTGATACTTCAAATCGTTATCTGAATTTCAGAATGGAATCTTAAATCTAGACAAAACTTACTGAATTTAATCGGACCACTGTTGAGCAAGCGAGCGTTCGCATAATGCATAACGTTATTTTCGACCTTTTTACAAATAACTTTAATTTTTATAAATAAATAAAAAAGATTCTTCAAGATGTAACACTGAATGCTTTCTGAATATTTTTTGTTATCGCACAAATATTGAAATTGTTATCAGTTTGTTTTTAAACTTATATGAATATAAGTTTTATAAGATTCATGGGAAAATCGTGATAGATTTTTGAATATTTCAGATGTGTGAAAAAGAATCTGAAAAATTTAAAAAAAAAATATCTCACAGTATTTTACGAACTATTAGGAAAAGTTCAAGCCTTTTTAAAAGATATACAGGATTTCTAGAAGTGTAGAAGAAATGAAAAATAATGGATAAATTTTCGGAAATGCTTTCAAGTTTAATAATATTTTTAATCTACTAAAAACCTCTCAAATTCCCAGAAATATTTTTTGCTTACTCAAATTTCTCTTGAAATTTTGAAAAATCATTCAAAATATTTTTGAAAATTGACTTAAAATCTTCCAAAATTTCCTAGGAATTTCAAGAAAATTTGTCTATTCACTTGAAACCTTTCAGATTTTTTTTGAAGCTTCTCAAGTTTTGGTTTGAAATCATTTTAAAAATTTAGTTTTTTTCAAATCTTTTACTGTTAAAAATTATTTTTGGATCTCTTTAAATCTTCTATATATTTCTTGAATTTACTTGATTTCATTTCTATTTTTTAATCTTACCAAATGGAAACATTTTGCTCCTAAATCTTCTACTCTCTTCCGAAATTCAAGGAAATCTTTTGAAATCTTTTTCAATTTTCTCTTGAAGTTCATTTTTTGAAACAAATAATCATGAAAAATTTCCCCATAAATCTTAGGAAAATTCTTTTTTATAATCCTTTCAAATTGTTTAAACATTCTAATATCTTAAAGTTATTCAAATTTTTTGTAATTTTTTTTTCAATTCTTTGAAAAAATTCAGAATTCTTTAAAATTGATAAAATTGTCTTAGAATATTCCAGATTCGTTTTTGACAATTTCAGAAATCCTTTGGAATATTATGAAATCGTTTTAAAAATACTCTTTTAATTTTTCAACATGAAAAATCATTTGAATTTTTCATAGGAACCTACAGACTTTTTTCTAATTTTCTTGAAACCTTACAAAATTTCTTAAATATCTTATGAGTTTTTATGATTTTTGAATATTTTCAAGACTTCTTCTAAACATCTCTTAAAAATACTCAAATTCGTTCTAAAATTATGTATTTTGGCAAAATTTTGCTTTAAAATCTTTTACACTTTTTTTCAAAATGTTATGAAATAATTAAAAATGTTTTGTAATCTTTTTCAACTTTTCTGCGAATCCTTTAAAAGAATACTCATTTGACATTTTCCCATGAATCTTGAGAATATATCTTTCTTCTCTTGACGCCCTGCAACATTTTGTTTACCTAAGATATTCTCTAAAATCCTGGAAAATTGAAAAAATTGTCCTGGTCTTCCATATTCTTCTCCCACACATTTTTAAATATTGAAAAATTAAAATTATTCTTCTAAAATTAAACCTAAACTATTTAAAATGTTCCCAGAAACCTTTAAACAAAATTTAATCTGAAAATCTTTCAAAATTATTAAGAAGCTTTTAAGTTTTTCTTCGAATTCTTCAAAATAAGTTCTTGCCATAATTTAATTTTAATTTTATTATCTCTTTAAAAATGTAAAAAAGTTTTTAAATTATAGCGTGGTAGCAAAATGTTAAGAGCAGAATTATTTCTTGCCATTAAAAATTAATTTACAATTTAAATGTTCTCTTCTACCAATAATGTTGAGAAACATTTGGAAATGAAATTTTTGATGAGGTAAAATTATTTGTTTGGAAATTTCGATGTACAAAATTTATGGTGCAAAAAATTCATAAATCTCTATCAAGGGATTAATAACCTGAAAACAGTGACTAAAGGTTATAACCGTGATATTCATACAGTGTCGTGATCGTAATTTTTTTTAATTTCAATTTTGTTCTACACTTTTTGGGTTGCCTGGATTATTCTCAATTTTTGCCAGATTTCAAGATACTATTCTGTGCGAGATCATCATGTTTTAATATACCCTCAATCTCAGCTTTTATTTTTTGTGCTTTTATTTTTATTTTTTTATTATTATTAACTTTTATTATTTTTATTATTTATTACTAATGTTAAACTAAGTTCACGGGCTGTTTCTATATCAATTCACTTACAATACGATCAAAAATGATTATTAATACTCAGATTCGAGGTCTTCATATACTCAATATTTATTCACTAGCTCTAAAAAAATTCATATAGAATGTACCCCAGAAAGAGTCTAGTAATAAAAAAAGAGAAATTGATTCCATTTAATAAGATTTCAATATTTCAAAAATTTCTAGTATTTTCAGTTTTGATGCCCTATATATCTTAAATTTGTTGTGAGTTCATTTTGATCCCACGAAAGTCCTCAAATATAAAAAAAAATTTATTTGATATTTTTATGTGAGCGAAAAATAAAAGTTTGAAAGAAGCGTATGTTAAAACATGAATATCTCTTGCAGAATACTATCTTAGAATCTTGAAAAAATTTGAAAGACTCTAGGCAACCCCGAAAATGTGAAAAAATTGAAATTGAAAAAAAAAAAATAATAATTTTTCTAAACCTATTTTGCTCACGCGCGTTGCCTAGATTTAAATAGATCGATTCCACATCGAGTACACTTCATGGCGGTCCCAATTTGAGGCATGGTTGTTTGCGATTTCTGAAATCGGTTATTTTCATCACTTGCCGAAATATATTGTTTTTTCGTTGTTTCCTTTAACTAATACCTTTTTCTTTTTAAATTTAGCTTTAGGCGGGACCCGCCCACAGTGGGACCAAACGGATATTTTTCGTTCAAAAAAGTCTACAGACTTCAATTTTGACCCGATTTGCGATTTTTTTTGTTAATCAAAGAGCACTAAATTTCAGAGAGCACCTTGGTCATAGATTTTTGAATTTTCATTTGTTTGTTTATTATATGTTCACTCAAAGTATGAGAAAATCGACATTTTTCACATATTGTATGTTTTAATTATTATAAACAAATTAAATTAGCAAATAGTCAAATTTTGTAATTGTGGTTGAAAAACATTTGTTCTTAGCTGAAAATGCTTCAAATTATTGTAAGAGTGATTGTTAGTTAGAGTATTCATAAATTATTAACACTTAGCATTGTTATAAACAATTTTTACGTGAATTTAGAATTTGTAGTTTTCTCAATTGCAGTTTTCCTTTTATTATCTGAATTGGTGCAAATATTCTTAAAAATAATATATGTTCAATTATATTTATGAAAATACAAAAATTGTTGATTTTTTATTCAAATGAAATATATAAATATAAAACTTTGGCATTTTAGCCTAGAAAATCATTTTTCGCACCAAAACTGCTTTAAATTTTTGTGAGAGAGATTTGCAGTCACTATTTCTATGTAAAATTAACAATGGGGAATTGTTATTATTTGATTTCAAATATCCCGAAATTTCCATATATTAAACAATTTGCTATGAAACATTACCAAGGATAATATTCATAAATCATTGTTGTGGAAAATATTGGAATTATTGTTTTTTCAATTTCGGATTTTTCTTCATCATCTGAATTGATGCAGATATTCTTGAAAATAACATAGGTTCAATAATTGAACCTATAATTATTATAATTGTAAAAATAGAACAATTGTTAATCTTGTAATCAAATTAAATGAATTCAGAGCTTTGGCACTTTTTTAAATACATGAAAATTTCGCAATATTTGAAATTAAATAATAACAATTGCTTATTGTTGAGTTTACATAGAAATATCGACTGCAAATCTCTCTAACCAGAATAAAAAGCAGATTAACAAGATTAACAATTGTTGCATTCTTACAAATATAATTGAACCTATGTTATTTTAAAGAATATCTGCATCAATTCAGATCATAAAGGAAAATCCGAAATTGAAAAGCGGATAATTCCAACCTTTTTCCACAAAAAGGTTTATAAATATTATAATTTTTCATGTTTCATAGAAATTGTTACTGACGATCACTCTGACAATAATTTCAAGTAATTCCAGATAAGAAAATTTTTTTTCCAACAAAAATGACAATATTTTTCAAATATATGAAAATTCCGTGAGATTTGAAATTAAGTAAAAACAATAAATAATAAAAGTTGCTGTTTGTTAATTTTACATAGAAATAGTGAATCCAAATCTCTCTCACAAAAATGTAAAGCAGTTTTGGCGCACAAAATTATTTTCCAGGCGAAAGTGCCAAAGTTTTATATTCATTTATTTCATTTGTTTCACAAATCAACAATTGTTGTATTTTCACAAATATAATTGAACACATGTTATTTTTAAGAATATCTTCATCCATTCAGATGATAAAAGGAAAACCGCAATTGAAAAAACCACAAATTCAAAATTTGTGTGAAAAATTGTTTATTACAATCCTACTTGTTAATAATTCATGGACATTCTGAATAACAATCACTCTCACAATAATTTTGGTTCAGTCCCACTTTGCGCACCCCCTTTATCAAAGTGGTCACGCAGTTTATCTCATTATCCACTTTGAAAAATGATAAAAAGTATTTACAATGTTAGAAGTGTTGCGGTTAAAAAAGTATAAGTATAAAAAAAAAATCCGTTTCTGCTATTAGAGGTTGGCGTAAGTCTGGCGGAAGAAAAGGAAGACAATAGCCGGAATTTGTGGCGAGTGTTTGTCTCCGTTGGAGCTTTATCGAGAAACCACTGTATCCTGTAAACTCCCTTATAAATTCAGAATGAAACCCTGGTCTCTACTACTCTTTGTTCTGGTATCTATAGGAGGTACGTGAAATTCTTCTCTACCTTCTTATCCAAACGTTTTTTTCCGGGTACTGTATTTTGCTTATTAAATTTTCAAATCATGAATTCTTGATTTCCGCATTCAAGTTTCTCTAGTTCGTTCGTTCTGCATCGACATATCAAACTCTTGAAATATTTAGCTGCAGCAAGGAACAAATCGATCTTCAATATGGCTGATATCTCCTCAATTCTTTACCTCTTCGATCGACCTGCTGAACCTGTTTACGTCCCGAAAGGGGAGCAAAGGGTGGCTTTTGAAATACCAGCTAATTACTTGGTAAGTACTTCTACTTTTAAATCTGACTTCTTACTAATGTCATTTCTTTCTCGAACTTGATGCAAAGTAGTTGGATAACGAGATTGCTGTAAGTAAACGCATTTCGTTTGCTTATCGGGGAATTAAGAGGTCTGGTGGAAATAGACTGAAATCGGTTTGTAATTTAAATTTAAAAAATGTCACGCTTTTTGAATATCTATAGGCGCGCACCTATTATTTTTTTATGAAACAGAATAAACCAAATACCTATTTTTCCCATGTTATTCATATTTAATTAATGTAACAAAATATATGTATAAAATAATTAGAAGGCACCACAGGATGATGTATGTAGCCTTCTTTCATTTTTTCCCCCTGTTAAAAGAGTACATACCTGATTTCGCATATCTTATTTGTAGGTGAATTCTGTCATCGTTATTATCTGGAAAAAAATTATGAATATGATTATAATTCAATTCATTATAATTGGCACTTAAATTTGTTTAACACTCAATTTATTTGTAAATTATATTGCCTTTATAATTCTTTTTATTGTATAAATTAAAAGAAATGTTGTTAAAATAAATTGTGAATTTTTCGTTATAACATGTATAGTATCTATATATAAATTTCGATTAAATGAATGGTATTTAATCATATAAATTTATATAGTGATATAAGTTGTATGAAATTGAAGGAAATTAATTATACATAGAATAATGGCAGTAATTACCAATCTTTCAGTTATTACAAATATTATTACAAATTCTTAAGTTGTCTGTTTGCTCAGCAGCTATTGCCCTTTTACTCATAGTAATCCATTCGCCACTGATATATAATAATGCATTGGGAGATCTAGTGCATTTTTTTAATAAAAAATTAATGTTCTCATTTTTATCATAAATGATGAAAGTTATTACGAAAAAGTGCAATGTATTTTGCATAACATTTTTATATGTGAACATTTTTATCGTATCTGTTGTTGTTCACGTAAATGAGTAAATTCTTTTATTATAAGAAGAAATTTATCCTGTCCATATAACATTCCAGACCTTTATAAACGTTAAGTCTCTTTCTTAATAAAAGCTTTAAACAAAAAAATTCCAAAAGATACAATTTTTTCCTTCTGCGGAAATCTGTTTTTGACTCTTTTTATATAATTTTTTAACGTATTGTATAATTTAATCTAAACAAATTTTCTGCCTGACATATTCTGCGACTGTACTTGCAGAACATGTCTAGTTTTACATGGATTCTTTATATAGACAAAAATTATATGTTAAATATTTTTCATGTAATGATTGGAAGTATAAAGTATGAATTTTTTTGTTCAAGTCCACATATGTTATATAAGTAATAATTCAAAAACGCTGCACAAAGTATTTAGTTTACATCGTCGGACTTACGTCGCTTTTTATATAATATTTTTATGAAGCATTCTTTTCATATGATGGTTTAATTTTTTTATTAGATTCTTTCTCCTTATCATTGCTTAATTGTCTTTTCAAAGTGTAAATAATATCTTCCATTTGTAAAAATATCAAAGTTTAAAATTCAACTGCTCCATTTGTTGTTAAAAATTGATCTTTGTGGTTCTAAATTCAGCCATTTATCCAAAAAAATACTAAGCGAAAAAATATAAATTGAAAATTAATCAAATCAAATTTGAACTAATATCAATTTATTGAAATACCTTAAGAGCTTTTAAAATCCATTAAAATCATTGAAATCTCCGGAAGTTTTTACATTTTTTCCTTATACTACATTCAAATCAGATTAGGTAATGATTTATTAGGTTTAAAATTAAAGACTAAACATGCTGTGTTGTTTCAGCATTGTAAAAAAAACTTATGGGATTCTCTAAATTCTCATTCTAATCGATACTAAAATTTCAAAGAAAAATTTCAATTTCTTTTCTTACACTAAATTTAATTCAGGTAAAGTCATGTTTCATTTAGTTCTAAATTAAAAGTTTCAAATTTTCTTCTGTTTTAACATTGCAAAAAAAAGAGTATGAGATTTTCAAATTTCTCACTCTTATAGAAACTAAAATTTCAAAGAAAGATTCCAATTTTTTTCTTATACTAAATGAGATCAGATTAGGGCAAGTTTTATTTCGTTCAAAATTAAAGATTACATTTTTTTGCAGCATTGCAAAAAAACAGTACAATGGGATTTTAAAAATTTTCATTGTTACAGAAATTAAATTTCCACAGAATGTTTTTAATGTTTTATTTATACTAAATTGCAATCAGATTTTCTAGTTTTATTTAGTACAAAATTAAAAATGTCGAATTTTCTGTTGTTTCTGCATTGCAAAAAAATTGGGGTTTTCAAAAATGAAATTTTTGAGGATGTTTCCAAATTGTTTTCTTGTACTAAATGAGATCAAATTAGTGCAAGTTTCATTTCGTCCAAGGTTGAAGATTACGAATTCACTGTTATTTTAACATTGCAGAAAAAAGTATGGGGTTTTCAAAATTGAAAATTGTATATAAATTATGATTTCAAATAATGTTTTCAATCATTTTATTTACACAAAATTGAGATCAGAATAAGTCATGTTTTATTAAGTTGAAAATTGAATATTACTAATTCTCTGTTGTTTTAGCAATGCAACAAATAGGGAATTTATAAAATTCTTATTTTAAAAGGAACTAAAATTTAAAAAAAAATCAATTTTTCTCCTTATAGTAAATTTGAATCAGATTCAGACAAGTTGTATTTAATTCATAATTTAACATTACAGATGTTATGCTGATTTGCCATTGCAAAGGAGAGTATGAGGTTTCCAAAATTACCACTATTATAGAGACTAAAGTTTTATAGAAAGTTTGCAATTTTTTCCCCTATACTGAATTGAAATCAGATTGAGTCAAGTTTAATTTAGTTTAAAATTAAATATCACAAATTTTCCGTTGTTTCAGCATTGCGGGAAGAAAATTATATATTTATCAAAATTAAAATTTTTATAGAAATTAAAATTTCAAAGAATGCTTTCAAACGTTTGTCCTTATACTAAATAATTAAAATCAGATTAAGTCATATTTTATTTAGTTCAAATTTTAAGATTACAAATTACGATTACCTGTTGTGATAGCATAGCAGAAAAAAGTATGGGGTTCTCAAAATAAAAATTTCTATAGAAATTTAAACTTTAAAGAAAGTTTCCAGTTTGATTCCTTATACTAAATTAAATCAGATTAAGGCAGGTTTCATTTTATTCATAATAAGAAATGACAAATTCTCTGTTGTATTAGCATCGCAAAAAAAATTATGGGATTTTCTAAATTCTCATTCTAAGAGGATTTGAAATTTTAAAGAATGTTTTAAATTTTTTCCTTGAAGTATATTCAAATCTGATAAAATTAAGTTGTATACTTGTATTTACATAGTTTAAAACTAATAATTAACAATTTTATGTTCTTGTACTACTGCAAAAAAAGACTATGTGGTTTTCGAAATTTTTATTTTTATGGTAAGTAAAATTTCAAAGAAAGTTTTTAATTTTTTTCTTATATAATCAATTTAAATCAGATTGAGCAAGTATTATTTATTTCAAAATTAAATATTATAATTTTTTTTGGCATTAAACAAAAAATTATGGGGTTTACTAAATTCTCATCATTATAGGTACTAGAATTCAAAAGAGACTTTTCAGTTTCTCTGTTTATACTAAATTAAAATCAGATGAAGTCAAGCTTGATTTAATTTGAACTATTACAAATTTTCTTTTGTTTTAAGATTGTAAATAAAGAGTATAATGGAATTTTACAAATTCTCATTCTTATAGAGAATAAAATTTTAAAGAATGTTTTCAATTGCTTCCGTTATACTAAATTTAAATCAGATCAAGTTAAGTTTTATTTATTTCAAAATCAAAGATTATGAATTTTTTGGGCATTAAACAAAAAATTATGGGGTTTACTAAATTGTCATTCTTATATAGGTACTATAAAATTCAAAAGAAACTTTTCAATTTCTCTGCTTATACTAAATTAAAATCGGATGAAGTCAAGCTTTATTTATTTCAAACTCAATTATTACAAATTTTCTTTTTTTAGCATTGTAAATTAAGAGTATAATGGAATCTTTAAAATTCTGATTTTTATAGAAAATAAAATTTCAAATAATGTTTTCAATTTTTTTCTTTATACTGAATTTAAATCCTGCTCGGTGGGTTCCTGTCACCACTACGCAGCGCGTCCTCGGGTTGCGGATAGAGGAACGGCCCGTTAGGCTGAACAGCCCTCAGGTTAGCTGCGAATACAAGAATAAGCAGCCGCGGACAGCCGATAGGAACCAGTCGTGGGTGTGGTGAGCCCAGCCTAAGATGTTGGCCTAGCACTGGTAGAAAACACGATGACCATGGCTTGGGAGGACCCACCCATTCACGTTCATGCGCAATGAGTGGGTCCTGGCAGGCCGGGGTGCAGCGTGTATCCACCTAGAAACACTACCCCGAACCAAAACTAAAAATCTTGTAAGGGAAAAATCCTGCTGCCCATTGGACACCGCAGCGATGACACTGCCCGCAAGGGATGTGTGGAATGATTCGCCTGTATAGGGCCAAAGGGGTACTGATGCCAGTATAGGCGCGCTGCCTTGCAGGGGGACGTTAGGATACGAGGATGAAACTGTAATGTGTCTGACGACAAGTTGACATGGTCCTTGTCAGAGTCGGAAAGCTCCCATACTTAGACCTAGGGAGGTATGGGGGTTATCACTCCTGGGACAGTGGACTCACCTACGATCGGAATAGGATCCTAACGTGCGGATTATCTTGAAACTACCATGGCTAACTTGCAAAAACAAAAAACTACAGTTAAAGATCTAAGGGTGGGAACTCTAAACGCGCGTAGTCTAAATACTGGCGGATTTAGCGAACTCATTGGGATAGCAAATAAATACAAAACTGACTTAATAGCACTTCAAGAAACCTGCTGGCCGGGCGATTTCGCGTCAATTTCTAAGGATAACTATACTTTTCACTATGGGGGAGCTAAGGAGTGGAGACTGGGGACCGGTTTTCTTATTAATAAACGAATCTCGCAAGCGGTTATCGACATGCAATTCATTAACGATCGGTTATCATACATTGTACTGAAGGGTATTTTCAACAAACAGGTATTAATCAATGTGCACTGCCCCACCGAGGACAAAGACGAAGACACTAAAGATCTCTTTTACGAAACAATCGAGCAGGTTTTTGACAAGTTCTCAACTTTTGACGCAAAAATAGTATTGGGGGATTTTAACGCGAAAATTGGAAAAGAACCGATGTATAGGCCTACAATAGGATCAGAAAGTTTGCATGACGTCAGTAACGACAATGGAACTAGAGTAATAAACTTTGCAGCTTCAAAGAACCTTGTTGTCAAAAGCACATATTTCAAGCATAAAAATATACATAAGGCCACCTGGAGATCACCAGATGGTAACACTCATAATCAGATCGATCACGTTCTAATTGACAGAAGACGTCATACAAACATTCTCGATATAAGATCGTATAGGGGAGCGGATTTAAATTCAGACCATTTTCTCGTTATAGTAAAACTAAGATCTAGGCTAGCGATCAGTAAGAAAACAGGACGCATAGAGCCAACAGTTCGTTTCAATATAGATAAATTCATAACAGCAGCAGAAACATTAAATTATCAAGTTGAGATTTCTAATAGCTTTGACGCTCTCCAAGAACAGAGCGACGATAACAATAATTACGAGGAGGACCCGGAAACCCTGTGGAGCAATATAAAAAAGGCGGTAAAGACAGCCGCGAAACTTACGATAGGTTTAAAGAAAGTAACAAAAAGCAAACCATGGTTTGACGAAGAGTGCAAACTCTGGTTTGAAAAACGCCGGAAGGCCAGACTAATTAGTTTACAAAGTAAGTGCGATCAAACACATAAGAAGTATCTCGAGATTAGTAAACGTAC
>CAKNXH010062677.1:120701-176844 GCA_932178445.1 Andricus quercusramuli
AAAAAAGATGGCAGTGTGAAACAAGCAGTTAAGAAAACGAAATTTAAAGTTGGCGATAGAGTACGTATAAGTAAGTTTAAGCATGTTTTTGAGAAAGGCTACACACCGAATTGGACAACTGAAATATTTACTATAAGTAATGTTAAGAATACCGAACCTGTCACGTATATACTTAAAGATTATAAAGATAAAGCTATTGCAGGTAGCTTTTATGAACAAGAACTTGGCAAAGTTAGGCATCCAGACATTTATCTTGTGGAAAAAGTGCTGAAAAAGCGGGGAAATAAGCTATTTGTAAAATGGCTAGGCTTCGACGACTCTCACAATAGTTGGATAGATAAATCTAGTTTATAAGTATCTTTTGTATTAATATTAAGTTTTTCTGAATAAAGTTGATTATTTTCAAACATATATATATCTTTTTCTTACACATCTACCCTACCCTTAATCTAGTAAATGAAAAAAAAGACGAATTTGGTTTTAAATTACATTTTTTATTCAGATTTTTTTTTCCCCCTCACTCTCGACATAGATACAATTTTAATGTATAAAGATGGCATTTCTCAATCACTTCTTCACACACATTTCGATTGTAGAAAGTAATCATTTCAAGAAACAGACTTTCAAATTGCATGAGATTGGCGAATACAAGTTTCTTCATTGCCTTACTCTTTAAACTCGTATAATTTTCTCTAATATAAGATTTTACACTTTTCACACAAGGCGATGCCAAGTTACACCAGGCACTTTCAGCGATGGTTTCAATGATGGCGTCCTTTGTCAGCTGGAACGGCATAACACTCTGTTCCAGAAGATACCGGTCGATACAAGCACTGACTTCCTGGAGAACAGCAAACGTCGTTTCTCGTAGTACAAATGGATAATTTTTTTGCGTTTCTTCAATTTGCTCCAAAGTCACTATATAATCTCCAAAAGATATAGTCATGTGTATCCGGAAATTTCCACAGTCGATGCATTGCAGCTTCTCTTCACCATCGAAGAACAGTGAAATGAGACTGAAGTAACTTTTAAATAATTTCCACTCTTCAGGATTTAGGTTTATGCTTGCACGGGGATGACTGGCCTGCAGTTTCACTGATGAGGCGAGCTTTCCATCTTCTCTAAATTCAGCACCGACGATAACTTGCTTTGTGAACGATGAATTTAGATTGTATGTGGTGGAATGTAGCATTTGATTTCGAGGCGTATAAGACATGTTGATTGCACTGAAGGCTTTCAGGCACTGAGTAATAATTGAAAACTGCACACTTTATATATTTGTCTTGATGAATTCGATGGAATTGTAGCATCCGCCCAAATACCGCATGCCTAGATCGCCATCTTCACAGGATTTCTTCATTCCCAACAGCAGATTTTCATCTTCATTGAGCAAATTGACCATCCTCGCTGGTAGAAAAACGGTAAATTCCTTCTCCACAGTGACAATGAACCGCACTCCAAACTGCGTTGTTGCTTTCCTGATGTTTGTGATTTCGTAGTTTTTATTGATTTCTAGGTCCTTGAGCTTCCTGGTTGGTAGGAAATCGTTGTTGACTGCGATTTTGTTGAGTTTTGAGAAGTCCATCTTCAATCTTTAATATTCAGTGTATTAAATTTTCTTGCAAGATTTTGTAAATCTGTTCGCACTTGTATCGCTTGCTTTAGTTCTCGAATGTTCTTTAGAAATACGTTTAAGCGACTTTTTAGCTCCTGCTGCTTATCTTCTTTACAATCTGGCATGTACCAACAAACTGTTGAGAGAGAAGAGCTGACCTTCCTTTTATAGACACTTACCCCCACCCTTACCAAATTTCTAAAGACTTGCGCAGTATTACGCTATATGATGCAATAATTCCGAGCGCACCCTTATATAGCATAAATGTTGCATCATAGGGTAACCCCCTGTATATAAGGATTCCTGGAATTTTGTTTACCAGGAATTGTTTAATATTATATGAAATTTGATACCCCCTGACGCATGATGTCGGAAAAACTCAAAGGGGATTTTAATTACATTAAAATGTTTTTATCGAGAAGGAAGCAATAAATCAAATTCATATTGTCAAAACAGGATGTAGCTATAGATAAGGATTCCTGGAAATAAGATGACGTCATCAGAATGGAATTTTGTTTACCAGAAATTGTTTAATATTATATGAAATGTGAGACGTCTGACGCATGATGTCGGCAAATGACAAAGGGTGATTTTAATTAAATATTTATTTCGGCTGGCAATATTATGCTATGGCGCATCAGGAATGTACATGCACTCTTCTTTTGAAACCTGTTTAAACTTGCAAAATATAACCTTGAAAGTATTTACGCCCTAAAAATAATCATATCACATACGCACCCCGACTTCAAAGGCACCGACAATTTTTTTCCTCAGAATTATCTTGACAATAACAAGCAATTATATACGGGGGTTGAAATGCAACACCACCGTCTACGTCATCACCTTATCTCCCGGGCGGCGGCTCACGAGGGATGATGACTCATCACCTAGCACTCTTAACTTCCCTCACACAGGCACACACACACACACACACACGCACACACACATACACACGCTACATAAATTATATTATTTTGGGGCGAAAAACTTTAATTCCGGGGATAGCAAATATTAATAACTTAATATTGTGACGTCAGATATCCCATTCCATACTTTTAAGCGAAAAAGTTCCATTCCCCGGATTCAAGTATTGATTTCCAATTCAAGTATTGATTTTCAATATCGATATTGGATACTTCAACACTGTGGTTCGCAAGTCAGCACAAGGAGCGAAACCAATCTCACAGCCTTCTACAGTCTTACCGCAAGTTGCTAATCGTACGGAAAAAGTTTATCCAGAACCGGCCCTACCTATCTACTAGAATAATTAAAAAAACGATCTTGTTTTACCTGTAAATCTCCACAACATGAATTTGTTTACATAAATTGTATATAAAAATTTGAAAAATAATATCAGGATACATATTTTCATGATAAAGTATCACATTTTGACCATAAAATCGATGATCTAGTTGCAGGTTCTAATCCTAATATTTCTGATATAAACTGGCCCAAATTCTGAAAATATATTAAAAATGGTCTGAATAAATATCGGAATCTATTTCAAAGTTGAAAAATTTGTTGAAATATGTGAATAAATATGTATCTAGTTAGAAGTTTGAGTGTATCATTAATATTTTCATAAATATTTTCTTCTTATTATAGATTGTTAGAAGCTATTTTTTTTACCAACAATATTTTTAAGAATAATTTGTAAAATAATTTTTCATCCATATTTGATTAGGGATGTTAATAAATCTCCTTTTTTAACAAGTGCTCACTTTCTCATACAATTTTTCTTACTAAACATTATAATTCAAGCGGATAATTTGTTTTCTGTACTATTGACTACATTCATTATTTATGAAACTTAGCTTACAAACATTTTTCATTTTTCGTTACAATAAATTTTTGCAAACTTGAAACATTGATTTTTGTTTATTAACATTTTTAAAAACTTTAGTTATTTTTTGAGTCATCCTGCTGGCATACTAATGACTAATCCACTTTTGATGAATTGAGAAAATATAATTAATATATTAAGCTATTTTAATTATTTTCACAGCCAACAAATTATTTAAAGAAATTAAAATACAAAATGTAATAATAGTGCAAATTTTTTTAGCCTGACAGATATCGAAGCGTTGCAACAGAGGTTTTGTCTCGGTACAATGATGATACGAAGATGAAGGTGCAGGTGAAGTCAATCTCCATTCCAGATTTGAGTGTACCTATGCAACTAGGTCGCCGGGAAGCATTTTCGCTCTTCATACCACTCCATCGTAAATTGGCCGCGAGGCTAATCGACATATTTATAAGTACGTAATCATTCACACTTACTGGAATTCTAAATTTATAATATATAAGCCATTCCCTGGTCGTATCATGATAAAAATATTATCATCTTAAATGCAATCCCTTGTAATTCCCTTACGAAAAAATACACGGAAAAAAATATTTGATTAAAAAACGAGTGACTTCGTACTGTAGTCTTAGATATGAGAGGAATTCAAATAACAACCTTCCGTCATCAAGAAAATGATTAATCGTAATCTGTAAAATATTTAACATTTTAACAGATTTTCTAAAACAGTGACGGAAAATATGTTCAGAAATTGTTGAAATTTTAGAATGCAAAGGCTTTATAATCTCAGAGACAGAGCTCTGAAAACTAAGCGACAGTCACCGAAAATTCAAAACACGATTTCTCAACCGAAAAAAGTTTTTTGTTGTTGAAATTTTTATCATATAATTCCGTATTCCGCGTAGTCTACTGCGCGCACTAATTAACTGAGCTATCGAACGACTTGGATCTTGGTTACGAAATCTCGGCCAAGTATTTTAAGGCAGCATTGTACCAAGTGAGAATTTGGAATATAATTTCACTTATGTCAGAAAGGCCTCGATATTATTTTTTTTTTGAAATGTTGAAAAATTTTACAAATTATTCAAAATTCGTGAACAATAAAGAAAAGTCAATTAAAAAATGCTATAATAACATTGATGACAAAAAATTATTTTCTTCTATGTAAAAGCCTCCATAAAACGCGTAGTTTTCAATTTATTTAATTATTTTATATTACTTCCTGACTCAGTTTTAATGCGAAATAACACTTTTTAAATGATAATTAAAAATATGTAAAACGAACAATTGATTTTTACTTATTTCAGAAAGGGCTCAATACCTTTTTTCTTCAAATATCAAATGTCTAGTGCAACACCTTTCAATTTGAAAATTACTAAGATGAAAAATATTTGTATTCTTCCTTGCATTCCTAATTTTTTAAATTTTAAAAATGCGTGATTTTGCATTTTTTAATTATTCTTTTATAACATAAAATTCATTCTTAATACACTCTTCTTGAATGTTGTTTTTCAATTCCCTTTCCTTAGATATCCTTGTTCGAATCGTCATAACTTTTTTTTCAATTATTGAAATAATGTAATAATATTATTTTTCAACATTTTTCAAACATTGTAGCCTGGACATTTTCTTTTACCAATGAATTTTTCATAAAAATATCTCAAATTTGTTTAGAAATTACAAATAAAAAACCAAAAATTGAAAATTAAAATTTTTAAAATAATATCCATGACATTTTTTCATTATCTAAGTTTGACAGATATCACTAATATTGAATTAAAAAACATAATAATTGAAAAGAGGTTTCATTATTTTAGCCAAATAAGACCAAAAATCCAACGATTAAATTTGAACGTTGGACATTAAAGAGAAATTTAGCTTTCGAATTACTACAAATTTTATTTCTTAAATTTCAATATTTTACAGTGAAGGATTTTGAAAATTCACAGTCTGTCCCGGTTCGACAATTAGTCTTAGAAATTGAACAATATCTAAAGTTAGAAGCGTTTCTAATTGAATAACTTTTTTATCAAGACTGAAAATTAAAAAATAATTACGATCAGAACATCAATCCCGGTCATTTCCGGATCAAAGAAAATTTTCAGCCTAGCAAATATTCTTGAAGAAAATAAAATCACAAGCAATAGCGCTAGGTAAACATCACAAGAGACGCACAAGGAGCGAAACTTGCAATATGCGCAGTGATACAGAAAACGTGCACTGCGCATTCATAGTTTTCAGTGACTGTCGACGAAATATTATAGGCCGTATTATCAGTTTTTCGATCATTCCTTTTCTGAATTCTTTTTCAAAAATCATGAAAAAAGTTGTTCACCATCAAATAAAATCTGATTGACTTTTCAATATAATTTATCAACTATTTGCTTGAATCCCTCTTCTTAAAATTTATTTGACTGTCACTTAAACTCTAGAGAAATGCTTATTATTCATCAAAAAGGATCGCATGGGTTTTGAAATACATTTTCATGGCAATTAGTAGACCTCTTCTATAACTGTTTTTAAAAATGAATTGACTTTTCCTTAACTATTTAATCAAATTCTCTGAAGTCTCATCAGACTTTTATCTCTATCCAGGAATCATAGAACAGTCACTTTAAATTCAAGCGATTTTTTTCTTCGTGTGTGATTTTAAAAATACTTCTTCAAAAATGTTCAACGTGCAAAATGTCCCTGCCTGTCGTTTTTTTAGTTTATTTTTTTTTGTAAAAATCACTGACATTTGATAAAGTAGAATCATCAATTTTTCAACACTGAGAGATGCATTCGACATAGGATTGGCTAAGGTCTGAAAATGGATCTTCCATGGTTCTTATTTTTAGCTCTCAACTTTGCCTTAAGTGATGAATCTAAAATGGGAATAAAGTGTATCTAATAACGTTTCATTCGTTGGAGATTCCTTTCATTGATTTGAACTAAAATTCACGCTTGACAATGTTTCAGTATCGCTCATTATATTTCTCTGCTATGGAAACCTTAATGAGTTAATTAAATATGATTTTGAAATAATACTCAATTACTTGAATTTACAAAAGAGACAATTTTAATGAATCTGCGTATATGGATGAAAATTTCCTGCATGAATTTCAAATTTCATACCAAAATTTATATTTAGTGAAAGGACATTATTCACTATTTTAGTAGATAACACTGATAGTGAATGATGGCAGGTGATAAAAAAAATGTCTCTATAATAATTTCAATTATCTGTAATAATTTTCTAATTCTTGTAAAATTTTAATGAAACGTTCGAACACTTCCGAAGGAGGAGGGCCAATAAGACCGATTTTTGGGTCACATTGTTTATTGGCATAGTGTATGAATATTTCAAATAAGATTTTTTCTAGAATTTGCTAACGATTCCAAAGTTTTTTCTTGAATTCAAGGCAGATACATTTTTAAAAGATTTTTCTAGTCTTCGGTTTTAGAAAAAAATTTTTTTCATTTATTCTAAGATGAAGCTTCAAGAAATTGTTTATTTTAAAATATGGATGCAAAAATGACACATAAGCTGTCCAAAATGAGTGATCATAATAATGTGCAATCAATGAAAAAAATTCGCAAAGTTCGAATTATTATAATTAATAACGAATAAATAATGTGTTGTTAACAATTTTTTTTGAACAATTTTATAATAATCAAACATTGAAAAATATAATAAGTGTCGCGTCTTCACGAAATTTGTAACCAATAGACGCAGCCAGTAAATCATATTTCTTATTGCTGCTAACAAATTGCATACAAAATTTTGCTGATTGAGCAATTTTTAATAGTTAAAGGTACTTTTCTTTGAAGTGCTTCTTTTGACTTTTTCGTGATAATTCAGTCAAGTGCATTTTATTTTAATGACAAATGTGATTAGTGTAAACAAATAGAATAAAAAAATTTGCATTTATCACAAAACAAAATTCAGAGAATTTTGTTTTAAGCGAGTTGCAATCAAAGGAAGTGTGGTCCCTCGACTTTTGGCTCTGACTTTAGAACGATTTCCAATTATGATTAAAAATTTTCTATAATCACAAAAGATTACAATATATATAAACATATTTTATTCTCCATCATTTTTTTAAATCATCTTATTTTTGAGCAGATTTGCGAACCTACGACGATTTTCTATCGGTGGCAGTGTACAGTCGTGATCGTTTGAATCCAAACTTGTTCATTTACGCCCTGTCGGTCGCAATTCTTCATCGTCCTGATACTAAGAATCTACCGATTCCGCCACTTTCTGAAATCTTTCCTGACAAGTTTATGGACGGTTCGGTCTTCTCGAGAGCGAAAGAGGAAGCCAACGTCGTACCAGCTGGAGCTCGAGTACGTACAATTTTTTTTCAAAAATTTAGAGAATAAGTTTCAAACAACTTTCGAATTATATTTCTTCGAGAAAAATTGATCTTAGTAATGAATTTTCAATACCGTAAACGGTATAGTAACATATAGTATCGTACAGCCGACAAATATTGACCGCTTTATCCATATAAAAGTTGGAAAAGCTGATAACATTTTCCTTAGACTTGTTGAGCATGGCTTTTCATTTAGTTTTTCAATATTCACATATTACGTACAGATATGACGAAAAAATGTCAATTTTTTCTAATTGAAAGCAACATCGTTTGAAGATTTTTTGTCATAATATGATGAAAAAAAATTTATTAACAAAATTATTTGTTGAAATTGTATTTTCTATAATTTTCAATAATAATTTCACATTCTTTGAAGTTATGTTGCAAGAATTTTGTATGAAAACAATATTATTATGAGCAAAACTTCTCTCATAATAAATTTCAATTCTTTTAATCGGGAACAAAATGATAATTTCAGCAATATTTATAATTAGATGATACATTTTATGGTTATTAAAAACAATTTTATTGAAAAATGCATTATGGGCAAGTCTTTTCAATTGGAAACTTCATAATAATTTTACCAACACTCATACGTAGTTCATAAATTGTAAGACTTCTTTAAAAAAATTGTAATGAACAAATAGATTATTCGGAAATTTGTCAAAAAAATGTTAGTTTCTTTCATTCTCAGTCTTTTTAGTTTTAGTCTTTCATGATTTTCATTGTTCTGATGAGTTGGATAATTATGGTGCAGCCAACTAAAAAGACTGATATTGAAAGAAAAAAAATGTTGTCGACAAATGCCTGAATTATTATTAATTTCATTGAATTTGTTAAAAAAAATCCCACAATTTATCAAATAATTATAACTCTTGCTGAATTTATCATGAAATTCTTAATTAAGAGGACAGACATTGGTTGTAAAAAAATCGTAAAATTTATTGGCTCATTATGAATGATGCTGAGAGGATCATAAAGTTCCCAATTGAATGGGCTGACATAAAAAAACGAATTACCACACTGTAGATTTTTGAATTTATAATTATTGATAATTCAAGGTCCGATCCGAGAGATACTACAGCACATAAACAATTTTTTTTTAATGAGTCAATTAAATTTAATATTATTTTATTGTAGTAGGATAATATAAAATAGGTGATTTCCTTTAAATAAATAATATTAAATAACATTTGAAATTGAATTTAGGTACCAATTGAAATTCCCCTGGATTATACCGCATCGGATCTTGATGAAGAGCATCGTGTTGCCTATTTCAGAGAAGACATTGGTATCAATCTCCATCACTGGCATTGGCATTTGGTCTTCCCCTTTGATGGTCCTAGGTCGATTGTTGACAAAGACAGACGGGGTGAATTATTCTATTATATGCATCAGCAAATGATGGCGAGGTAAACGTGCAATTAAACTTAATTGTCAACATACTTTAAAAGTTTGAATGCATAATTAATGACTGACTAGTGTACTAAATTGATTATCATTTAATATATTATAACCAGATTTCTATGCCTAATTTTATACAATAATAGGGACGTTAAAAAATGCAGAAAAAATGTATTTGAAAAAAAAATTAATGTACAGGTACCATATAGAAATCAATAAGGAACGCTAAAGATTGCAAGCCAAAATTCATTAAATTTTCAAGAAATACTTGAATCTTAATTAAAGAAGGTTAATTTTCTATCAAAAGGGATGAATTTTCAATGAAAGAGTTGAGATTTCAAGATGAGACGTAGCATTCTTTGGAAAACAGTTGACTTTTGAACCGAAAGATGATTCCTCAACCATATAGTTGAATTTTCAACAATCAAACAAATTAATTTCAGACCAAACAGTTGCAGTTACAACCAAATACATACACGAACAAATATTCGCTTTCATTTTTAAAAATAATAATTTTAAAAACAGAGTAACTAAAAAAAGTCACATCCACTTTTTAGAATTTTTATTCTGCATAAATATCGAAAAGCTGAAGCGGAAGTAGGAATTTTTTTACAGATAATCCTTCCCCAAGCCATAAGGAATATCAATGCCAAGTTTCAGTTGCGTATGTATAGTGATTTAGAAGAACACTCATCAGAAAGGATTTTTACATGAACCTTATAAACTCCGGTTTTTGGCCTTTCTGATAAATGATAAACATTTCTCTAGGATTTTAGTTGCATTGAAATAGTGTTAATAAGAGAAGGAATTTAAGAAAATAGTTAATAAATTATATAGAATAGTCTATATGTGAAAAAGAATTTAGAAAATGAGTAATCGAACAATTCAGAATATGGGCTTATAGTGTTCCGTCGACAGTCACTGAAAACTATAAATGCGCAGTAAACATTTTCCGTAGCACCGCGCACGTTGTCCTTTACGTTCATTGAGCGCCTGTTACGTTTATTACCAAGCACTTTTTAAAATCAGTAATATTCAAATTTGAAAACAATTTTTTTCTATATATTTTGAATCATTATTTCGGCATTGGTTTTTCAAAAATTAAAACTGAGTTAAAAAGTAGGCTGGGGGAGTTGGAAAAGGGGATAGACTAGTCATCCCGAAAATTTGGGCCGACGAGCCAAACTTATGAAAAATATTAGGTTTGTCATCCTGAATTTCGGAACGACGAGACACTTCGTAAAAGGTATTGAAAAAGAATTAGACTAATTGAAGACTGTGCATTAGATGAATTAAAAACTGTACTTTTGCTTTCTCATAGAGGAAGCTTTGTAATGATAACATTTTTCAAAAATTTTCAAATCCATTCAATCAAACGTTCCTCAATTTATAAATGTCTCATAAAATGTTCTGAGCAATTGTCCGGATGTGTGTATGTGTGTTTGGAAGTGTGCACTTTATAATATTTTGATGATTGGTTTTTCATAGTAAAACTGTTTTCATTACCATAATTCAAAGTTGATACAACAATATAGAAGATTCCTTGTTTCGAGACGAATGGATTGACCTATAATATTATTATATTTTATTAAAGAGTAGGGAAGCTATGGTAATTTATTTTTAAAATCGATTTTTATAGTAAAAATCTTCTCTTTATCATAATTTGAAGTTGGTGCGAGAACTTTGATTCGAGACGAATCGATTGACCTGTAGTATCGATACGTTTTATTGATAAAGAGTGAGGAAGCTATGGTTATGCATAGTGCATGAAAAAACCATTTTTTATTGTGAAACTTTTTCGCTAACATAATTCAAAATTAATGCAAAAACGGAAAATATTCTTTGATTCGAGGCAAATCGATCGACCTCTAATATTAATACACTTTATTGAAGTGTAAGGAATTTATGCTCATTTATAATATTTGATACATCTGTTTCAAACAGAAAAACTTTTTTGATCGAGATAATTCAGAATTGATGCATAAGTAGAAAAGACTTTTTAAACATAAATTTCCAAATAATTAATTCTGATAATTTTTGTAAAAATATCATAAAGCTGGGAAAGGGATAGGGTGCAACTGAACTTTTCCATTCCCTTTTCTAGCTCGAAAAAATACTTTTTAAATACAAAATTTGATTTGTCTGATTTATCATTATATTTTAAAAATGGTTTGCATTATTTTGTAATTTTTTGTTGTTGTAAATTTCTATTTTCAAGTTGATAAAAATGAAAATTTTAGTTTGTTTATGCTAGTTTATGGAAGTTTTTGTATAGCGGAAAATCGTTTTTTGTCATTGAGGTCATTAAAACATATTTGTACTTGATATTTCTTCTTCATTTATTATTATATATATATATATATATATTATTATTCTTCCTGAAATAAGTAAAATTCAATTTTGTGTTCCACATATTTTGAATTATTATTGTTCCAAAGGTTTTATGCGCATTAAAAGCTGAGTAAGAAAGTACTATAAAAGAATTTAATAAATTAAAAACTATGCGTTTTATGAAGGATTTTGTATAACAGGAAATGCTTTGTTTTTCTATCAAGGTTATTAAAGCATTTTTGCACTTGACATTTCTTGATTGTTTATCACTTTTGGATAGCTTTTAAACTTTGTAAATATCAACAGAGAAAATAATGTCGAGCCCTTTCTGAAATAAGTAAAATTCAACTCTAAATTCTTACTAAATGAAGTTTTTTAAATTAGAGTCTCTCAAAGATTTTCAATTTGGTTCAAAACGACTCATTTATCAATGTTTTGTTTCAAGAAACATCGAGTTCAAAAATTTTCAGTTTGAATATAGTTGTGGATCACTTGGTAAAATGCTGCCTCAAACCATTTGGCCGAGATTATTTAACCAAGATCCATGTGGTTCGATGGCTCAGTTGGTTAGTGCGTGCGGTAGATTTCGCGGGTTTAGGTAGTTTAGGTGTTTAGGTAGGATTCGAATGCTGATCGAATAAGTGACTTGTGTGTGAATTGGGTAATAATGATTATGAAAAATGAAGATTATATAATAACGATTAAAAAAAACGAGCCTTTTTTTCGTTGAGAAATCGTCTTTTGAATTTTCACCGACTGTCGCTTAGAATTCGGATTTCTTGTCCAAGACATTATTAAGCCTTTGCATTTTAAATTTTCAGCGGCTTTCGAACAGATTTTCTATCACTTTTCTGAAAATTCTATTATAATGTTACATCTTTTCAGAGAATGATCAATCATTTTCTGTAATACGAAAGGTTGCGAATTTTAATTAACTTTCTCTCATATCCAGGACTGGATTTTTAATCAAATATTTTTTTTACAATAGTGCATCATACGCTGCTTCACATAAAAATGTGATCTGATATGTAGATATATTTACAATGTTATCTAATATGTGAATATATTCACAAAATAATCCTAATGACAAGTGGACATCTGATTCTTGAAGTACGAATTTTATTTCAAACATTTTTAATTTTTAGTTAGTCTGAACTGACTGTAAACCCAGCTTATTGAAATAATTGATCAAAATTAAGCTTAGATATCAAATCTATTTGTTCACTGTACTACATGACTCCCAGCATTGAATCTTTCGGTATTAACTTCCTCTTAATAGAACCAACATGTGTGCACGTGATATAGTTTAGCTTCAGGCGTATAATATACATACATACATACACATATATATATATATATATATATACATGCATGTATATAGGTTTATGGAGCAACTGTACCCACAATTGCAAATTTCCTAAGTTTGAAGCAGTGAGTCTATAGTACACTATATCTTCATACAATCTAATATCGAAAATTCAATATGGTGGCGTAATTGATTAACGCACTGACTCGTGAAAAAAAAATCTTCTGATTAAAATATACATTCTAAGGAATGTTATATGATAATTAATGACTCATTATTATTATCATTTATTTATTTTTTGAAAAAACATAAGTAATTTCATATCATAGCTGGCCTTGGACTCAATTTAGAGATGAAAAAATAGTGTAAATAATGTCACAAATTTGACCGAATTTCAGTCTATTCTATGATTCGAGAACAAAAAGTGTGCAATAGAAAATTAACTTTATTTTTTATGCCAAAGTTCCAGTTTTCTGAATTAATATTTCTGAAGTATTACAAATTACTTTCAATGTTTATGTAAAATGTTATTAGTCAGCCTATAAATGATCAAAATTTCAATATCAAGTTGAAAATCCTATTCAATTTTTGATTTGGAATTCATCTTCCTGGGTTCAAATTTTAATCATTTGGTTTGAAATTGAATTATTTTGTTGATAATTCGATAATTTTGTTAAAAAGTCATACTTCTTGGTAGAAAATTGAACTGTTTTGTTCAAAATTCGTCCTTTTGGCCTGAAAATTCAACAATTTGATTGACATTTTTTTCTTTCTTAACTTACAAATTTCTCCTTGGTTGAAAATTGAACTACTTTGTTGCACATACATCTCTTTGGTATAAAAATGTATTTATTTCTGTATAAATTTGACCTTTTTTGTTAAAGATATAACTGTCTGTTCAAAATTTAATCTCTTCTGGTTTCAAATTAACATTTTTTGTTGGAAATTCAACTTTTTTTGTAGAAATTTGGTATTTTCGGCTAAAAAATTGAAAAATTTGATTTATGATTTAACTGTTTTGTAGAAAATTTGTGATTTTGGTTTAAAAACTCTTGTTTTATGGCAGACATTTTTTTTATTATAAATGAAATGTTTGGTTGGAAATTGAAGTTTTATTTAATGATGCAAGTATTCTTCTCTGTTGAAATATCACCTATTACATTCTTCTTTGAAAATTCTACTTTTTAGGTTGGAAATTCAACTCCTTGGTTGAAAGCAAACTTGAATTTTTTGTTGAAAATTCATATTCTCGGGTTGAAAATTCAACTCTTTTGTAGAAAATTTGTCTTTTTGGTTTGAAAATTCAACATTTTGGTAGAAAATTCAACTATTTGGTACAAAATTAAACTGTTTTATATCAAATTCGTCTTTTTATTGCAAATATCACGATTTGATTGAATTTTTTTCTTTCTTGACTAAAAAATATGTCATTGGTTGAAAATTCAACTACATAGTTAGTGTTTTGGGTTTAAAAGTTCGTCTTTTTTGGTAGAAAATAAATTTTTTATGTCTAAATGCAACTGAGTGTGAAAAATTAATCTTTTTAATTAAAAATTAACGTTTTTGTTGAAAATTCAAGTGTTCTGTTAACATTTTTCTTTTTGTCTTGAAAATTCAACAATTCCGTAGAAAATTCAAGTATTTCGTCAAAATTAAACTGTATTACATAAAATTCGTCTCCTTATTGAAAATTCCACTATTTCGTCAAAATTAAACCGCTTTTCATAAAATTCGTATCTTTATTGAAAATTCAACTATTTGATTGAATTTTTTCTTTCTTGACTAAAACACATTTTTTGTGGAAAATTCAACTCTTTTTTTGAAAATTCGTGTTTCAGGTTTGAAAATTCATATTTTTTGGTAGAAAATCAACTTTTTCTGTTGAAAATGCAATTGCTTGGTTGAATAATAATCGAATAAATTTCACCTTTATTTGGTTGCCAACGCTCTGCCAACTGTCTGGGTAAAAAATTATTTTGTTTGTTTGTTGAGAATTGACTTTTTGGTTGAAAATTCAACTGTTTTGTGGAAAATTTGTATTTTCGGCTAAAAAATTCAACAATTATTTGGTTAAAAATTCACCTTTTTTGTAGCGATTTCGTCTTCTTGTTTAAATCCAACTGTTTTTTATTTCAAATTAAAATCTTTTTTTGTTGAAATATCAAAAACAAATAACAAAAATTGTAGAAAATTCGTCTTTCTGGCTCCAAAATTTATCAATATAATGGAAAATTCACCTAATTGTTACAAAATTAAACGGTTTTATAGAAAACTTGCTTTCCTATTGAAAATTGATTCACCTAAATGAAAATTCAACTACTCCATTCCTCGTTCAAAATTGTTTTTTCTTAAGTTTAAAAATTCAACTTTTTAGTTCAAAGTTTTTAGGAACAAAAAAAACATAAATAAAAATTTAATCAAATCAATTTTTGACTAACATCAAATTTATAGTTCAAACTATTTTGTCAAAAATTTATGTAATTTATTGGAAAAATTTCTTTTTTGGTGAAAAATTAATCTTCTGTGTTTTCAGATAATTAAAAAGTTTACTTTTTCTTTTAAATTTCATGTGAAGATAAAATTTTGTATAACAACATTAAATTTATCATAACTAAAAAGTATCGCTCAATCCTCTTAAATCACACTAAATTTTGATCAGGGCTTTTTTTGTAAATATCTATTAATTCTCTTGTTAATCGCTACCAAAAGCTATTTTTCATTCTTATGGAATTTCAATCTCAAAATTCTGCGACGATTTACTCGGAATTAAAAAGATCACTTTATTAATCGCAATCTGCAGCCGAGTCCTCCAATATGGTCAGTGTTATTTTGAGATTGTCAATTTCCACGTTTATTTCCTTGAAACTGGATACATGTTTCTGATCAAACTTTTGTGGCCTCAAATCAAAAATATTGCAGTTCAGGAGTAGACTTTTGTTTAATCTTTAAGATGAAATTGCGATTCTACAGAATGTTTTTTCGTGTCCCTGAAATATTTATATTTATTCGTTATCTAGTTATGTACTGCAACCCTTCAGTTATATATGGTACAAAAAAGTGTATACATTTTCTGATTTTGATCCATAATTACCCCGGTTGACTTTACCTCCGTCCTATTTTACCCAATCAAAAATATAAATGTTTGATGTTTTCATTAGATCAAATGTCTTCAGACAAGAATTAAAATAGATTATTCAATCCCTTCCTATATAAATAAACTTATTATTACTTTGAATCAAAAATTATCTTGAGTTCCAATCAAACCCAATGATATCTTGTTATATTGAGAAGAAATATTCTAGAATGATCAGTACCCCACGGGTGCCCTGAGGTTAATTTTTTTCGAAAGTCTTGTCATTTCGGAAATCATTGCAGATCTTGATTCCAGAATATGTTTTACGTTCAAACACGCTATGACGGAAATCGCAGATAGTGCCGTTTTTTTTAAAGCCACTTTGAAAAAAAAAATTCTTGTTTACTTATTTCTACATACAAATAGTAGAGGGAAATTAATTTTTACAAAGTTCTGTTAACAAAGTAGATGTTTTTTAAATATACGTATACAGTCAATGTATATTTGTAAAGTAATAATAAGAAACGAAAATTTTTCTAACAACAAATAAAAATATTACGTCACACATGATTACCACTGTAAAAACATATGGCTTTGAGTATTGTCTACCCCGAAAGGGAAATGGCTTAATGGTATAATAATAAATAATAATACTATTGAGCATGATTTGGTGAAACTTTATATCTACTCCACATCGACAGAAAATCAAAATGGACTGATTCCATAGCTTGCTCACAATAAGAACCGAGACCTTTTTTGTATACGGAAGAAAAATCAACGTCATGGTAAAATACTGATGTTGAAAAATAAATGTTCCTCTCACATGAAATACATAATGCACATGGCAAATGATCTTCAATTGAAATGTCAGTTCTAAGAGCACTGTTTAATTTTTGCTATAATTAATCGTCAATTTTGAACATTTTATCAGCTTTACCAAAGCACAGTGAACAAATTTTATGTCTATTTTCATCATGCGAAGCAAGATGATCTTTAGAAAAAGTTCACTGCATTTTACTACTTTTAATGAATAAAGATTAAGCAAGAACAATTCACTTGGGAAACTATTCATCGACGCGACACTCAATGTTTTTAGTTCGGTACACTGTAAAAAAAAAGTATCATTTTAGGGCTAATTTCAGGTATTATATAAGACTCAGAAAAAACAGTCTCGAGTGGTACTAAAATGAGACCGCTGGTGGGAACCCAGATTCATTTGTTTTACATTGAAAATAACAGCATGAAGTTCTCCCATTCAAAAACAGAACACCTAAAAAATGATACCGTAAAAAAAGAGATCTCTAGTTTTTACAGTGTAAAACGAATCATACTAAATTTTAGAATAAAACAGCATGCAAAAGGACAAGAGCGCAACTTTTCAAGTATATTGTGTATATTTTGATTTTTCACCTAATACGTATATATGTTCTGTCTGTAAACAAACTCTTTGGCATGATGGATCAACCTTCAAGAAATTCTTGAATAGACCAGTTAAAGTATTGTAAGGTAGCGTGTTTTGAGTTTTATGTTGATAAAATATTTTCATATCCATTATAAAAGTACTTCAATCTTATTTATGTCGGAATAATGTATGTGAACATAAAAAAGCGTTCTAAAAAATCTATTTTCCTGTACATTTAAAGTATTATAATTTGTAAAACAATTTTTTTTTTCCAAGTGGCCTTAAAAAAACTGCACCATCTGCGATTTCCGTCATTGCGTGTTTGAACGTAAAAAATGTTATAGAGTAAAGATCTGCAATGATTTCCGAAGTGACAAGACTTTCGAAAAAAATTAACTTCAGGGCACCCGTGACCCGAAGATTTTGACACTGATTGTTTATTTTTCCCAACAAGGTACAACGCTGAGCGTTTGAGCAATGGTATGAATCGCGTGAGGCGTTTCATCAATTGGAGGGAACCAATTCCCGAAGGATATTTTCCAAAATTGGACTCCCAGGTAGCAAGCAGGACTTGGCCAGCACGTCCTACTGGAACCGTTCTCAAGGACGTCAATCGGCAAGCCGATCAAGTAAACTTCGATATTCAGGATCTCGAGAGATTTAGGGATCGTATTTACGAAGCGATCCATACGGGAGCTGTCGTCAATACCAGGGGGGAGAGAATCCCTCTTACCGAAAAAGATGGTGTCGATGTTTTGGGAAATTTATTGGAGTCCAGCATCCTCAGCGTAAATCCCAAGCTTTATGGTGACCTACACAATTTGGGGCATGTCGCTATTTCTTTCTGCCACGATCCTGACAATCGATATTTGGTAAGAATGATAGGGGTTGAAATTGCATAGGGGGATGAATATCTTCGAACTGGTACTAAGTTTTATTAGTCCAGTTATCATGTTGGAAAAATGGGTGCTTCGATTACATAAGATCCCCATAATTTTTTCTTTGCTTGGCCCCTTCAACTTTAGCGTCAAAAAAGGGCTTACTTTTGCGGAACAGGGTAGGAAATGGAACCCCCTGATACTTCAGGGAAAGTGCATATTACGTTATGTTTACAGGTGAGAAATAGGGGGGAAATTTTCCATAAAACTAAAATAAAATAATTTGTTCTGACTATAAACCACATTTCAGAAGCATCGTGTGGTCTGGGAGACCGCACGTCCATACATCCATAACAATTTGTCACTTTTTGCTCAAATGAAGTATAATAAGGACGTAACATTTTTCTGGGACGGTCGCATTCCGTATTCTGGGGTAACTGCTTCAAGCTAAAGTTTCTTTGTG
This sequence comes from Andricus quercusramuli, assembly GCA_932178445.1. NCBI lineage: Eukaryota > Metazoa > Arthropoda > Insecta > Hymenoptera > Cynipidae > Andricus > Andricus quercusramuli. The sequence goes on from CAKNXH010062677.1 coordinate 139,339, forward strand.
TGTGACATCTTGCGTTTCGAATACCTTTGAATAGAAATATAAAATTGTGACGTTACCGTGGACGTGGACTTGGAAACTCGAACAATTTATCTAATAACTTTTTTCGATAAAAAGAAAATTATTAGAGTTAGAGGAAACCTCCCTACAGTGGATAGTGCAACCTACAGTGGATAATCATTGATTAAAAATACTAGTCTATATAGAATAATTTATTTAAATAATTGAATAGTTAAGACACTATATGTGTTGATAAATAAAAATTAATATTAATTACTTTTCTTTTATTTGTGCTCTTAATTAATGATTATCCATTGTAGGTTGCATTATCCACTGTAGGGAGGTTTCCCCTATAGCATTTTCAAAATGCAAAAAAACAAACGAAAATGAAAAAATTTGTTATGAATCACTCTTGCACACGACACATAGTTTTGTTTTATCCCTAAAAACATTAAGAATAAAAAAATAATTTTTTGGAAAAACGCACAAGCTGCGAAAAAAATAATAGGACAAAAGTTGTTCACCCAAAAAAAACTACAAAGTTATTGATCATTTTTTGATAGCATACGTAGCTTTTGTTTTATTTGTAAAAACTAACATTGAAAATAAAAAAAAATTAAGTTTTTGGACAATGACACAAGCTATGAAGAACATAAATAGACAAAAGTTGTTCAACCAAAAAATATCTACAAATTTGTTATGAACTCTTGTTAAAAAATATATTAGAAATTGAAAAATCAACTTTTTGGAAAAAGGTCACAAGCTATTATACAATAACATTTCATCTAACAAAATTTTTCGCCTTGATTATATCTACAAATTTGCTCAGAAACACCTTCCGCTAGGATGCGTATTTTTAGTTCAAATCGTAAAAAAAAACATTGAAAATAAACAAATGAAACTTATGGAAAAACGACACAAGTTGCAATAAAAGGTTTGATAACAATTTGCAAATATTAAAGTAATCATGATAAATAAATTTGTACTTTATTTGGCAATAATATATGAATAAGCAATCGCAGAGCGTACAAAAGAGTACAAAAGAGTACAAAAGAGAATTAACAATCACTAAATTACAGTTGTCGATGCGTTGACCTTTAATAATAAAAAGCCGAATTTTTCCCCTATTTTTTATATGTGAAATAATTACCACGTTATATATACTTGAAACGAGATATTAAATGGAAAAATTTATTTTCAGGAAGTTTCCCTAAAATTTTAAAGGGAAAATGATGGGGTCATATAAAGAGAAACTTCATGGAGTAGTTATGCAATCGATAAAACACGTGATGAATGGACTGCATTCGGAACCCTCTTTTTTAACTCATTAAAATATTTATCTTTTCTTTTTTTTATTCTGATGAAGGCTATCGGACCTCCTCAGAATTGACTGGAAATTTTCGAAAAAGTGCAAAAGTTAAAAAAAGTGAAAAATGAACAAAATAGCGGCATTTTTTATATTAAAAATATCAATTTTTGTCAAAAAAATGTGTGAGATACGCAAAGAGTTTACAGATCAAAGTTGTTCGTATTTAAATACTGTAGAAATAGTTTTGTTTCCACTTTTCAATATTTTCCATCGTTTTCGAAATATTTAAATTGGTTAATGGATTTTTTCGAAAAAATTAATATTTTTCTTACAATTATTTAAATACGTATAGGATGTCTTTTGCATACAATTTTTTTATATTGCAAACGATAGAATCTTCAATCTTTTATCACTTAATTTGAGCGAAATATTTGAAATTTATTGTTTTTCACTCATTCTAAATATTATTGAATTTAATATTACGTTTTGAATTACAATATTAGAGGAAAAGAATATGAAAAGAATATACCAATCTTCCTAGCGTAACAATTTTATAAGAAAACAATACCCGAAACGTTGAAGATCAGATGTAAGAACAAAATTTATTCTGTTATCTAAAAAAAAACAATAATTTTCAAAAGTATTGCAAAGAAAAAATTATAAAAGGCGAACTTGTTTATGTCTATTGTTCTTAAAATTGAAAATTATATTGTAACGATACGTCACACGAAGTCAAAAATTTAGAAAAAAAAAGTATAAATATTTCGAAAACGATGCAAAATATTTTTCCTAGTTCGAAAAAAAATTGTATTTCAACTTCTATAGTTTTTTATCTACTCCAGATATTCCAATTTTCTTTTCGAATACTAAAGATTTTTACCAACTTCTTTCAAAGTCCGTGGGAATATTTGAAAAAAGCTGAAAAATAACAAAAGGGTGACGTTTTGTTTGAAAATACAGTCAATTTCAACAAAGAACCCAAACTTACATATTTTGTTGAATTTTAATTTTCAAAAATGAGTAATTTATATATTATTTATATCTTTTATGTGAGCTAATAAATTTTGTTAGCCAAAAGAATTTCCTCCCATAAAATCTAATGTTAGCATTTTTTTCCGGAAACAGCTAAGCGTACAAAAAATATTAAGATGAAAGTTGGAACGCCTAGAGAAAGTCTACAACAAATGATTTCTGTCTCTTTTGCGTAATCTTGTATCGTTTACGAGAAAAATGCTAAAATTATACTTTCATGGAAAAAAATTATCTTATCCTCAAAAATTTTTCAGCTTTTATTAAACTGATGCAATACCTTTCTTCTAGGGAGAGGCATAAGCTCTAAAAAAAAGGAAAAAATAAAAAAGGTTAAGCTTTCCAGTAAATGTTCTTAATTTCTTCCTTAGAATTTTGAAAACATGAAAAGAAGATTTTCTGGAAAATTCCACCTTTTTTACTTTTCAAAATATTTCTCTAATGTTCCTGCTACTATAAGAAAGGCATTCTATCTATTTTATGTGGGCTTAACCATTTTTGAGGCCGGGAACATTTTTTCCGTACAAATATAATTTTTGAATTTTCCTTGCAAATGATCCGAGATATCACTCGAAAGCAAGAGATATGGTATTATTGATATTTTTGTGTACCTTCGGTTCCGAACTTCGAGAGAAGACGGTAAACATCTTCAGAAGTTGAAAAGAAAATCGAAATAGCTTGCGCACCTATTCTTTTTTTTCAATTTGAATTTTGTAACTATCAAACAATTTTTCATTGATTTCGAAGAAGTATAAAATCTCACACGAGAGTCAAATAAGAAAACTTTTGGCAATATTGGAAAAAAATGAATCGAAAAAGGAATCTTTACAATAAAGCTTTTTGAACAATTTGAGCAAAATCAAATCGAAAATTCCATGCAGAATTTTATTGAGGGGTCGGCAAAACAAAATCAGGATCAAGCGCTCAAGATTTTTTGAATCATTGTTCAAGAACTATTATGAATTTGGATAATTAACATTATATTTCATTCACTTTACATTTTTTCTAAAATTCTAGAAAGTAAATTCAATTGTCAAGATAGAAACAAATGCTTGCTTCAGCTATTTTTCAAATCCTGATTGTATACATTTATTAAAATTTAGATTTGTTGTAAAATAGATTCAAATGAAAAATAATACATTGAAGCTTTCTGAAAAATCAGAATCTCGAGTGGAAGGAGTAGATTATTTGAATTTATTAATTTGATATGTATGTCGCAGGAATCTTTTGGCATAATGGGAGACCCAGCGACAGCAATGCGGGATCCGATATTTTACGCATATCACGCATTCATCAATGACGTTTTTGTAGAGCATAAGAACACTCTGTCGCCCTACACGAATCAGCAGGTATGTAAATATTACAAATTATTAATCAGGAAACCCATTTGCAAAATGAAAAAAATGGTCAACTTTTTATTGACCCAGAATATGAAATTCAAGTATAGTGAACTAATTTTTCAGAATGAAATTACAATTATTGTAAATATCATTTTGTTTTGCTATTCTATCAAGGTAACCAGTATTTTGTTCACATTTTTTGAGATCACTTTCAGACATCATTGTGAAAAAGAATGCAGAAAATAAGTAAGCGAAGAATTGAGAATACGGGTTTATAGAACTTGGTTGACAGTCATTGAACAGTATGAGTGCGCAGTGAACGTTTTCTGAGGCACCGCGCACGTTGCCCGTTTCATTCGTTGTGCGCCTGTTGCGTTGTTTATCTAGCTCTATTGCCCGTGATTTCATTTTCTTGAAGGGTATTTACTGGTTCGGGAATTTTCTTCGATCAGGAAATGACAGGGGATTTATTCTCTGACAGAGATAATTTTTATTTCTTACTCATTTTGAATAGAAAAAGTTATTCAATCACATTAAATTGAATTTCATATCATATTGCGTAATGCAAGATTACATGAGATCATTTTGAAAGGCTTTAACATGGCTTTAATTCCAATCAGAATGTTAGAGCTCAAGCGCTTTTAATTTTCAAATATTGTTGAATTGTGAAGACTACTTGTCGAATCGGAACACATTATGGAGTGATTTTGAAATCCTTCCCTCTCAAATATTGAAATTTGAGAACTTAAATTCATATTAAGTCAAATTTTAAATTCCACTTCAACGTCCAACATTCATATAATTCTTGGTATTTTTAATTTTCAAGAATTTCGTATCTAAAATATTGAACCCTCTTCTTGATGATTATCCTTTTCAATTTCATGTAAGTGAACTTTGTGAATCTTAATTATTACAAAAATGTCATTAATGATAATCTACCATTTCTCTTTTTCAGTTAGTGTTTTTTTTATTTCTAATTCCTAAACGTAGTCGAGATATTTTTAAAAAGAATTCTAGGACTAAAAATAATTTATCTTACGACATTCACCTGTATAACTATATTTATTTTATACGTAAATAATAAAAAATAAATATATGGCGGCATAAAACAAAGTAACGAGGTTTAAAAATATTTATAAATAGCTAGTATTAGATTTTTCAATTGTTTGAAAAAATGTTTTACCCATTGAAAGAAAGATATTTGAGGAAAAGAAATTGACAAAAAAACTTTGAAAACAAGTTTTTTGAGAACATATTTCATGTTATAGAAAAATAATTAGAAATTTTACAATTGCGCATTGTTTCAATAAAAAAAATTACGAATGCGAGGAAGAAACACATAAGTATTTTCAGCCGAAAACCGCGAGACTCAATAATTTTCAACCTAAAAGTTCTCGCACTCGACTTTTCTTTATAGAATTATTTTTTCTTCTGATTCCGAAGTATTTTATGGTTATTCATTCGATTACTTTTTGAAATAAATGAAATTCAATTATTTTTTTTACATATTTTAAACTATTTTTTTTATTTCATTGCATATTCAAAACTGAGTAAAAAAAGTGTGATGAAAGAATTGGAAAAATTTTAAATGTGCGTTTTATCGAAGAATTTGTATAGCAGAAAATCGTTTCCTGTCATTGAGGTTATTAAAGCATTTTCGCACTAGAATTTTTTTATTAGCTTCCACTTGAGGATTGTTTTCAAATGTTGAAATATTTGAAGAATAGAAGTATTGAGTCCTTTCTGCAGTAAGCACAAAAAATGATTCTTTGTCTCACATATTTAAGATCATTGTTTGAGCAGTGTTACTTCGCATTTAAAAAAGTATTATAAAAGAATTGAATATATATTGAAAACGGCCCATTTTATGCATGTTTTTGTATAGCAGAAAATCGTTTTTTGCAATCAAGGTTATTAAAGCATTTTAGCACTTGACTTTTCTTAATTTTTTATTACTTTTGGATAGCTTGCGATAAATATTTAAACAAAGAAAGTATCAAGGTAGTTTTAAAATAAGTAAAATTCAATTCTAAAGTCTTTTCAAATAAAAAACTTTCTGTTCAGGTCTCTCGAAGATTTTCAATTTTCCTTAGAACTACTCACTAATCACTAACTAATCACTGGGCTGAGATTTTCGTACCAAGACCAAAATGGTTCCATAGCGAAGTTGGTTAGTGCGTGCGGTAGAATACACGGGCTTAGGTAGTTTAGATACGGTTCAAATCCTCAGCGAGTGCGATTTTTGGAAGCATTTGGGCGTGCGATTATATATGTAAGTCGCCGGTTTTACAAATTGAGTAATAATCATTAAAAAAAATTATGATTATATGATAGTAATTTCAAAAATAACGTTTTTTCACATGCTTAGTTTTTTGAGTTCTGTCTATGAGATTATAAAGCCTTTGTATTTTAAATTTTCAGTGGCTTCAAACAGATCTTCTATCGCTTTTTTGAAATTCTGTTAAAGTCTTACATGCTTCTCAGATGATGATTAATCACTATCTTCAAATTCGGAAGGTTGTGAATTTTAATTGACTTCCTCTCATGTTTTTAGAATATGACACAAAGTCACTGGATTTTTGATCAACTATTTTTTTCAGTGCAGGTTATTTTGATTGGATACCTCAACTTTTACACATACCCTGAAAACTGATTTGAAACAATATTTTCTTCCACTCCCACCTTTACCTTATTGTATTATTTTACCATAGCAGTTTCTCTTAAACCCTTCCTCCTCCCAAAAGCTGTTCAATAATATATGGACGACCCCTAATTGGACAATTAGGATATTTTGATTTTTTTTGTATTTTAGTTGGATTATCCAGGAATTGAAATTAACGGAATTGAAGTGCAAACACCAGGCCAGCCAACCAATCTTCTCTCGACCTTTTGGTCAAAAAGTGACGTAGATTTGTCTCGTGGTTTGGATTTCACCCCACGAGGACCAATTTTGGCTCGATTTACTCATTTGAATCATGCCAGATTTAATTACAACATTGTCGTGAATAATCGTTCAAATTCTACCAAGCGTGGAACTGTGAGAATCTACCTTGGTCCTAAACGAGATGAGAGAGGACTTCCATTTACACTAGAAAATCAGAGGGGCTTGATGATGGAAATGGAGAAATTCCAAGTCACACGTAAGTAGTAATTAAACGAAAAATTGTTCGAAAATAATTTTGTATACGTAAAAATGACCAAAAACGACATTTTCGAGTATTTTTATAAGGTAAAGTTACACATCATGAAACGTGTCCCAATTATAAAACAGTTTGATGAATGATTCGATTTATAAAAAATCTAAATGTATATTTTTGAGTATACATTATTATATTAATAAGTATAAAAGCTAAGTTCTAAATTTTTGAATACTGAAAAATAATTTTAAGTATCTAACCTCCACGCTCAGGAAAATTGACTGCCATTTATCCGAGTCAGAAGGCTTGTTACCTATAATTTTTTTCATCATGTGTATTCACAAATTTCGATTATTTCACAGATTTAATATAACTGCACTTTTTCTTTGTTTGGATACAACTTTATTTATTAATAAGTTGTTTCATAATACGTACACCTTTTTTAACATGGGCACGTTTGCAATGAAATATGTTTTTATTACATTAATATAGCTTATATTATATTGATATTATATAATAGTTCCACTTTAAGTGAAACAAATTAATTATCACCAAAAAAAAACGGATTTTCAACAAAATAGTTGAATTTTCAACGAAAGTGATAAATTTTCAAATAAAATGATGAATCTTCAACTGGAATAATTGAATTCTAAACTGAAGATATACATTTTTTATTGAAATGATGAATCTGCAATTGAAATGATTGAATATTCTACCAAGAATATAAATATTCAACCATGTAGATTAATTTTATACCAAGAATACGAATTTTCAACACAATATATGAATTTGCAACCAATTTGTTGAATTTTCAACTAAAAATGATGAATCTTTAATCAATAGTTGAATTTTACAAAAAAATACATGAATATTGTCAACAAAAAGTAGAGTAGTTAAATGGTAAGTTAAACAAATTGATGAAACAAAAAAATTGATTTTCAACCAAACAATGCACTTTTGAACCAACGTGATGAATTTTCAATTAAAGTGATGAATCTTCAATTGAAATAGTTGAATTTTATACTAAAAAGGTACAAAAATTTCCCACCGAATATTTCAATTTCAATAAAAATGATCAATTATCAACAAAATAGTTAAATTTCTATCCAAAAAAGATACATTTTTAAGCTCAAATAGAATAGTTTAATTTTCTCTTTCAAAAAATCTAGTTTCTAACAAAACAAAAAAGCGAATTCTCAACAAAATAGTTAAATTTTAAACTTGAAAAGTTAAATTTTCAGTTCGAAAAATTGATTTGCAAGAGAGCAGTTAAATTTTCAATCAGAGATGAATTTCAAATTAAATGGTGAATCTTCAACGAAAAAAATTAATTTTCAACAAAGAGTTACACTGTTAACTAAGGAGTTGAATTTTCAACTAAAAAAGATCAATTTTCAACGAATAATGTAATTTAATTGAAATTTCAACAAAAGAAGATTTTCATTTTAAATAAAAAACAGTTACATTCAAGCAAAAAAGACAAATCTTCAAGAATAGTTGCGTTTTCAATTAAAAAATACCTCTCACTCAACAGAGAAAACGAATTCAAAACGAACTGTTAAATTTTCGAGGAAAAATATGAATTTCCAACCAAGAAGATTAACCTTCTGCAAAAATGGTCAAATATTTAATAAAACACATGAAGTTATTATGAAGTACAATAAAATAAAATAAACAATGAAAAGGTTACTTAGCCTAATATTTTATTTACACTTCACTTTGACCGAGTTTCTTAAGTTTTTGCTTCATCCTTCATGGTTTTTTTTCATCCGCGTAAATAAAAATTCATTCCCTGTGACAAACATTTTTGAGCAAAAATTAAATTTAATCCACATCGTTCAAGAAAACCACCATAGGTTAGGTCTGTCAATTTTAAAGAAAACTTCATTCAATTTATTTATCTCTATTGAAGAGTAAAATAAAAGTTAATTCTACTATTTATTTCAATTCAATATAGAAAATAATCTAAAATAAGCTATATTTGATTTTTTCATAATAGGTACGTATAGGTCGTTCCGCTTTTTCATGAATAATAAATATAATAAGTTTGCTTAGACTAAATTGAATTTCTAATAGACGTTTCGCATTTAGTCAAAATCAGCTCATTCATTGATATGAACAATTCAAAAATATCTTTTACTATTGTTCCAAAATGAATGAAAATCTCAAGACCCCCTCAAAATTTGTCTCATGATTACTTACTTTACTTTATTACCGGCGAAAAAAAATAAATATATATATATATAATATATATAATATTATATATATAATGTATTTAATATAATATATATAATATTATATATATAATATATTTGATATTATATATATATATATATATATATATATATATATATATAATATATAATATACGCTTTGCTTTTAAGCTGTGGCTAAAGCGCTTACATTTTTTTAATAATAACATGAAAAATTTTCCCTCATAATTCCACGAAAGGTAATAAGATTCTGCGTCTAATAAGCCCAATTTGAAGTTAACATTTTAATTTCACAAAAATATATTGCGAAAACGTCAAATTTTGATATTTTCGAAAAATTGGAATAACAATTAATTAAATGGTACAAAGAAATGAATTTTTAAAATATGTAAATCGTAAATCGTAAATATGTAAATATGTAAATATGTAAATCGTGTGCGTGCCTGGATATAGCTAAAAAAAACTGGCAAATATTATTATTTAAGAACAATATTCTTGACTATTATTGTATTGAACCTTTTTTCCAAAGAATTATATTTTTTATTTTTCATTATATTTTTCACGATTAAAAGAAAACTACGCACCTTATCAAAAAATTATTTGAAGCAAATTTGACGATATGATTTAGGCAAAAAATTTTGATTATCGTTATTTTATTCTACATTGTACCGTTTTTCAAAACAAAAAATTTTAAAGTTATTCTTCACGATCAAAACAAAAACTTCTCATCCTATCAAAGAATGGTTTCAAGCAAATTAGTAGATATAATTTAGGTGAACAAATTTATTGATGAACATTTTATTGTACCTACCTTGTATCGTTTTTCCAAAAAAATTTAATTTTTAGTATTATTTTCCACGATTAAAACAAAAACTACGCACCCCCTACAGAAAATGGTTCAAAGAAAATTTGTGCATATAATTCAGGCGAACAATTGTATTGATTGAAATTTTATTATAACTTTTGTCGTTTCGCAAAAAATTATATTTTTTAAATGTTATTTCTAACGCATCAAACAAAAATTACAGGCCCTATCAAAAAATGATTCATATCAAATTTGTAGACATGTTTTCAATGAAAATAATTTTTTCCTCATTTTTCTTCGTTCTAGTGTCGACTTTACAAAAATTTAATTTTTTCCTTTTATGCTATTTTTTACGAATAAAACAAAAACTATGCCTCCTATCAAAAAATTATTATAAAAAATTTGTAGATCTTTTTTTGGTGAATAAGTTTTTTCTATTAATTGTTTTTTCGCGTCTTGTATCGTTTTGCCAAAAATTTTAATCATTTTATTGAAGTTATTTTTTACGATTGAAACAAAAAGGACGCATCCTATATAAAAATGATTGCTAACAACTTTTTAGGTATTTTGGATAAAAAAAAATTTTGTTTTTTTATTTTTGTCGTATCATGTGTCGTTTTTCCAAAAATGTTATTGGTTAAAGTTTTAATGTTATTTTTCACGAGTTAAAGAAACACGACGAGTTCCATACAAAATTATTAACAACAAATTTGTTAACGATTCTGTGCAAACAATTTTTGTGTATATATTTTTTTGAACCTTGCATAGTTTGACCGAAAAATGTAATTTTGTATTTGTAATACAATTTTTTGACAATTAAAACAAAAAATATTCGTTCTATTAGAAAAAAAGTTTGAAAAAGTTTGTTCATCATTTTGAGATGTATAATTTTGCTTTCCAACATTTTTTTGACATTTCGTATAGTTTTGCTGGAAAATGGAAATTTTTATTTTTCGAAAAGCATTATATTAAATGTTCATGACCATTTAATATAATGCTTTTCGAAAATTCAAAATTTCTGTCATGAGCTGGAGAAAATTTTAATAATTTTTTCATTAAACACTATATCGAAATTAATGGAATTTTACCGAAAACTTTAGAAAAGTAAATTTAAAAATATTTTTTCAGATTATCATTTAGTCGTTAAATTCTCAATGTTTGTACAATTTGAATTTTTGTTTGTTTGGTATTTAATACCGGAAATAAAATTGGTACTTTTATTAAAAAATCGTGATGTTTTGAAGAAGATAATAAATTTTTGGACAATTTTAGGTTATGCTTGTATTTTTGAAAGAGCATTTACAATCTTAAACATTTGTTTGTTGTTTTGTTAGCGTTTTTCTTTTCAAATTGCTATTGTTAATGAAAAATCATATCTCTAAGAACATTTACAATATTTGAACGATAATAGGGCATGCTAGTCTTATTCATCGAGAATCAATTATTTTAAATAAAAATCATTTAACTTTAAAAATCAAACCTACTATTTTGAACAACGTTAGGTTATGGTAGTTTGATGTTTATAATATATTAGACAATAGTATTATATATTAAGTCTGAGGTCAAGATATCAATTTTCATAAATCATAAAAAATAATGTCCTTGTTTTTATTTTCTATTATTATAGATAAAAAACGATATGAAATACAGACATTTTGTATTAATGAATATTAATTTGATATTTTAATTTAAAAAATGCGTGAAACAAAAAAATCGCGCTCGTAGCGCTCATATTTGCTTTCGTGTACATCAAAATTTTTCTAAAATTCATTATTTATTATATTTGAGTAAATTCCAGTTATATCTATAAAAATATATTTTTTTTTTGAATTTTTTAAGTTGTCTTGTGAAAATACACATTCATTAATTGAAATGTTGCGACTCTTTTGCACTATGTTTAAACGTATTGTAGAATCTAGGAAAAAAATATTTAAATAATTTATGAAAATACTATGGAGATTTATCTTTAAAACTAGTTAATGAACTTTGTAAAATCTCAAATACTACCAGAGTTATTACAATTTTTCTAGAACATCGAAAATTGACCTTTATTTGCAATACCTTTTTATTCTTAAGTGATTTTTTGGATAACAAATATTTTAAAACATATTATTTGAAAGTGATTGTTGAAAATCATGTATTAGCGTGAATCCCGAACTACATAACGAAAAAGTTCTCTACTTTAATCCATAAAACAGGAGTTTGAATTCGAAAATCTGTCAAACAAGTTTTATGCGATGTGCTCAGTGAGTTGAAGCAGGGATTATCTTCCTGTTGAAATGAAAGACTACTCTAAAATAAAAAAAAAGGTTTCATGTTGCTGCTGAAGCGTGAATCTGGAAGCCAAAAAAGAGAAATTGAAATTTCTCATCATGTTTGTGAATGTAAATTAGAAACAAAAAATGATGTTGCGAATTCATTAAAAACGTGGAGACAGCTTTTCAAAAGAACACAATGCGATTTTTAATAGCAGACGTGACAACAATTTGAACGAGGAAAAGATATAATAAACAAACTTTTATTTGAAAATAGTATAATATTTTATATTTCAAATATCCATAAAGAGTCTTTAAAATGGCTCATAAAAAAATTCTTAGGTAATTTGGAAACACGATTTCAGAGTCGGATCGTGCAGTGATAACGTGTTTATGGTATAATAAAATGTTCGGTAATACATTGAAAGTTTCCGAATAAATTATTGGCTTTCACCAATAAAATCATACTAAAGTTATTTATTGATCATAGAATTTTTATAATATACATATTTTTAAAAATTTATTTCACGTTATAAATTGTTGGAGTATTGCTTTTTAGGCCGTAGGTCAGGGAAAAGGTAGAAACGGATTTTTGTTTCTGTTTTGAGATTTCTCTCTGGTATAAATCAGGAAAAAGAAATCATTTTATATTTTTTTGGTTGAATATTCGAGTGTTTGGTCGAGAATTAGTCTTCTTTGGTTGACGATTAAACTATTTTGTTTAAAAATTCGCCTTTTTTCATTGAATCAAACTATTTTTTATTCAGAGTTAAAATCTTGTTTGATGATATTCAAGATTGCTTGGTAATTTTTCTATTTCAATCGATGTAAATCAACCGTAATTATCTGAAAGTATTAAAACATTAGTATGTTAAGAAACGTAAATTTCCATGAATTTCCACTCAGTTTGCAATTCAATCACCCATTTACTATACGTTATTCGTTGAGAAATTCATCTGAATTTCAAGTTGAAAATTCATCTGGTTATTTGAAATTTCAAGTACATACTTTGTTGGAAAAATCTTCTTTTTTGTTGAAAATTAATTTTGTTAACTGAAAATGTAACTATATCAGTTTTCGTCGAAAATTGATTTTCCTTATTAAAAATTCCACTCTTTGATAAAAGTTTAAAAACTTTGTTGAATATTATTTTACTGGTTAAACGTTCATCTATTTGAATGAAAATATAAGTTTTTGTTCGGAAATTCGACCTTTATGATAGAATACTAATCTTCTTGTTTTTTTTTTGTTTTTTTTTTTGGGTTGAAATTGCTGTTTGAAAAAAAATAACTGTTTTGTTGAAAATTAACATTTTTGTTTGAAATTTATATTTTCAAGATGAAAGTTCAACTGTTTTACAGAAACTTAATCTTCTTGGTTAAAAATTCGTTTGTTTGTTTGAGAATTTATCTTTGTAGGTTGAAAATTCAACAATTTGGGTAAAAATTTCACTATTTTGTTAAAAATATAACTATGTCGTCGAAATATCGACTCTTTCGTTGAAAATTTATCTAATCTATTACAAATTCGTTTTCTTGGGGTTACAATGTCAATTTTTTGGGTTGAAAATTCAAATATTTTTGGTTGAGGTTTAATCTTTTTTGTTTGAAAATTGTATAATTTTGTTTGAAATTTATTTTCGTAAGTTGAAAATTCAAATTCAGGATAAAAATTACTAAATTTTGTTATAAATTAAGTTATTTTGTTGAAAATTAAAATAGTTTCTCGAAAAGTAATCTTTTTCGGTCGAAAATTTGGTTAAAAGTTAAACAAATTTTACAAAAATCATATTTTTACTCGATAATTCAAAATTTTATTTGACAATTTGTTTGTTATTTTTGGTGGGAAATTAACGATCTTTTCTGAAAACTAAACTTCTCCATTTTTGATTGAAAATCACAAAATGTTGTTATAAATTTAATTATTTTGTTGAAAATTTAACTAGTTTCTTGAAAAGTAATCTCTTTGGTCGAAAATTCGTCCTTTTGGATTGAAAGATAATTTTTTGTGGTAAATTCACATTTTTCGTTTGAAAATTGGTATATTTTTGGATAATAGTAGAAGAACTTTAACAAAACTCATATTTTTGCTCGATAATTCAAAATTTTATTTGACCATTTGTTTTTTATTTTTTGTGGGTAAATTAATGTTTTTTTCTAAAAACTAAACTTCTCCATTTTTGGTTTAAAATTCATCTTTTTTATTTGAAAATTCAAAGATTTTTTTGAAAATTGATACTTTTTGTTAAAAATTTGTCTTTCTCTCATAAAATTATTCTTTTCTGTTGAAAATTCAACTCTTTAGTTAAAAATTGAACTATTTTGTTAATCATTCCTTTTAACGGTTGAAATTTCAACCCTTGGAGTTGGAAATTAAACTATTTTTGGTTGGAGTTTGTTTTCTTGAAAATTTATCTTTGTAGGTTGCAAATTCATCAATTTTGTTACAAATTCAATTATTCCGTAATTCTTTTTCAATTAAAATTTGTCTTTTTTGGTTAAATGTTGTACTACTTTGAAAACAAATTTTTCTTGGTTGCAGATAAAATTTAGGTGAAAATTTCTCTGTTTTGTTGAAAATTTGACTTTTTTTTTGAAAATTAGTTGTTTTTGTGGAAAATTAATCTTCTTGGTTGAAAATTTGTCAAAAAACTGTTTTTTGATGAAGTATAATCTGTTTTTACAAATTCAACAATATTGTTGACGATAATTATTTGTAGGTTGGAAATTCAACAATTAGTGGAAAATTTCACACTTAAGCCGAAAAATTAACTATTATGTTGGAAATTAAACTAATTTGTTGAAAAATAATATTTCTTGGTCGAAAATTCGTCCTTTTGGATTGAAATAAATTCACCTTTTATCGTAAAAAGTCATATTTTCAAATTGAAATGAATAAACAGAGTTAAAGTTGTCAAATTTTAATTTAATATTGTGTCATTTTGTTTATGAGAGATGCTATGTTAAAAATTTCACAAAATCAAAATTGTGATCCTTGAATTATAATGACGAGGGAAATAAAAATTGGTCGAAGAAAAATTCGGGAGAAACCAGGGAATTTTTAAAATACATCCATTTTGTTTAAACTCTGTTGAAAATTCAACCAATTGGTTAAAGAGTAAACTGTTTTGTTGATTATTTAATTATTGTGTTAAAAATTTAACTCTTTGGTTGAAAATTTAAAAATTTTGTTGAATTTTTTTTCGATTGAAATTTCAAACTTTTAGTTTAAAATTCATCTTTGTAGGTTGAAACCTCCACAATTTTGTTACAAATTTAATTATTTTGTTGGAAATTAAACGAGTTGTTTGAAAATTGAGTTGCTTTTCTTAAAAATAACTTTTTTTCTAAAAACTAAACTTGTCCATTTTAGGCTGAAAATTGATATTTTTTAGTTGAAAGGACAACAATTGGTTTGAACAATTGAAGTAAATAAATAGACTTGAAGTTGGTAAATTTAAATTTGAAATTGTTTCATCCCATTTATGGAAGATTCTATATTAATAATGTTACAAGATTAAAATTCTGGTCCTTAAATCTGAATAGCGAGGGAAAATGAAAAAATGGTCAGGGAAAAGTAAGGGACATAAATTCGGATCGCCAATATAAAATTTTAATAATTATTCAAAATAATGCAAAAATATTGTTGATAAATGATAATTATTTTATAAATTAATTAAATTTTGATCGCCAATATAAAATTTTGAAAATGATTTAAAACAGATCAAAAATATTTTTAGTAACTGACAATTATTTTATAATTGTTTTCTAATTCTTTTGTAGTAAAACCTGGGGAGAACAGAATCGTGCGAGGTTCTCATCAGTCTTCAGTTACGATTCCCTTCGAGCGAACTTTCCGAAATTTGGAAGAGCAAAATCGACCATCAAGTGGACCAGCTATGGAACAATTTAATTTGTGTGGATGTGGATGGCCAGAGCACATGTTGCTGCCAAAGGGAAATAAGGGTGGATTCCCCATGGAATTATTCGTCATGGTTTCTGACATTCAAGGCGATGAGGTGAATTTCAATCATTTATGGAAATTTAGAAACATTTTATTATTTTTCCAGTTGAGTTTTCAATATTAATTAGTTGATCAAATTAAGTATTAAATTTTTGAAAAACATTAGGCTTTAATTTTTATATTTGCTAATTCAAATACTTGGACTTAGAAATTTCAAGTTTCCCATTTGAATGATTTTGAACTCTATAGCCCAAAATTAGGATTTTTTCAATTTCACTGGAAGTTTTTTTTTACAAATAAGGGAATTGTAGGTGTTGCAAATGAATACAAACAATATTTCGGAAAATGATTTTGAGGGATTACAAAAATTTTCGGGAAAGGATTTAAAATGATTTCAAACAAATTTTAAGAGTTTGAAGGAATTTCGTAGCACAATTTCAGAGAAAATCGGTATTTTTCAAGGGATTTTACCATATTTTAAGGTACTTGGATTAATCAAATTTTCAGAAATTTGACCGAATTTCAAAAGAATTCGAGTCCGAATTATAATGAATTTTAAGAGATTTAAAGGGGTTTCCATAATTTGGTAAGATTTTAAAAGATTTAACGGTATTTTATTTCAAGGGGTCTTTAGATATTTTGAAGGATGTCAAGTAATTTTAATGGAATTTCTAAGATTTTAAGGGATTTGAAGAGATTTTATAGGATATCAAAAGATTTTAGCCGATTTCAAAAGATTTGTAAAGATTTCAAAAGATTTCAAATTCTTTCGCGAGATTTGAATAGAATTTAAGACATTTCAAAAGATTCCGAAGTATATCCATGGATTTTGGAGGAATGTAATGAATTTCAATAGAATTTTTACGATTGCAAGCGATTTCCAGGTTTTTTGAAATTTCAAAGGGTTTTGAAGGATTTTAATGTGAATGAAGTTCATGGCATTTCAAAGGATTTAAAACTATTCCACGCGATATTGAAATATTTTCACAAATTTTGAAGAATTTCAGAAGATTCTAATAAGATTTTGGTGATTTTACGGGATTGAAAATATTAGGAAATATTTGAAAGGATTTGAGCGGATTTTAAGAGATGTGAAGGCTTTTCGATGATATAATTAAATTTTAAAAAAAATATTTAATACTAAGTATATCCACAGATTTTAGACGATTTGCTACCATTTCAAAAGGATCAATGGAATTTTGAAATGTTGGCCATTTCAAAAGATTTTAACAGATTTTAAGGAATTCAAAAAAATATAACAGTTTTTGAAATATTTGAAGAGATTTTCAGCATTTGAAGGTATTTCCAGAGATATAAAAGATTTCAAAAATAATTTAAAAAATTGTAGAATATTTTAAAAGATTTCAATTATTTGCAATATATTTCAAGAAATTTCAAAGAATTTTGAAGATTTTAGTGTATTTAAAAATATTCCGAAGAATTTTCAAGGACTTAAAATAATTTAAAGGGACATGATGTTAATCCACATTTTTTATTTATTTTATTTCTATGTTTTATTGTAGGAAGATAGTTTTAATTATTAATGCTAAACAAAATAATACATTGTTCAAAAAATTTATTTAAATATCTCGATATCAATAGAATTTATGTATTTTATATATACAAGCAATTTAAATAAAAACAAAAAAATCATAATTAGCGCTAAAAAGTAGCAAACCCCAATTTTCCTCTAATGGATTTTTTTGGGGCCCTATAAAGAAGACTTATGTGGATGATATTTAAAAAGTAATTACTTTTATGCATTATATAGAAAATTGTGAAGATAAATGTTGAGTTGCAACACGATTCACCTAATATTCTGAAAAAACTCTACAAAAACGTATTTTTATATTTATGGGAAATGCATGTTAAGCTGCATGGGGTTCGCGGAACCTCTTAATATCATTGGAAAAAATTTGGGGGCGATATGCATGAAAATTCGAGGAAAAAATTGCCATGCATATTTGGACCATATTGTTTAAATTTTTTTTCCTTCAAAAAGGCTCCTAATTATTTGATAATTTGACCAAAGAGGGGCAAAGTTTCAATTTGCCCCCCCCCCCCGCCCCCTCTGAAATCGAATGATTAAATTCATCCGGTCGTTTAAGTTTCTCCAAAAATCTACCTGCAATCTTTGTGAAAAAATAGAATTCTTTGTAAAATATTCGTAATCTATCCGAAAACTTTGCGAAATATTTGAAATGTTTGGGAAATCATTAAAATCCTTTGGAAATCACGGGAATCATTGGGAAATCATTTGAATCTTTTTGAAATCTTGGAAATCTTTGAGAAATCATTGGAGTCTTTGTAAAATATTTGGAAATCTTAGCAAAATATTATAATTTTTTTCCAATATTTGATATTTGTGAAATTATTGAAATCTTTGGAAAATCATTGAAGTCTTTGTGAAATCTTTGAAATCTTTGTGCAGTCTTTATAATACATCTGAAATATTTGTAAAATCTTTCTGGAATTTTTGGAAATTTTGCGAAATATTTGAAATCTTTGTGAAATATTTGATAATTTTCGGGAAATCATTGAAATCTTTGTGCAATATTTGAAATCTTGGTGAAATCTTCAGCAATATGAAGTTTATACCTTCATGCATTATTATTAATTATTTACTATTTATTTTGACATCATTATTTATATACAATTTTTACATAGTATGATATTATTATACCATGTACAAATTGTGCCATTCAATATTATAAGTCTATTCTTCTGCCCCAGAGGTATATAACTATGAATTGTATTTAATAAGACATGATTGAAAATATTTGGAAAAAATACATAACATACTATCTGTCTAAAAAGTTTAGGCACCGCAAATTTTGTACAGATTTTTGTGAAAATCTCAGCAGGAAAAATATCTAAAAATACGAGACAACATGCATGTTGCAGGTGAAGGTTTTGCCAATACTAATAGGGTTTCAAAATTTGCAGATGATTAGCGATTATTTCCTGGCGAGTGAAGGGTGAAAAAGCACAATAATCAAATGATCATTTCAGAATACTCAACTTTGAATAGCAGTAGGTCACTTAAAATAAATTTGTTGATAAGTTACTAACAAAAGTGTAGGGAGGTGTCATCTCCGAAACTAAAGCACGTACAGAGATGATTCGTGAAGCAAATTACACATTTTTGGCTTCTGAAAATGTTGTACGTATTCTTAATGAGCAAAAAGTTGCACTTCAATGTTTAAAAAATTATTTTCTTCTTGGAAAAATACAGAAAGGCTTTATAATAATCGAGGCAACCGTATCCCTTTTTTTGCATCAGGGTTCAGGAACTGCGTAACTGTGTGTGTGTGAGAAAAGGTCGTGTTGCATGTGCAACAGTAGCTCCAACCAAAGTCCCATGCTGAGAGTGTGGTTGTCTCGATTATCATAAAAGCCTTTTGTAATTTTCCAAGAAGAAAATAATGTTTTAAACATTCAAGTCCAACATTCATGCCAAAAATGTGTCATTTTTCTTCAAGAATCATCTCTGTAGATTCCTTAGTTTCGGAGATGACACCTCCCTACTCTTTCGTTAATAACTTAATAAGAAATTATGATTTTGGCTCTAAATTTCACCACTGTGCACTAGGGTGGTCCACATTTTTTTTCGATTTTTTATGGGGACACCCCAGAAATTTGTTTGAATCTACACAAAAATAAATCAATTTTCTTTGTTTTGAAAAAAATGACATTCAGGGGTGCCGCAAGCCCCATGAAGTTTAACATGTATTTCCCATAAGAAAAAAACGTTTTTGTAAATCTTATTCAGAATCCTCAATATTATCTCAATCGAGTTGAAATTCAACATTTCTCTTCACAATTAGCCATAGAATACGAATAGAATATCAGTTTTTGAATATCAACACCATAAGTCTGTTTTATAGGGTCCCAAAGAAACCCCATAAGTGAAAAAATGGGTTTTGCGAGTTTTTCGCGGTAATTATGACTTTTTTGCGGTTTTTTTAGAGAAAATTATTTCTGGCACATTAGAGGCCATTTGATACTGATAATTAGATGTTCACATAAATTGTTTAAACAATTTATTATTGCTTTTAGCAATTTTCTCATAGAATGGAGTTAGAAAGACGCGGCTTTTTCACAAATTTTCTATTTTTTGTCCAATTTTCAATTAAAGGGGAGTATTGGTTCATCAATTTTAACAAAAGTGATTGTTTAAATTGTTTAATGTCAATAATATTCTCTTAGAAAAATGGTACAAAATTGCAGTTTAGAAAAAAAATCACTTTTAGCCAAATTTTCAATTAAGATAAGTTATTAATTATAATCGAGAAAATCAATTGTTTAAACAATTTATTCAAATAATTAATAATATCATATTTGAATAATGCTAGAAAGATGTGGTTTTTTTCAATTTCTGGCTTCTAGTCCAATTTTTATTCAGAGTCAAGTAATAATGAATTCAAGTTAACAAAATAATTGTTTAAGCAATTTATTATCATTTGAAATAGTATTCTGTTTGCTTAATTGGTAGAATGTTGCGGTTTTATCCAAAATTTTCAACTGTTTGTCTATTTTTCTTTAGGCGTGACCTAATAATTAATTAGATTTAGCAAAAATAATTGTTTGAACAGATTATTATTTTTTATGACTATCTTCATCTATATCAATGCCTGATAGTTGCGGTTTTTCGCCAATTTTTACCTTTCTCTCCTTTTTTCACTTAGTAAGGTAATAATTAATTGAAGTTAACAAAAAAATTGTAAGAGGAAACTATATTTTAAATAATCTGTTTCCTTTTTGTGAATATATTTTTCTGAAATAAAACAGATATTTAAAATATGCTTCAAATTTTCTACACGGATCATATTGAATACAACTCAGAGACTTCAGTGAGGTGCCAGAAATGCAGCAATTGTTATTGTTATTCTATTCTTTGTTTTTGCCTCATGTGTAAAATAGCTTTTTTTGTTTAAATTTATTTTTTCCAAGCATTGGGAAAAGAGCAAAAATAATTCACTTAAAACAACAATACCATTCGAAAAATCATTTTTGTTGTGGTTGACTTATTATTTGTTCATAAATAATAACGCGATGCTAAGTTGAATATTTTAGAAAAAACCGCCACTTTCTAGCACTTATCTAAGAAGAGATAGTTATAAACAATATTCAATTGTTCAAGCAACTTTTTGATTAACTTTAATTAATTACTACCTCCCTAAGTGAAAAAAGGACAGAAAGGTAAAAATTGCCGAAAAACCGCAACTAGCAGGCAGTGATATAGATGAAGATAGTCATAAACAATAATAATTTGTTTAAACAATTATTTTTACTTAATCTAATTAATCATCAAGTCACGCCTAATAAAAAATAAACAAACAGTTGAAAATTTCAGAAAAATTGCAACATTCTACCGATTAAGCGAAGAGAATATTATCAACAATGATAAGAAATTGTTTAAACAATTATTTTGTTAACTTGAATTCATTATTACTTCACTCCAATTGAAAATTGGACAAAAAGTCAGAAATTTCAGGAAAAACCGCATCTTTCTAGTATTATTCAAATATAATATTAATAATAGTAATAACAAATTGATTAGACAATTAATTTTCTTGACTCTAGTTGATTATTCAACTTATCTAAATTAAAAATTTGACTAGAAGTGAATTTTTGTTTAAACTGCAATTTTGTAGCATTTTTCTGAGAGAATATTATTAACATTGATGATAAATTCTTTACACAATCACTCCTGTTAACATTGATGAACTATCACTTTTTTCCAATTGAAAATTGGAAAACAAGTGGGAAAATTTTGAAAAAACCGCATCTTTCTAACTCCATTCTATGAGAAAATTGTTAAAACAATAAAAAATTGTTTAAATAATTTATGTGAACATCTAATTATCAGTATGAAGTAGTCTTCTATGTGCCAGAAACAATGTTCATTAAAAAAAAAAACCACAAAAAAGTCATAATTAGCGCGAAAAACTCGCGAAACCCATTTTTTCACTTATGGGGTTTCTTTGGGACCCTATAAAACAGACTTTTGGTGCTGATATTTGAAAAGTGATATTTTATTCGTATTTTACGGCTAATTGCGAAGAAAAATGTTGAGTTTCAACTCAATTGAGGTAATATTGAGGATGCTGAAAAAGATTTACATAAACTTCTTTTTTTGTTATGGGAAATACGTGTTAATCTTCATGGGGCTTGCGGCACCACTAAATATCATTTTTTTTCAACAAAACAAATTGATTTATGTTTGTGTAGATTCGCCTGCAACATGCATGTTGTCTCACATTTTTAGAATTTTTTTTCTACTGAGATTTTCACGAAAATCTTTACAAAAATCGCGGTACCTAAACTTTTTGGACATATAGTAGGCGAGATGGATGGCCCCTGAAGAAAAAAATCAAGGAAGTGTTTTTTGGATAAAGAATAATTGACTCAATATTATAATTTTACAGATTGTGCAAAATGAGGTTGGAGGTTGCAATGATGCGGCAAGTTTCTGTGGTGTGAGAGATCGCAAATATCCAGATGCACGTCCTATGGGGTATCCATTTGACCGTAGATCCCGCGATGGGGTGAACACTCTGGCCCAATTTTTGTCCGGAAATATGGCGGTCACGGATGTAAATATCCGTTTCACGGATCAAGTACTGCCCAGAACGCGTGCTGGAAGTATGGGTAACTCCTTAAACTTCATGTGAATCTCGAAATCAGAACGAGGATACTCTCGGGAGTTTGCTCTAGAAATCTCTTGAGTGACTCCAAGAAACTAAGTGTTCTTTATAATTGGATAGCTACCTACTGAAAAATGTATGAAGGATGAGAAAATCTTCGTCGAGAAGCAACAGAAATGGGGAAAAAATATATGTATGCAATTAAATATGAAAAGCAAAAGCATGTACTAGCTTTTCTCTCAATTTTAATAAAATTAAGTATGACGACAAATTCGCTTTTTATTTCCATGCTTTATCATCCCAAGAGAAAATACAATTAGATTAAAAATGTTGGAGTGGCTCTTAGTTTATTCCCAGGAAAAGAGGAAATAAGTCGATACGACTGTTTTTAATTGAGGAGTAAGCAAACAAAATGTGACAAATCCATTTGAGATGATTCCTCAATAAATTAGACAAATTTCAAAAACACTAGAAATAGAAGAAAAATTAATTAGGAATATATTTTTCAAAATTATTATTCCTTTATATGTAATATAAAGGAAACCATTTAGCTGGTTACCCAATATTATCGAATTATTGCATCTATCAGCTTGGAAGATTTTTTTCATAAATAAGCAATAATCGATAATTCAAGAACACTCAGTCATCTCTCAATTTATTTTAAATTGTTGGACCAACTTGAATTTGTTAAAACATTTGTTTTTTCAGATAACTTCAAAATAACTTTAAAATTATCAAAATGATTTCTGCTTGTTCAAGTATATAGTTTACCTAAAAAACAAAAGAAACATGTTATCTTACCAAATTTACGACAAATTTTCATATTTTCAGGCACTAATTTGTTTTCTAAGAATAGTCGTAATTGTTTCCTCACTGAGTGAGGTTTGTAATGACCTGAATATTCAAATCTACTTTTCTGGCATATTTCGATATAATTAGACCCTAGGAAGTCGAAAATAAAATTGTTCTCAAATGTCCGTGGGAGTGTTTATGTGACTTTCTTCTATGCAGCATGTCTCGAAAAGTAAAAGAGCCTTGGTCATGGAAATTGAAAGAATTGTAGCTTCATTTAATATCCAAGTCTGATAGGATACTACATCAGCCAATTAAAAGGATTTTTTTCAGTTCAGAGATTTCAGACGAAAAAATTACCTTGTTTATGTGAGAAAAACTTTTTTAATATTTAAAATACAAAAATACGATATGCAGTGAATTTGTTAACATATTCAAGATTCCCTATTGTAGTACTATTAGATAGTATTCCTCACATTAAAAATTAATTCATTTTGATTATTATCTATCAAAGTGGAGGGGGTACAATTTTTGGGTTTTTCAAGCAAAGCCTTACTTTCAAACGTTTGTAACTTTTGTTCTATTGCCTTAAACAAAATTTCACTTTCAATATTTTCGATAGATTTTTCCCCAAAATTTCTGGTGGTGGTACCGATTTTTGCAGAAAATCAAAATTTGACCCGAATTTTTGAAAATCAATAATAAATTAGATTTTTTTTTAAATTTGGGCACTTTTTTTCTTCAAAATAGTCTTAAAAGAAAGCTGAGATTTTTTCCTATAAGACCCCCAATTTTCAGAGTGACAAATTGATTTGTCTTTGAGTAATAGAACGATATGTAAACAAGATGCCGTGATAGGGCGGGTGGCGCGCGATCTACCCTAGTGCGCTCAGGCCGAGAATCTTTGTGCAACGCTTGAGTGCCAGTTTTTTAAGTTAAATAATATTATATGCTACTAGAATAACTGCTCTCTGCATTTTCAGAGTGAATTAACAAGGCCTGCATTACGGTCAGTGTAAAATTAATTGGGAATATGCTTTAAAAATTAGAAGTGAGAATATACATCTTTTGAAGTTACATTTTTTTTACATTCACATTTTTGTTCAAAAACGCGAAAGAAAATTTATTGCCTGGGGAGTTTTTGATTTGCTTCGATTTTGCTGAGAATTACGCCTTCGTAATCCAGAATGCAGCGCAATGATAATTTAGCTCATGACACGGTGGCTGTTCAGGAGTATCAAAAGATAATAGTAGAATACTTGAAAACTCATTTCATGCCAAATAAAACTTACTATTTCACTGATAGTGCAGGGCAACATTTTAAAAATGAGAATAGCTTTGCTAATCTCCAAGCCCATGAAAAAGATTTTGGTATCCAAGCTGAATAGCACTTCCATGGTACATTTCATGGTAAGGGTGCATGTGATGGTATAGGAGCGAATATAAAGAGACAAGCAGCACGTTCAAGCTTACAATGTTTTCCGGAACACCACATACTCACTGTCCATGCTTTGTTTTAGTGGGCAGAGAGTAACTGTAAGGAAACCGAAATTTTTTTCAGCAGCAAAGAAAATCATGCCTTAGCCACCGAGTGACTGAAAAGCAGATTTTACAAAGCTGTAATGATGCCAGATACATCACAGTACCACGCTTTCATTCCCACTTAAGGCGGAAAACTTCAACTAAAGAAGTTATCGTCCTCTGAGAAATACGACATCTTCTCGAATAGCAAAAAAAAACGCAAAAGAGGCCTGAAAAGAAAACAACTGTTGAAACTATCGCCAAAAAATCGAACAGAAAGACATATAATATTACTTAACTTAAAAAACTGGCACTAAAGCATTGCATAACGATCCTCGGCGTGAGCGCACTAGGGAAAATCGCGCGCCACCCGCCCCATCACAGCATCTTGTTTACGTATCATTCTATTAATGAACGACAAATTAATTTGCCACTCTGAAAATTGAGGGTCTAATAGAAAAAATCTCAGCTTTCTTTTAAAACTATTTTGAAGGAAAAAAAGTGCCCAAATTTGAAAAAAGTTGAATTTATTTTTGATTTTCAAAAATTTGGCTCAAATTTCTATTTTCTCAAAAATCAATATCGCCGCCAAAAAGTGTGTGAAAAAATCTATCGAAAACATTTCAAGTGAAATTTTGTTTATGACAATAGGACAAAAGTTACAAACGTTTGAAAGTGAGGCTTTGCTTAAAAAACCCAAAAAATTGTACCCCCTCCACTTTGATAAAAAATTATCAAAATTGATTAATTTTTGGTGTGAGGAGTACTATCTAATGGGAATACAATTGGGCCAATTTTTAGCCCGATCGGAGAACTTTCATTTTCGAGGTGGGTACACTTCAGAAATTATGCCCAATAAGAGTTACGAGCTTTGGTTTTTAACGCAAGTAGTGAGTACTAATCAATTATTGACAAGAGTGGTATAATTTTAACAATAATTATGTAATAAATTAAAGTAATTTCAAATCAATTTTTTACTTTTATAGCAAAATATGAATTCCAGTTAGATTTTGACATTTTTTTTTAATGAAGAAATATACTTCTGCTGAAAATATAGACCATAAATTGAGCAATGTGTACCTTCAGGACTAATTTAAGCTCTAATTTAGTTAGGATAAGTTTTTTATTGTTTATTTATAAGTAATTGTATTTACTTCTTTAAATGATATTTCTATAAAGAAAGTTCATTTGAGAATAATCTAATGTAGCTTCATGTAAAATTGTATGGGATTTGCTAAATTTCATGCTTAAGGGTTGATTCTCATAAATATAAAAATGACGATTGTTAATTAAATTTGAATTTATGTTTCACTTTGCCAAACACATTATGGAAAAGAAATAGAGATGAATTACATTTCGCTATTTTGATAGTTATTGCTGGCAGAATCAGACAAGGTGACCGGAAAATTAATTTTTCAAATTCGCTGATTTTTTCTGTACCCATTTTTAATTTTTCTTGACCAAAAATATTTATATACCAGTATTCGAATCTCGTAATATTTTCAACAAAGGATATTTTATGAATGGAATAAGAAAATATTTCAGATAAAAAATGTACAATTTTGAAATTTATCTGTTCATTTTCAAAAAAAAAAAGAATTAATGCCATAAAATACGAATTTAACAAAATACTGGAACTTTGAACAAAAAAATTAAATTATCAACAGAATAGTGGAATTTTCAACCTAAGGTGAAAGTGTAATATTTGATATTTAAACTGAAACGATAAAATTTCATTAAAAAATTATTTTTGAAATCAAAGAGACGAATCTTGAACTAATAAACATTTTTAAGTCATAAAAGAAAACAAATTTCGTCTAAATTTTTTAACTTTCAAGCCATAAAACGAAGTTTTTGTACAAAAATTGAATTTTCAACCAAATAGTTAAATTTTCATCCAAAGAGATAAACCTTCATTCAAAAAAATAAATTTGCAACAAAGTAATGAAACTTTTACCCACGTAATTGAATTTTTAATTAAGAAGATCAATTTCCAATGATATATCTAAACTTTCAACCAAGGAGATGAATTTTCAACTAAAAATAGGAATCTTCAATAAAAAATTGATTTCTTAACCAAGTGATTGGACCAAAATTGTTAAACAAAATAGCTGAATCTTCAAGTAAAGAAGATTTCAGTTGACTTTTCAAAAATCAAAATATGAATTTTTAGCCAGAAGTAGATTTTCTACCAAAATACTTTAATTTTCAACCGAGAGAGTCGATTCAAAAAAAAAAAAGAAACAGTTGAATTTTCAAACAAAAAGGATTACTTTTTAATAAAATTGTTCAATTTCTAACCAAATAGTTGAATTTTTGTCCAAGAAAGATGAGGTTTCTACTAAAACAGACATTATAACAAGAATTTATAACAGAATAGTTTGATTAAAAGAAAAACGGTTGAATTTTCTACTAAGAAGGATGACTTTTTACCAAAATTGTTGGCTTTTCAACCAAACAGTTACATTTCTATCCAACAAAGATGCAATACCTACTATAATAGATACATTTTTCGATTAAAAAGAGAAATTTTCTAAAAGCCTGTTGAATTTTAATCCAAAATATGAATTTCAAACAAAAAGTAAATTTTCTACAAAAATACTTGAATTTTCAAGCCAAAAAGACGAATTGTAAATAAAACATTTGAACTTTCGACCAGAAAGCATGACTTGTTGATAAAATTTTTAAATTTTCAAACAAATAATAAAATTTACAACTAGAAAGATAAACTACAGGATGAATCAACTGCGAAAAAAGAAATAAAAATAGAAATACAAGTCAAATACATTACTAACAAGAATATCGTATTAGGGTCGATTTTATACATTGACATAAGCTCAAATATTGCAATTCATCGAATCGTTGATCCGGATTTTAACTGCTGCATACCCTATGAAATGAAGTTCTATATATGGAATCAAGTCTTTTTTTTGACAGCTTGATTTTTCGCAATTAAATAAACAAACAGCACGTGAAAAAATATTAACAAATTCTACACAATAGTAAATATTCCAGATAAATCCATAAAATTTACCTACTTACTGCAGAATAGCCTGCCTTTGTTTATTTCATCCCCAAAAGTCGAAATGTCAAAATCGATAAAAATAGAATGGATTCCATATACGGAACAACTGTTGTGAAATTGTGAAAAATTTTGAATACAAAAACTACCAATGTGGAAAACACCAATTTCAAAAAAACGTTGGAAACTTTATTCATAAAAAAGTTTTCGAATTCGGAGGCTATACCATTTTCCCAAATTAAAAATTTATTATTCTTGTTATAACTGCACGGAAAAAATGATTTGTCGAAACTTGATTCTCTAAAACTTTAGGATAGGCAACAAATTTTTTCTGTGAGCAACGAACAATTTTGAATCAATGATCATAAATGATTATGGTAACTGAATCGTGAATATAATCTTGATCAGGAAATAGAAAAACATTTTGTTTTTTTCTCCTTTTATCAGCTTAATGTTCGTTTATCTCGAATTCAGTTCATACATTTTTACCTTCTCGTTTCCATTAGACGGAAATCCGATAACAGATTCGTTTCTTTCAATAGGTATAGGTATCGAAACCCCCATGAGATTGTATAGCTAACATCGAAGAACAGCCTTGTATCTTGTATTGCTTATTGGATAAAGAACACCGAAATCAATCTCCATCAATTTCATTGTCATCTTGACATTTTCCTTTCAATGGTAATCTAAAATTTTTCAAATAACACCACAAAACCTTCGTTTTGTAATAATCCAGAAACTGATGTCAACTGTGTCACATTTAAATCATAATTTAATTACTAATTATCGACAAGCATGAAGTTTGTTCGCAGAGAAGCTTTTGCATTTTTTTCATTGTAGTTTTTCCTTTTAATTTGTTCATTTCATCATTGAAAGGAATAAAAGTTTAGAAATACATCAATTAGAAGAATCGAATTGTTAAAGTCTATTACAATTACAGTTTTTTAATTTTAAGTATGAGTGAAGTATTTAACCTTCTTAGTTTATTATATGAAAAGTCAGAATGATTTCAAATATTATAAAAGTTTTATAACTTTCCACTTTTTTAAATCTTCCAAAACTGTAAAAAAATTATCCTGTTGATCAGATTTCTGCTTCAAACTTTCAACATTATATTATTTAAAAAGTTTTAAATCTAAATCGTTTAAAACTAAACAATCTTGAATTGAAAGCATATAATGGAACCTTGAAAATGGTTTGGTTTCATTTTTTAATCTTTCAAAATTGTATTGTTTGAAAAAAAATTATATTTTATAGTTGAAAAGTAATTAATTCGAAATTAAATAAATAATGTTCGTGCATGTAGACTCATAATAATTAAAAAATATTTTGTATTAGATTAAAGCTTCGAAATATAAATAACTCATTGACCTTCTTCATTCGCATCAAAAGCTCAAGTCAGAAAAATATATTGCTCAATTAATATTTTTCTTTTGGAAAAGACTCTTCGAGTCACTGCTAGCACAAGTGAGTATTTACTTAATTGGATGGCCATTCAGGATTTATTGAAGAAACTAGTGATTTGGTTTAATTGCAACAAAAAAAAGTTCAGGTCAATATATATGTCTCATTCATTCATTTGATAAAAGTTGGGATTTATGAAAATTTTATAAGGTTATAAAAAGTGATGGAGAAATGTTTGGAATCTAAAAATGCTGCTAAGATCAAAGATTTTAATTTAGAAGCACTTGAGCCTAAGACTAAACATTAGGGTGGTCCAAAAATGCATTGGATTTTTTTTTCGAATTTTTATGCATATCGCCCGGAAGTTGGCTCGAATTCACACAAAAATGAATCCATTTTTTTGATGATATTTAGAGATAATTCAAGATGAAGTTTAGCACGCATTTCCCATAAAAAAACAACGTTTTTTTAAATTGTATTCAGAATCGTCAATTTTGAGCGAATACGGTTGAAACTCAGCATTTTTCTTCATAATTAGCCATAGAATACGAATGAAGAATGACTTTTTAAATATGAACCCATGAGTCTGCTTTATAGGGTCCAGAAAAATCCCATAAGTGAAAAAATGAGTTTTGCAAGTTTTTGGCGCTAATTATGATTTCTTTCCTTTTATTTTAATGCAAATTGTATATAATACATGAAATACTACTTTGTACTGCGCTAATTAGATGTTCAGAAAAAATCGTTCAAACAATATATTATTGTTCTTAGCTTTCTTCTCTTAGAATACCGATAGAAAGTCGAGTTAAAAAAAATCCCACTTTTTGTCCACTTTCCAATTAGAGTGAGGTAATAGTAAATTAATATTAACAAAAATAACACAGTCACATAAAAAAAATCTTTTTCTGCGTCTGTAGGTACCGTATTAACTATATGTTTTCGGGGTCGCTGAATCCGAATCCAATGTTAAAAAAAACCAGCACGTCAAGATTCTGACATAACCTCATGACACCTCAAAAAAACTCTTTTTCCGGGTTTGGAGGTCAGACCATGTTTACTATATGTTCTTGGGGTCGCTGAATCTGAATCTAAGGTCCAAAAACCTCCAGCGCATCAGGGTTCTGACATAACCTCAAAAAACCTCATAAAAAATCTTGTTGCCGGGTCTAGAGATCAGACTATGTCAACTATATGTTTGAGGGTCGCTGAATCTGAATCCGAGGTCGAAAAAACCCCAGCACGTCTGGGTTCTGAAATAAGCTCAAGAAACCTCATAAATTTTTTTTTTTTAGTCTGGGGTTCACACCATGTTTATTATATGTTCTAAGGGTCGCTGAATCCAAACCCGAGATAAAAGAATCCCAGAAAGTCAGGGTTTTGGCGTAACCTCAAAAAACCTAAGAACACTCTTTTTCAGAGTCCGGGGGTCGGACCATGTTTACTATATGTTTTTGGGGTCGCTGATTCCAAATACTACGGATTCAGATTCAGCGACGCAAAAAATGTAGTAAACATGGTCTGACCCCCGCACTCGGAAAAAAAGTTTTATGAGGTTTTTTGCGGTTATGTCAAAACTCTGACTTACTGGGGTTTTTGGACCTCGGATTCGGATGCAGCGACCCCAAAAACATATAGTAAACATAGTCTGACCTCCAGACGTGGAAAAAGATTTTTTATGAGGTTTTTTGAGGTTATGTCAGAATCCTGACTTAATGAGGTTTTTTGGACTTTGGATTCGGATTCAGCGGTCCCAAAAACATATAGGAAACATGGTCTGACCTCCAGACCCGAAAGAAGATTTTTTTTGTGTGGCTGTGTAATGTTTTAAACAGTGTATTATTATTGTGAATCATATTCTCTCTGAATAATGTTAGAAATTGCGGTTTTTCTGAAATGTTTAACTTTTTGTCCACTTTTCACTTGAAGCAAGTTAACAAACGTTATTGTTTTAATCATTTATTATTCTTACCTTCTTTTTTAATTTTCTGTCCACTTTTTCCTTAGAGATGTAATAATTTATAAAAGTTAAAAAAACATTACTGTTTGAATAATTTCTTATTATTTATAACTATCTTCTCCTACAGTAATGCTAAGTAGTTATGGTTTTTTTCTGAAATTTTTAACTTTTTGTTTACTTTTCACTTAGTTTAGTAATGACTAATGCAAGTTGAACAAAAATAGTTGTGTAATCAATTTATTTTTGTTTATAACTATCTTCTCTTAGATAAGTGCTAGAAAGTTGCTGTTTTTCTGAAATGTTCAACTCTGCTTTGCCTTTTTATTCATGAAAAAATTATAAATGAACATTGGCGAGAATCATATTTTAAACAATCTTTTTCTTTTTTGTGAATATATTTTTCTGAAATAAAACAGATATTTGAAATGTGCTTCAAATTTTTTGCACGTATCCCAGGGATTCCCCGCAGGGTGTCTCCAGGGAATCTCCCGGGAAGAAGGTGGAGGGGCTGATATTAAAATATGTGCAATACAAAATTTTTCTTTCACGCTTTGCAACAAAATTCTTGTTGTAATTTGAAACAAAGTTTTTACAAATTATTTACAGGTCTAGTCCTCCTAGCTACCTTGTTTAAGACACCTCTTTTGTTTATATTAATTTTTTTTAAACATTGGGAAATAAGAAGAAATTTTTCACTTAAAACAATATAATGCTATTCATAAAATGCTCCTTCTTGAGGTTCACTTATTATTTCTTTATAAATAAAGAGGCAAAGCAAAACTAAAGATTTCAGAAAAAAAGCAACTTTCTAGGATTACTTCGAGAAAAGATAGTTATGAATAATAAGCAAATGTTTGAATAAGCATTTTTGTTAACTTGCATTAATTATAACTTCACTAAGTAAAAAAGTGGGTGAGAAGTTAAAAATTGCAGAAGAAACCGCAAATATCTTGCATTAATAAAGGAGAAGATAGTTATAATCAGTAATAATTTGTTTAAATAATTATTTTTGCTTAATTGAATCAATTAAGGCCTCACTTCAAGTAAAAATTGAACAAATAGTTGAAACTTCAAGAGAAAACAGCAACTTTCTAACATTATTCGAATTGAATATCATTATCAGTGATAATAAATTAGATATACCATTACCTTTGTTAATTTTAATCAATTATTCACCTCACTGTAATTGAAAATTGGACAGAAAGAGAACATTTTTGAAAAACCCGCGACTTGCTGACTCTGTTATAATAGAAAAAGACTAAAAACAATTATAAATTATGTAAACAATTTATGTAAACATCTAGTTATTAGTATAAAGTGGTATTTCATGTATTGGATACAATTTGCATTCAAAAACCGCAAAAAAAATTATAATTAGTGCCAAAAACTTGCAAAACCAATTTTTTTTGTTTTTTGGGTTTCTTTTTTGGACCCTATAAAACAGACTCATGGCGATGATATTAAAAAAAAAATTTCATTCGTATTTAATAGCTAATTCTGAAGAATAATGTTGAGTTTCAACTTGATTCACCTAATATTGACAATTCTTAATACATTTAAAACAACAAAAAAAACGCATTTATTTCTTTGTGGGTTCGAACATTGATAATTTTCTCCGATAAATGAGCACAAAAAATATGTTGAAAATGATAGTTCGATTTTTTATAATAAAGTTTAGTAACGTACCTTTTATATCAATTACTATGCGCCTACGAGCTAATTATTATTCATAATTCAATGAAGAAACTTCGTCATCCGGGGGAAATATCAAAGCCTTTGTTCCAAGTGCATTGTTGGGTGGAGTTTGTCAAGAATGAGTTACGGGTATTGATAGAAGAAAAATCAATATAAATAGTTCAAAACTAGGCCAGTCTTTAATTTCACATCTTTTTCGAATTTAAAAAAAAATTCTATTGCATTTTTATTGAATCTATCAGTGTTTTATTAGTAAATTGATAGTCTCGTTAATTGTTCTATGAATTTGAATCAGTACAAATTCAGCTCATTAAATCTCCACTCAGGATTTCTACTCATAAATCAGTATCTTTTTTTTTATTCTATTGATTGAAATAGTAAAATCTATTTTAAGAGTTTCAGTTAAACTAAAAGTCATGATAGACGTTATATTTTCCGTGTCAGGAAATTTAATATTTTTGGACGCAAACATCTTGTATGTTCTCCTTCACCCCATCCACTTAGAGTAAGGAGCCAAGAAATAATTTTTTTTAAATGTATCGATAACAGTCTTCAAGAATTTCAAGAATCAAGAACAATAATAGTTTTATCAATTTTCCTAAACTTGATTGAAATATTATGAAGGCAGATTCTAGGAAAACAATTTCAAAATTATCTTGTTAATTAAGAAAAATTCTACTTCAAATTACTTTTAAAATGAGCCGAAGAACTTTGAAAAATATTTAATACGTATTTCAGGAGTTATTCTAATTTTTGTAGACTTGAAGTCCCAGGAATATAACATTAACTTGGAAACTCGTGCTGATTTTTTTTTAATTTAATAAAAACTTATTATCATCCTCTACAAAATGGCCAGTTATTTTTTTTTAATTTCTGTTCCTATTTACTTTAATTCAATATAAGAACACCCGAAACGTCATTATCGTACGGCGTCCCAACCTCACTTTGCACAAGGATAAACTGATTTTCTCCTTTTTTTTAGACAGTAACCTGAGAAACGCTTAACGTATCAAGTTTGTAAACTTCACATGAACATAATTTTAATGTATGCACATTTTTTACGTCAAATAAATAATGTTGTGAAAGCCTTGAAGTCTGTCCCTCCATTTTTGCCATTTCAGACGTCATTATTGTACGTGTCTTTTTCTAGTAAAATATTGTAGTTACAGTTGAGTAATAAATACATAAATATTAGGCGTATCGTTTACTACAAGATTTTATGAAATTGAGCTTAAAATATTGACTCTCTTTTAAATGAATCCGATATTGGAACTGAAAAGTGCATCTTGACAACAAAAACGTCATTCCCGTACGTGCCTCAAAAACCATTTTCGGGGTGAAAAAAAATTATAAAAACCATTCCGTTACTTGCTTGGCGGTGTTTTCTTTCAAAAGTAGGTGACTTTTTATAATTAAAATCTGTATTTTTTTATAAGCATTAAGAAAGGTTCAACTTTAACATTTTTCTTGCATCATTACCGTACGGTACAATAGAACAGCGTACAACTGATTATATGCGCGTGCGCATGGATTCATTCATTATTTTTTATTTTCATAACTGCCCCTTTTGGATTTAAAATTTTTACATGTGATAAGATCACATGTAGGTGCTAAAATTTGCCTACAATTTGACAATTACCCATATATAGATCATTTTCGCAAATAACTTTTAAGCAAAAAGTTGCATTTTGAACCAAAAAGGATTAAATTTCTACAAAATAGTTTAATTTTCACCCAAAAAACAGGTTTCCTTAAAAGAGAGCAAATTTTGAACAAATTGTTACTTTTTCAGGCCAAAAAGATGAATTTTCTATAAGATAGTTAAATTTCCAACATAAAAATATCCATTTTCAATAAAAAAGGTGATTTTAAACTGAATAGTTGACTTTTTCCCTAGACTGTTTGCTTTTTAATCCAAGAAGATGATACCTTAACAAAAAATTTAGATGGTGGGTATTTCAACCAAAAGCTATTTCAATTTTAAATGAAAAACAGAATTTACGAATCAAATGTTGTGAAATTTCGACCCAGAAAGATTTATCAGACAAGGATGAGGAAAAATGTCAAGTAAGTTGTTAAAGTTTCACTCGGAAAAAATGAATTCTCTGGAAACCAGTTGAATTTTCAACCCGAGAACATAAATTTTCAATAATAATATTAATTTCCAACCCAAGTGTTGAACTTTTAAGCCAAGAAGACGAATTTTACACAAAAATGTTGAATGTGCAACCTGAGAATATGAATTTTTATTAGAACGGTTGATTTTTAAATAAAATGTTGAATTTGTAAGCCAAACAGACGAATGTTATAGAAAAAAGTTCAAGTTTGAAACGTAAAAGATGATGTTTATAAAAATGAAATAAAATTCCAAATCTAAAATAGTTGGATGAAGTGGAAAAACGACAAAAATAGTAAAAGAGTTTTTCTATAAATATTATAATCTATAAATTATAATCTATAATCTATAGTCTATTATCTATAATCTATAATTTATAGTCTATAATCTATCTGTAATTTATTATAGAAAAATGTTTTCACGCAAAAAAACATGTTGAAATTCCAATTCAAAAATTGAATTTTCAACAAAAGAGTTAATTTTCAACTAAATACTTGACGTTTAACCCAAAAGCGATTTCAAGTTCAAATAAAAAACAGTTAGATTCAACTGAAAATACACAGTTTTAACAAAATAGTTGAACCCGTATCCAAAACAGGTTCATTTTAAACCAAACAGTTAAATTTTTAAACAAATAAGGAGAAATTTCTTTCAAAAGAGATACATTTTTAACCAAAAACTCGAATTTTCAACCAAACTATTGAATTTTCCACCGAGGAAGATTTTCCAGCAAAAAAAAAAAAAAACTTCAACAAAATGGTTAAATTTGCAAGCCGAAAAGAGGAATTTTCTAGAGTATACTTGAATTTTCAACACGAAAATATAAATTTTCAATGAGGAAATTCATTTTCAACCAAATTGTTGAATTTTCAAGCCAAAAAGACGAATTCTATACAAAACCGTAGAATTTTCAATCCTAAAATATAAATGTTTTTTAGAAAAGTTAATTTTCAAGCAAATCGTTGGGAGATATGCATGTGCCTTTAAATTTTGAACCGAAAAAGACGATTTTAAGAAAAAGTCATAACATTTTTGATCAAAAATATTTAAATTTTTCTATTGGATTCTATTAATTCAGTTTGAAGAATTTTCTTGTAAATATCATAATCTTTAATAGGAAAAGTTTTTCACCCAAAGAAACAGGTTTCAGTCAAGAAAGGAACAAATGTCAACCAAATCCTTACATTTTGTAGCTCAAAAGACAAATTTCCTATTAAACAGTTTAAGTTTCAACCCAGAAATATGAATTTTCAACAAAAAAGTTAATTTTAAACTAAACAGCTGAATTTGTTACTAAATTGTGAGTTTTTAACCCAAAAGATGAATTTTCGACAAAAAATGCAGATACTTGATATATCAACCAAAAAAGATTTCAATTCAAAATAAGAAAACAGTTGTATTTGAATAAAAATGACTAATTTATAACAAAATAGTTGAATCATCATCCAAAAGAGAATAATTTTCAATGAAACAGTGGCAGTTTAAAAAAAAAGATGAAGTTTTTACCAAAAGAGATGAATTTTCGAACCAAAAAATTCAAATTTCCGACAAAGGTGTATAGTTTCCGACTGAAAAAGATATTACAGTCAAGAAAAAAAATCAACTGAAAGTTAATTTCAAACCCAAGAAAGTTGATTTTAAAAAAAATTACAAAATTTGTAACCAAAACTATTCGAATTTTGCTTTCCAATAGAGAGAGGTTTGTAATGAGCTAAATTTTCGAAAAATGCAGTTTTCAAAAAATATGTGTGTAACTTTTTCTGTTCAACATATCTCGAAAACTGACAGAGCTATGGTAATGAAATTTGAGCGAATTACAGCTCCGACTGATAACCAGGTTTGATAGGATTTTGAGCTAGATCTGCCATTTAGAAGTAGCTTTTTTCAGTTTGGAGATTTCAAAAAAATTTACCTTGTTTATAAGAAAAAAACTTTTTTGATATTCAAAATGCAGCAATAGGATGTCCAGTGTAATTTTTCGCGTCTTTGAGACGCATCAATCTGCCAATTACTGAACATTTCATGACCCACCAGTACCGATTTATAAAGTTCAAAAAAATTGTGTGTTCCCATTATATGAGAAAAACTTGTTCATATCAGGAATACTACAGTATTGTATCTGACATATTTGTTCTCGTCTTCGAGACTCATCTAATGGCTTGTTGACTAAACTTCTATGACGTCTTATCATCTAGCAACAACGATATATAAATTAGAAAAATATATTTTTCATCTTGTTGATACAAGAAATCTTTCTTAATATTGGAAATACAACAGTGATGTATATATATATGTGTATAT
>CAKNXH010062677.1:185012-215057 GCA_932178445.1 Andricus quercusramuli
AAAATTGTTGAATTTTAAACCAAACAGTTGCATTTTCATCCAAGAAAGATGTCATTTCTGCTATAGCAGGTGAATTTTGAAATCAGAAAGACGAATTTAAAAAAAGAGTTGAATTTTCAATTGAACAGTTGCTTTTTTATTTAAGAATAGTCAAATATTTATTTTAAAAAAAAAGTGAATTTTCTAGGAAATAGTTACATTTTTAACAAAACAGTTGCATTTTTGTCCAAGAAAGATGCAATATTTCTACTAAAAGATGATGAACTTTTAAATTAGAAAGAAAACTCTTCAGAAAAAATGTTTTTCTTTCAAAAAATATTTCAGTGGACTTATCAGCAACAAAATATATATTTTAAACAAAAGATCAATATCATACAAAAATAGTCAAATTTTCAACCCAAAAAGACGAATCTTTAACAACACAGTTGAATTTTCGAAAAAATTATTTTTTTCAAAGAAAATTGTTGAATTTTCAACCAAATAATAAAATTTATAACTAAAAATATAATCTTCAGGAGAAAGTTTTTGGGAATTTGCAAAAATTACGTACATGAGTGTAGGATAAATATTTTAAGATATTGAAGGTTTTATAAAGTTTTTATTTATTAGGAATGTTGATTAATTTAATAAATTAAAAATAATAATTATTTATTATCATTTTAACTTTACAATATTTACAATCGATTGAAAAATGAAATCACTTGAAAGTGATAGATATTATTAACCTAATATTAAAATCCCATATCAATATTCAATATATTTGAACTATATAAACCTCCAGTGTCTTATAATTTATTCCCTGTAGAATCAGATCGTCTAAAATATTCCATAAGAATTCCTGAAAGACATAATCATTAAATATTTCAAGTCTTCATTACATGTATTTGAAGCCTTTCCTTTAGGTGTGAATTTTTGAAAACAAAAATCAACCCAAACCTCACAATAGGCAACGAAACCGAATCGTGAAGTCGGGCGAGCTCGGCTCGGCCCGAGCCACAGGTTCGCGCTCGTGCATTTTCGGCTGTACACGAGGATGGCCGACGCAACGCGTAACAGAGCCATCTCACCGACTCGCTACGTTTGCATGTGTTGCTCTCAGATGGGAAAGTGGTGGGGGCCGGCAAACCGTTGTCTACTTTTTACTGCCAGTGTTCTATCACTCCTTTTTATAGACGTGAAATTATGTCCAATTTTTTTCAGGCACTTTTCTATAGCTGCGTTTTACTCACCTGCGAGATATTTCCACTTTTTATTCTCAGCCGCTCATTTTATCTACAGATAATCAGAAGGAATTGAGAGAATATAGTTATTTCAATACTTTTGTTCTTCCTTTTTTTGGTCAAATTCCAAAAACTATTGGATTTATGTTGAAAAAATTCCATATCAATACTATTTTCCGTATACTATTTGAAATAGATTCAATAGTAACGTTTTTCAAAGATCCTTTAGATAAATTTGGAAATGGTCGTGTTGTTCACAAGATCACTTGCAAGATCTGTAAGATGACTTACGTGGGATAGACTGGCTGGATGAACACTAAAGTTTTGTTCCTTTGGGACGTTGTTATAAGAGTGTTCTTGCTAGACATATGAGAGGGTTTGTTAATGTTGACCATGAGTTTGACTGGGATAACGTTGAAATTTTACATAGTGAAAGTAATGAGAGAAAGAGAGAATTCATGGAAATGATTTATATCAAAAAATAATATGAGTTGTCCATTAATTTGAAAATTGATTTGGATAAACTAAACAAGAGTTATTCTAGTATGATTCATTACATTTAATAATAGGTTTTCATGAATCTTGACTTTCAACCAATAATATTGGTTTGATGGTAACCAAAACCAATCTCCGTTCTTAGACTGTTGTCGATAAAATCCAAATAATCAAATTTTTTGGTCTTTACAGTCTTATAAAAAAACAACACATTTCAATTATGGTGTCAACATTTCAATAGGATCAACGTTTTGGCTCGGCTTTGAGCCATTCTCAAGACCTAAAAAAATAATTTCATAAAATTCAATAAAATGAACAAAAGTTTATATAAAGAAATTCGAAACAACTAAATGAATAAAGCAGTT
Organism: Andricus quercusramuli; assembly: GCA_932178445.1. Classification (NCBI taxonomy): domain Eukaryota; kingdom Metazoa; phylum Arthropoda; class Insecta; order Hymenoptera; family Cynipidae; genus Andricus; species Andricus quercusramuli. The sequence continues at coordinate 187,093 of CAKNXH010062677.1, forward strand.
AAAAACTACTTTATTGCTCAATAACTATCCTCTGCAATTAAATAATAAAATTATTGAAGAAAGAATTTTCGAAATTTACAATAGTAGCAGTAAAAGGAATAATTGGAATAATTCACAGGTCAATACAGACTTATATTGAAGGTTTATCTGAACGTCTAAAGGGTTATTTATGAAAATTTAACATAAACGTGTATTTTAACAATGTTTGTCCTTTAGATAAATTTTTAATTAACAAAAAAAAAAAAGATTTCGATAGTATTGATTGTTTGTCGGGTTTCGTTAATTGTATCACTTGTAAGGGCTGCAAACAGGTTTATATTGGGGAAACCGGCAGGAGATTAAAACATAGAATGGCTGAACACAAAAGAGATTGTGTAGTGGGTAATCAAAGTGAAGGTTTGTCACAACATGCCTGGAATTTTGATCATCATTTTGATTTCGAATTTAAAAACATTAAAATTTTGGCAAGGGAAAAAACCAATTTAAAAGACGTATTTTAAAGTCCATTTACATTCATAAATTTCACAAAAAATTGATAAATTTACAGATTGAAACGTTAAACATTAATAACATTTATGAGAGTATATTGAAATAATTTTGATCGTCTTCCTTAATCATTTACACCCGTCCTACTTTCAAATTTTCTATATTTGGCGCGATTGCCTCATTTGGGTTTGTTCCGATGTTACCATAGTTATAATTGAAAAATGAATTTGTAGGTTTGCTTATTGTAAACACCACACTGTTCGTTCAGCTTATGTTCATGTCATCGTCATTAGCTGTTGCCTTCGACTTATTGTAAAAATGTAGTACACATGTGTGGATCTTTTTATATCTCACTAGAAATTTAAAGATATGTATCTTGCTTTTTAAACTGGAATGTCTTTACTGAAAATTTTATTTTATTGACTACGAAATAACTGACGTCACATCAGTTTTATTATTAATGTTTTTCCGACAATTTTCTCGACTTCAGGTAATGTTTTTAGTTTTTAACAAACCATATATATTCATTCATTTCGTTGTTTCAACTTTTTTACATGAAGTTTTGTTCATTTTATTAAATTTTATAAAATTATTTTCTTTAGATCGTGAGAATGGCTCAAAGCCGAGCCGAAACCTTGATCCTATTAAAATGTTGACACCGTAATTGAAATGCGTTGTTTTTTATAAGACTGTGAACACGAAAAATTTTGAATACTCAGATTTTATCTTGACTTTCTTGTTTGTTTATAACGAATTCGCCTTTCCACCCACACTGAAATCTCAGGTATCGAGGAGATAACGTCATTATTTTATCGCTATTCCCACCTGCTCTAATTTTTCTTACAAAACGTTGGTAAATATTGTGAATGCCTCCATGTTGTGATTTGATAATAATGAAAATAAAAAGGAGGAAAAAAATAAAAAAGAGAAGGAAGGGGATTTGATTGGTTGCCTTCTCATTTTTCTTTCCTCTTTTTTATTTTTGTCCCATAGAAACAGATTTTTTTGTGTTCAGGAATTACGATAGGAGCATTTTGTGTTCTATATATTAACTTGACTGTTGGACTTTAAATGGGATTTTCAATTTGATTTTTCAATCTAATTAAAAATTCTTAAATTCTAATTCCAGCTACAGTAATTAGTAGAATCTAACTGAAAATCAGTTATATTTTACTAAATCAAATTTAGAGAGTGGAAAATATAGAAGTTTCCAAAAGTAAGAACGTGCCACATGAAAGTAGTTGTTAAAGAGTAAAAAGCTTATTATATGATATAAAAAGATAATTTTTCAAGCTTCTGAATGAAATCTCCCATAACGAGGTTTAATAAGTGCATAATTAGTTATAAAGCGACCAATAAATTAGTAGGTTATTGCTGGGAACTATGTAGACAACCTGAAGTTTTACAATTAATATGCCTTTCATCTTCATAGCTCATGAAACCATCTATTCTGATTTAATATTACGAGGAAAGATACCATCCATCATGCTTCATGAAAGTAAGGATTCTTTGAAAGAAGAAGCTCTTCAGAAAGCACTTCATTTTTAGTACCGAGAGGGGCAAAACAAATGTGGATCAAACTTCCAAGCGTGGAATCATGATAATATTCGAGTTAGATGGTTTCTTCATTTTCATAAAATTATCCGACTTTGAGTATAACTGTCGACTTTGAGTCGCTCTTCCAACTTATCCAAGAAGTCCTCAGAATTATGTCAAAGTTTATATAATATTATACTACTAATAAGCTGCAATCTCATCCAACTAAATTTGTGGTTAGTGGAGAGTTATGGCAGTTGTGAACATAATTTCGAGTCTTGTTGAGCCAACAAAGTTCGACCTATTGATATTGGATTAGGAGGAGACATTACAAATATTATGTTTTTTATTAGTAATTTTTGTGGATTAAAATTTCAAGGTAACTTCTTTGCCTTGAAGTTCCAAAATCTTCAACGTTTTGATGTTTTTTAATGTATAGAGTTGAGAGGGTACTTGTTTTCATTTTTCTCTGGACATCCTTGTAGTTTTAGAAGATTGAAATTCTGCGTTAAATCCGCGAATGTTAATTTTTTATTGATAATCACTCCAAGTCGTTCGAAATTGGTTTTCATAGACTTTGGGATGATTTTAGGACAATGCATGAAGATTTATTAAACTAAACTACCCTTAATTAACAGATCAAAAAGTAAAAGAAATAGTATATTAGGAAACTATTCTAAGGAAACAAAAAAAAATATCCTTAATCAAAAAAAATGCATAAAAATATCTCAAAATGCGTGTTTTGACTCCTCAAAACAACAACTGAATTTTTTTTAAAGTTAAGATATAAATAAACTGCGCCGCGCCAACGAAAAAAAACACCCTCAACGGGAAAAATTATGAAAATCCTCATTATTTCCTTATCATTTTTTCGCGATTCTTGAAAAATTATTATAGAAAATCCGTACAGAAATTAAGATTGTTAAAGTATTGAAAGAGTTGATGCTAAAAATCGAGAAAGTAAAAACTTATGATTTTTTTATTTATTTAATGCAGGATTATGGCAAACTTTAAAGAATTTCGATGGATTTTGAGATTTTTGAAAATGATTCTGGGTTTTTTTTTAAATTTTAACTGACTTAAAAAGATTCAACTGGTTTTCAAGAGATTTAAAAATATTTCCACGAATTTCAAGGTATTTCGAAAAATTTCTAGGGCGTTTAGAGGGTTTTAAATATTTCCAAACATTTTCGGGGATGTAAAGGGATTCCAAAGGATTTCAGGAGATTAAAAAAAGTTCAAAAGATTCCAAAAAATTCATAATTATTTCAAAAGATTTCAAAATATTTCTATTGAACTTTGGAGAATAAATTTAATTTAATGAATCTTGAAGACATTTTTAGAGATTTAAAAGATTTCAAAGGATTTTAAGGATTTCGCAAAATTCTAGGATTTCAAGATTTATAGGGATTTAAACAGTTTTTCTAGAGATTTTCAATGAATTAGTATAATTTGGTTTGAATTCCAGATAATTTCCAAGGATTTTGAGCGCTTTCGTCATATTTCATAAAAATTTCAGAGAGTCCTAATGATTTTCAAACATATTAGGAGTATTTAAGGGTTCCAAAGGATTTTAATAGATGTCGAGGTACTTGAATGGATTTTAAGATTTCATCGGTTTCCAAGTGAATAGAAATATTTGCATGGATTTCAAGGAATGGCAAAACATTTTGAGGGATTTTAGAGGATTTTTACTTATTTTCAAAGATTTCAAGGGATTTCAAAGAATTTGGGAGAATTTCTAAATATTCCATAGGATTTCCAGTGACATTTGTTAAATAAATTAAATTCCAAAGATTTCAAGGGATTTCAAGGTATTTCAAAAAATTTCACAAGACTTAAGGATTTTATTAACTCTCCAAGATATCAAAAGATTTCAATTATTTCTAGGGATTTCCACGAGTTTCTTTCGAGAAACCTAAATGAATATTTTCATTTTAATTGTGTTCAAAGGCTTTCAAATGATTTATACTTTTTTAAATGGATTTTCATGACAATTTCAGTTCACAAGATGTAAGGATTTTATTGAACCTACAAGGATTTCGAAGGATTTCAATGCTTTCTAGTTATTTACACAGTTTTTGTTTAAGATATATTAAATAATATAATAATGATATGATAATAATATAATGAATAAGTTTAATTCGAATTATATTAAAGGGCTTTCAAATAATTTATACTTTTTCAAATGGATTCTTACGATCTGCAAAGATTTCGAAAGATTTGAAAGAATTCTAAAGGATTTGAAGAGATATAAAAAACTTCAAGGAATTTATCTCAAGGAATTTTACAGGATTTGAAGAATTTGATTATATCTTCAAAAACTTCAAGGGATTTTAATAATTTCTAGGGGTTTAAAAAGTTTTTTTAAAGATAACTTTAATCAATAAGTTTATTCAAAATTATATTCAAGGGCTTTCAAATAATGTATACCTTTTTATTTATACTTTTTTGAATGAGATTTTACGATCTGCAAAGATTTCAAGTAATTTTAAGAAACTCTAAAGTTTAGAGGACTTCAAAGATTTCCAAAGATTTTCAGACAGTTCAAGAAATTCCAAAGGATTACAAAATATTTTTAAAATTTCAAAAGATTTCAAAGCATATTGAGGACTCCAAGAGGTTTCAAGATATTTATAATTAACTTTGGAAAGTAAATTGAATTAAATTTAATTTAAAAAGATTCCTAGCGATTTGAAAGATTTTAATATGTACAGGGATTTAAACGTTTTTTTAAAGAGAATTTTAATGAATGATTTTTATATAATTTTCAATAGACTTCGAGGGACTCTCATGGATTTTAAGGCTCCAAAGAGGATTTTATGGGATTTGAAAATATTTAAGTTATTTTTCAAAGATTTCAGTGGTTTTCAAGTGATTAACAGTATTTTCACGGATATCAATGAATTTCGAAACAATTGAAGGAATTTCAGACGATTTTTACTCTTTTCAAAGATGTCAAGGGATGTCAAAGCATTTTGTAAGATTTCCAGATATTTCAGGGGATTTACAGTAAAATTTGTTTCATAAATTTAATTAAATCATATTTTTAAAGATTTCTAGCGATTTAAAGATTTTAAGGCATTATAAGGTATCTCAAGGAATTTCACAAGATTTGAGGATTTTTTAAATCTCCAAGGGTTTCAAGGGATTTAAACGGTATTTTTAAACAACATTCCAAGGATTCCTAAAAAAATTTGAAAAATAAATGAAGTTTCATAGAATTTCAAGAGATTCTGAGAGATTCCACACATTTTGAGAAATTTTTACGTATTTCAAGGAATTTCACAAAGTTTGAGGAGTTTTTTCAATTCCCAAGGATTTTGGGGAATTTCAATGATTTTTAGAAATTTTGACGTTTCTTTCAGAAAACTTTGATATGAAAAAAATGGAGGGATTTCAAAGAATTTTGTAGAATTTCCAAATCTTTCAAGGGATTTCTAGTGAACTTTGTTGAATAATTTGAAAGAAATTAAATTTAAAGGTATTTCTAGCGATTCCGAAGATATTTTCTTGGATTTTAAGGTATTTCATGGAATTTCACAAAATTTGAAGAATCTTATCAAATCTTCGAGGAATTCAAGGGATTTTAATTATTTTGAAGGATTTTGAGGGATTTCCAGGAACTCTAAAGGATTCTAAGAGATGCACAAAATTTTAAGGGATTTCGAAGAATTTTGTAGAATTTACAAATATTTCAAGGGATTTCTAGTAAAATTTGTTAAATAAATCAAATGAAGTTAAATTTCAAGGGTTTTTGGGCTATTCCGAAGATTTTGAGAGATTTTAACCTATTTTCAGGAATTTAACGAGATTTAAGGACTCTATTGAAACTTCAAGGATTTTAATGATTTCTAGGGATTGTTAACGGTTTTTTATAGATAAATTTAATGAATAAGTTCAGTTCAAATTATATGCAAGGCCTTAGATAATATTTATACTTTTTAAAATGAATTTTTACGTTCTGCAAAGATTTCAAAGAATTTTAAGGAACACTAAAGGGTGTTAGGAGATGTAAAAAATTTCAAAGGATTTCAAAGAATTATGTAGAATGTCCAAAGGTTTCAAAGGATTTCTAGATAACTTCGAAAAAATTAATAAAATTTTATTGAATTTCAAAGGAATTTTAGCGATTCTACAGATTTTAAGGGATTTTAAGGGATGATAAAGGATTTAAAGAGATATAGAAAATTTCAAGGAAGTTCAAAGAATTTTGTAGAATGTCCACATATTGCAAGGGATTTTTAGTGAACTATGTTAAATAAATGAGATAAAATCACTATTCAAGTAATTCTAAGCAACTCCACAGATTTGAAAGGATTTTAAGGTATTTTAAAGAATTTCACAAGATTTAAAGGATTTTAGTGAATTTCCAAGCATTTCAAAATATTTCAATGATTTCTAGGGATTTAAACGATTTTTGAAAAATACCTTTAAAGAATAATTTTAATTTAGATTATATTCAAGGGCTTTAAAATGATTTATACTTTTTCTGATGCATTTTTAGGATCTCCGAAGATTTCAAGGGATTTTAAGGGATATACAAAATTTTAAGCGTTTTCAAAGAATTTTGTAGAATGTCTCAACATTTCAAAGGATTTCTAGAAAATTTTGCAAAATAAATTAGATGTCATTGAATTAAGAATAAGTTAAATTCAATTTGTAATAAAGGGATTTCGAATGATTCATAGGGATTTACATGGATCTTTTTTTAGAAAATTGTGATGAATAAATTTAATTTAATTCAAATTTCGGAGAATTTCTGTGGATTTTGAACGATTTCGTCAGATTTCATAAAAATTTTAGGGAATTTTAAAGACTTCTAAACATATCAAGATGTTTTAAGTTTTGAGGAAATCCAAAGGATTTCCACAAATTTCGAAAGACTTTGCCTGCTGTTGAGGAGGTTTAAGGGATTTGAAGGCTTTTCCAAATATTTTAACTATTTTGCAAAAAATTTCATCGGTTTTCAAGACATTTAAAGATATTTACACCAATTTTTCAAGGAATTAGGGAATATTTCGAGGGATTCTTACTTTTTCAAAGATGTCAAGGGATTTCAAAGAATTTTGAAACATTCCCAAATATTTCAAGGGATTTGTAGTGAACTTCATTCAATAAATCATAATAAATGAATATTTCGAAGGATTTCCAGCGATACGGAAGATTTTAAGGGATTTTCAGGTATTTCGAGGAAATTCACAAGACTTTAGCATTTTATTAAATCTCCAAAGATATTAAGGGGTTTCAAAAATGTATAGGGATTCTCACGTTCCCTCTACAGAACTTTAATCAATAATCTTACTTCAATTCATATTTCAGAGATTTCAAACAATTCATACTTTAGAGAATAAATTAAACTTAATCTCAAGGGATTCCAAGGGGTTTCAACAATTCATGAAGAAAATATTAGGATTTATAGGAACTCTAATTATTTTGAAGATTTTGGGCGATTTTAAAACTTTCAATAGATTTCAACAGATTTTAACACATTTCAAAGAGTTTTCATATCAATTTCGATTAAATTTCAGAAGATTCGAAAGGTTTCAAGGGAATTCACAGATTTTGGCTGTGCAAAGTTTATTTGTGCATCATCGCTATTTTTGTATTGTTCCAAATGAGATCATGAGTGGCCTAAAATGAATCTTTGTTTGGTAGTTTTTCTATTTTTTACATAAATTTCTTCAATATTTTTATATTATTTATTTCAGTGCTGATTATTTACAATTCGTTTTCATGTTATGATTTTCTATAATAAATTTCCGATTATCCATGAAATCATTAACCCCTCGAAAACCCCTTACCAAGAAAAATCGTCGAAATTGCCCTAATAAATATTATGGAAATTCAAACTGATCTTAAAACACCTACTTTAACTCCCAAGACAACGTATCAAATTCAAAAAAAATTTTTTAAAATGAAATCTCCCTATGCAAAAATACTCACCACCATAAACAAAAAATCATCGAAATTGCCTTTATAGTTTTTTTGCGAAGGAAGTTTTCGTTATCTACAATCCACAATCTACAATATTGTTTTTGGAAGGAAAACTCTTTTCCTCAACATAATTCAAAATTGATAGAAAAACCAGAAAGTTTTTTTGATTCAAGGCAAATCGATTAGCCTATTATTGATAAACTTTAAAAAATCATAAAACTGGGGAAAGGGATAGAGTGTGCCGGAACTTCCCCCTTTTCTTTTCTAGCTCAAAAAATTAACATTCCAAATACAACAATTGATTTGTCTGATTTGTCATTGTATTTAAAAAATGTTTGGTACTATTTTGTAATTTTGTATTTTTTGTTACTTCCTAGTATTATGACGACTCTGTAAAATTCGACATTCTAGACAATCCGAAAGAATTTTAATGTTTGAATGTATAATTTTAATCCTCAACCATTTGTTTTTTCAAGTTTCGAATAAACAAATTTTCGATTCTTCAAAATTTTAAAGTTCACCGGAAATTCTAGGAGCTAATTAATTCTGATAAAAGCTGTGAATAAAATTTTTTTTTTGTTATTTCGTTTAATATAATACAGAGTTTAAGGAAAGGTCTGAGTGTAAAATTGAAAAGTGGGAAGGCAAAAACTTTTTGACTTGGCCAATTATAGTCTACGAAGCGAATCGCTGGTCAGCTCGAGCAACCCCCTAGAGGAAAAGAGGAGCGAAGAAGGATAAGGGTGTGAGTGGATGGAAGGCCCTGAATTGCGGGTGAGTCTGTGCCTCGTATCCGTCGCTTGCTTCGTTGTAATTGAATCGAAACTATTTGTCTCGCAAGGAACTTGGTCTAAACTCGATTTATCGCCGACAGACCCCGTCAGGGTCGTCCGCACGTCTGCAAGCTGCACTTTCTACCCCTCTAAGCAATCACCTGTTCTCCGTACTTTGACTCTCATCACGAAAACATGGGATAAGACACTGATCAATTGCTCTATACTATATATTTCAACTGAAACTTTCAGTCGAGGCGTTAATTACCCGGATTTTCGGTTTACTAGATTGCAATATTACAAGATTACAAGATCTGTGGATTATAAGAAATTCATTACATAAAAACATTATGTGAAAAAGAGTTAGAGGATGATCAGCATGGAATGAATAATAGAATTATATTGAAGGAATTTATGCAGAAAGTTGATAAACTATATAAAATATTCATTTTAGACCACTCATAATTACTTATGAAACCACACAAAAATAGTGATTCAGCACAAATAAACTTTACACAGAAAAAATCTGTGAATTACCTGCTTATCTTCAACCCTGGTTCCCTACCATTAACCTTCATAAAACATCCACTACCCCTGGGTTGTGTACAACCCAGTGTCCTGAAAATGGCCTTGCCGTTCAAAAAACCTCCATTTTGGACATGAAATGAATGATACTGAATTTTTCAAGTATAAGATCATAAATTTTGATTTTGGAAATTGTTACAAAAGAAATCATTAGGTAGGAGTATCGAACTGAAGAAAAAAAATCCTGAACCATTGTCACCTAAACCGCGGGTATCTAAAAAATGTCAAGATCTCAATTTATAGTCAAGAATCACTCTAAAAAATCCAACGCCACCTTACTCTTCATCGCACTCCATTCTTGATTCGTTTGATGGTGCTTTTAATAAACAAGAGGGACATATGGCTCTTTTGTGCTCTCCAAAAATTCCTTTTTTGCAAATATAGCAGTTGCTACAGCTGTTTTGGTCCGTCTTCCAGGGGCAGAAAGTGCACCGACGTCTTGAAGATTACTGGCTAGTAGGGTGATTGGCCTTCTCCCCACTCTGCAATAAGAGCAGGAGTGCGCAGGCGCAAAAATCTACGCTCTGGGTTGTCCACAACCTTGTGGGTAGGGGACCAGGGTTAAAACCTCTTGCAATTTAACTGAAAAACATGATAAAAATCTTCGAAATCTGTTTCAATCGGTTTAAGACGATCCGTTCTATTTTGAAACCAAAAGTTGACAACCAGATAGAGCCATCAGCTAATAAGTGGGGATAGCGTGGGTACAATGGGGGAGTTTACCGCTCACCACAGTACGCGATCTGTTCGGGTCCGAGTTCTGCGAAAATTTGAATTTAATTTACAAAACATAGCTTTTTCTACCCAAATTATGAATAAAAGTTTATAATTGATTGGTAAAATAAAGTCAAAGTGTCAGTCATTCAGTTTAAAAAAAATGTAAAAATTGTCTTGTTCTTTTGGTTAAATTAAATCGTTTTTGATAAAAATTGCATTGGATGTATTTTCGATTTGTTTTTGTTTTATTTTTGGTTAAAAACTGATCCTTTTAATTTCAAAAATTACAAGATTTGTTGAAAATTCCTCCTTTTTGGTTTAATTCAACAGCTTTTCATTCAAATTTTTTTTTTTTTTGGTTTGTTCAGGATTCATCTCTGGTTTAAAATAAACTATTTTGGTGAAAATCAGTTTTTTTTTTGTTAAAAATTGATTAACCGAAAATTTAACTTGTCCATTTTTGGTTGAAAATTCGCCTTTTTTAAATTAAAAATCAACCATTTGGATGAAAATTAATGCATTTCAACGAAAATTCATTGAAAAATCATTTTTCGATTGAAAATTTAACTAATTTTTTAAAAATAATTTTTCTTTTCTTGAAAATTGATCTTTTCAGTTGAAAATTCAACTATGTGTTTGAAAATTGACTTTTTATTTAGCAAATTATTCTTGTCGTTTGTAAATTAATTTATTTAGGTGAATAATTCATTCCTTTGGCTGAACATTTAAGTACTTTGTTGAAAATATATATTTTTATAAATTAATTTCGTAGTTGGGAATTCCACTTCTTCTTTGAAAATTCACCTTTTTGGTTGAAAATTAATTATTTTTTATCGGAAATATAAGTATTTTGCACAAAACTTATTTTTTTGTTCAAAAAAGCCAGAACCTATTGAAACCCCCCATGCACCCACACCTCATCCTCGCTATAAGCTCCTGACTTCCTTTCTCTCCTTTCTCACATAAGTATTGCGCTCTTGCCCCTGGCATAATCCACACATAGTACCCGTTAAACCTTGACTCTCTTATTCTCTCTTCCCCTTCTGTCTTCTCTCTCTCCATGCCGTTTTGCTTAACCAAGTCATAAACCTTCCTTCCTTCCTCGTGCATCCTTCTCACTTCATCCATCTGCAGTCCATTCATTCTAAAATACCTTTCCCTCTCAGCCTCTATCTTCCCACCCCTTCTCCTGTTCTCCTTCTCCCACTAACACTCCCTAACCAACCTACTTCCCCCCTCTTTCAAAAATTTCTCCTCATATTTACACGCCCTGCTCCCTGCTAGAATCCCTATACTCGTTCTCCCCGTCTCCCTCCTGGCAATATACTGAGGCGTGTTCCTTGCCAGCCCCAGGGTCTACTTTACATACCTCTTCTGCGTTCTATTTACCTCTTCACTATCCTTCCAACCCCATACCTCTACTCCATACAATAGCACACTCATCACTAGCGAATCAAACAATTTCATTCTCCGTCCAAAATCATCTGTGAAAGCCTCTTTCCCACCCCTCACACCTGCCTCATCATCACATTTGCCCTCCTCACTCTCTCTTTTATGTGACCATCTACTCCACCATTTCTCCGAAACACGAAGCCCAAGTACACAAACTCTTTCACCGCCTGCACCTCCTTTCCCTGCCACTTCCACTCTCCTAACTTATCATTTCCCCCTCCTTTTCTGAGCACCATAACCTTGGACTTCTCCGCATTCAGCTGACGCTTTCCACGTCAAAAAAATCAATCTTGGCAGCCATCTCATCGATTTTAATGAAACCCAGTGTTGTTGTGGTACTTTATGGGTGATGCTTTTTGGCAGAAGGATTTTCAAAAATTTTGAAAATTCTGGGCGTGACGCCATTTTGAAATTTGGGGTGGTTTTTTTTTAAATGGTAATATTTCCGACAATTTTTTCGGATTTTAATGAAACTTATAGGCACTTTGTAAAACAAGATGCTGTTTTATATAAAATATGGAACAAAGAAAAATTTCAAAATTTTCACAAAAAAAATTCAAAAAAATTTTTTGATTTCATTTTTGACAAATTTCGCTATTTTTGATTTTTGATTTTTTTCGAGAATAATATTCCTTGTTCTTTTATCTTTCATTTAAAAAAAAAACTTGACGGACACTCATCTGGTTCGCGAGTTATGAATATTTAAAGAACGACATTCCAGTCGAATGCTTGAGCTACGCAGCAGCTAGGCGGGTAGTGCAGACATTGACATTACACAATGTGCCGTTGAAACGCTGCAGTCTCAAGCATTCCTGTTTACTTAGTTATTTTTCTCTCTCGCTTAGAATATTTTCGCTTAGGAGCAGATTTTTGTATCTGAAATATTTTTGATGTTGTGTCAGGAGCAGCAGAATATATTTTGCAACGGATTTGATGGCTATTGATCGGTATGAAGGAATGAAATCCTCTCGTACCATCAATTGTCTGAGCTTTCAGAAAACGATCGCTAAGGAATTTCGCATGATTTTCATATTCGCTTGTGGCACAAAAATTGAATTTCACTTTTGGCATAGCGCTGATGGCCCAATCGTACAACAAGGATGCCGTCGTAATCTGATTATCTAGTGGTCTTCGCAGACTCGCTGCTGTAGCTTCGCGCTTTATTGTTCCAGATAATCCGTCACAAGGCCCTTTTCCATGAGAAGTGGCATAAAAATGCCATTCGCCTTTGATTTTGAAGTCTTCTTTGAAGTGCGCAAGATTAAGAAAATTAAATTTATTCTTATATTGCGAACCAGCTCCATCGGTGAAATGTATTAACTTTTCTACGTGATATCGACTCTTTAGTTCTGTGATTACTTTCTTTGAAAACAAATTAACGGCAGTTGCATCGTGGTGAAGGCAATCCGAATTAATCATGAAACTGTCGTGCACTACTTCCCCATTTTCTTTATGGTAAACAACAAAGGGGTGGATCGTTACTTGTGTCTGACACCAGTAGTGATTTTGGATGGCGTCCTGAATTACATTGGAAAAATTTTCACCAAAATCGCATAAAACCAAAAACACTCCTGCTTGAAGGGATTGTTTGGTATCATCAATATATTTACTTTGAACCTTCGCTAGGAAATCATGTTTCAACAGATCAGGTAAATCTTTTGTAATTACATGAACGTATTCGTCGCCGGAGTTTACAATAGTTTCTAACATTGAGTGATCTGTGTTTGTCCATCGTTTGTACGTGACATTATCAATGCAATTTTTGTCAAATAATTCATGTAACTTTTCTGTTACTATTATCATACCAGGGCAATTTTTGCAATAATTTAAAAAGCAATCAGGTTTTGGGTTCTCGCATACCATGGTGCCTAAAATGTCTTTATACGATCCGAGAAAATCATTTCCAGGTTGTGCATCTGCAAGCTCTTTCTGTCGTGCTCCAGCTATCATCAGTTTCATATTTTGATGAATTTTACACACACAAACTGAATGTGTTCCATTACCGCCCGCCAGAATGCATTCCTTTGGTCTTAATCCCGCGAATTTGGAAAACCCAACCTTACAGTCAGGATATCTCTCTTTATAAGCTACGTATAACTCCTTCAAATTTCCCAAGAGTAGTCGTTTCTGTTCATGTACTCAAACTCCATTCTTCTTTACTGACACGTAATCATTTTTTCCAGGCATTTGCCGACTAAAATCGCTGTGGCGATAAAAATTATGAACAAGCGTTTCTGCCTCTTCAGATAGTCTTTTTCCAAGTTTAGGATTAGGAGATGAACCGATTCCATGTTCGGTGTGAATGACTTTTGCCAAACGAGCCATATTATAAGGAACACTAAACGTGTGTTGTATACGCCGAATTTCCCAACTTCTTGGCAACATCGTTAAGAACTGAACTTTTTCTGATTTTTTTGTTGTTTCAGAGATTTTTCCTTTCAACTCCTCAACGAGTTCATTTATTTCATTCTCGTTTTTGTTTACAACTTCAAATATTTTCTGCAGCTCAAAGTCTATAGCTTCCCTTATTTCTTGTACCTTTCGTTTTTGGGCTTTTATTGATCTTCGATCCTTCCGATTTTCAAGTGGGGGAATTTGCAAAATTTCAAGTATTTTGTTGAGCTTTATTATTAATTTTTCATCCTCGGAATTCAGATACAAGTCTTCCACTTCTCCACAAACCACGCCTTCTACTTCATTTTCTGATTCATTGCTGAGGTAATTTTCATTCTGATCTACTGGAGGAAGATCATCAATACGGTTCGGTAAAGAAGAAGGGGGTGGTGCAGAGTTTCCTAAGACAGCTTTTATATTGTGATTGGTTTTTGGGGGATGAAGCCGACATGAATTGCATATAAGCTGCCCCTCTTTGGCTTCGTTAATATCTATTCTTTTACAAAGTTCTTTTGTAATTTTGCGAAGTACTGACATATTCAAATTTTTACAGTTTCTTTTTTTTAATAAAAGGATTACAACACCGAGAAAACGGAGCCATTTTACCTACTTTTTATAGTATTTTACAGCTAAGTATTTTTACAGACTTCGATTGAAAGTTTAAAATATAATATCGTATGTTCGATTAAGCCACTTATAAAGTTCATTCGAGAATGCTGTTACTAACTAATAAACTTGTCACTTATGGAAAACACACTGTGAGTGAGAAATTTAAAGGTATATCCAATAACGCGATCACGTGAGGAAGTCAATTTTTTTACAGACACTTATCAAAAGCTTAGAGAAACTATTTGTGTACACTACATGTAACTCTATTAATGCTGACTAAGGAATATCGTACTCAACTCTGTCAACAACAATAGTGTCCAAAAAGCATAGTAGAATTGTACATCAGTGTCTGCTTGTACCAAAAATTTGTTTATCAACACCGCTGGATTGAGTACACTAGTCCGAGACTGCAGCGTTGCAGCGGTGCATTGTTTAATAACAATGTCTGCACTACCCGCTTAGCTGCTGCGCGGCACAAGCATTCGACTGGAATGCCGCTCTTTAAATATTCATAACTCGCGAACCAGATGAGTGTCCATCAAGTTTTTTTTTTTGAAATTAAAGATAAAAGAAAAAGGAATATTATTCTAAGAAAAAATTAAAAATTAAAAATAGCGAAATACGTCAAAAATCGAATCAAAAATTTTTTTTGAGTTTCTTTTGGTGAAAATTTTGAAATTTTTTTTTATCCATATTTTATATAAAACAGCATCTTGTTTTACAAAATGCCTATAAGTTTCATTGAAATCCGAAAAAAATTGTCGGAAATATTACAATTTAAAAAAATATCTACCTCAAATCCCCTCCTCTTACCTTGTCTTTGGTCTCTTCATATATCTCCCTTACCCTCTCAATTAGGCCTCTCTCTACTCCCCTATCCTCCACCGCCTCCCGCAACCTCCCCCTGTCCACCATCGGAAACGCGCCTTTGAGATCCACAAAAAACGCGTACACTTTCGTCCCCTTCTTCGCTAATACTCTATCCCCCACGTGCTGCAGAACGTAGATATTGTCGATAGTACTCCTACCCGCCCTCAATCCCGCCTACGTCTCCGGAAATATTCTTTTCCCTTCGACATCCTTCCGCAGTCTCTCTGCCACCACCATCGCGTATACTTTATACGCCGTATTCATTAGCGTACTAAACAGCCATGCTTCGTTCTCTACCCCATCCAGCCCTGCTGCTTTTGACCTTTTCAACTTCCTTATCTGCTTCTCTACCTCCTCGTCATTCAAATCCTCCATCTCTGCCTTTCCCGTTCTTCTACTTCCCCCATTCGTCTTCCTTGAATCCAAGCCCTGGAATGATTCTTTAAAAAATTCCCTTCACTCATCACTCCCTATCTTCTCGCTGACCCCCACTCTACGCTTCCTAAACCTATTTATTATCTTCCAGACGCCCCCCTCTGTCTTAACATTTGCTAACTCCTCTTCCAGATGTTTCTCTTTTTCCTGTTCTTTCTTCTTACCTAAATCCCTTCCCTTATTTCTACGTACTCCTTCCTTCTCGCATTACCCTCTTTCCACTTCTTGTACTTCCTCTTGACCTTCCTTTTCATCTTTTAACATTCCGTATCCCACCACGGCTTCATCATTCCTTTCTTCTTTTTTATAAATACCTTCTTTTGCACACACCCTTTCATCTTCTCTTTCAGATCCTCCCATATCTCTTCCACCGACTACCCTCTGAAGCGTACCTTTCCTAGCTGTTCCTGATACTTCTCTATCGCCTCCCTCGTCCAGGTCACCCTCTCCCCTATCGAGACTTCTTCTCCGCCTTGTAATCCGCCACCCTCACCTCTTATCCACAGACTTAATGGCTGATGGTCTGATTCCACCCTCCCCTCTACTGCAAATTTTTCCGTCTCCTCCCATCCTTGCATATTCATAACCACATAGTCTATCACCGATACCCTCACCTTACTTATATATGTGTATTCTCCCTCTTCGTCCCCAGTTGCCATACCATTCGCCACTGCCCAGCCTCTATCCTCCATCCAGTCCCTTAGAATCTCCCCCTCCTTATTTATTATCTTATCCTTCGATTTTCTTTCGAAGCTCTCCCCTTCCCTGTAAAGTTCCCCTTCGCTCCCTATCCTCGCACATTAGTTGCGTATTACTAGACGTGGAATTTCATAAGCTTTCCAACTGTTTTAAAAAAAATGCCCTATCACTTTTTTTCACCGAAATATCGTGGTTCGAAGTCAGTAGTGATTTTTAATAGCGCTCACAAGAGTCGTGCGCACAATTTCCGATGGTAGTGTATATTGTGAAAAATTGATTTGCAAATTCAATTATTTTAAATGAGCGCGCGATCAACATCCAATGAGGCTGCTGTTCCGATGCATGCGCAGTGAGGTTAGGGAGCCAAATTGGGAGCACTGCATATTCGTTCCGGTATCGGTACCAAGGACTTCTTACTCAACCCTCTACGAGGAAGGAGCCTGTCTTGGTCTCTTATTGATCTACCTGTCATTGAAGATAGGATATTGAATGGAATAAGCGTCATTCAAGGGACGCCACTCTCAGCGGATTCTACCGTTTCAATTAAAACTTTCGTTTACTAAACTATCCAAATTCGTTAGAATTCGGATTGTTAGACGTAAGTTCTTGGGATACATATGTTTCTTTAATTAGTGAATATGAAATAATTGTAACAACTTTGCATTCCACATTTATGTGGAGACCTCGTTGTGCATGTTTGCATTTATTGTGGGAAATTTAATAAATGATAATTTAATGTTTGCAAGTTTAATTCTAACGACCTTGCACTTTATTTCAGGATAAATACCTCATTGTGCATGGTTGCACTAACTATTGAAATTTTAATGGGAAATTTTACTTTGAGTTTTTAAAAAGAATGGAGCCAGAATAGAATTCGTAACAGCTTTGAAATTTACCTCACGATAAAAACCTCGTTGTGCGAAGGAAGTTTGGGTTCTTGATTTTCTATTGGAGGAGAATCCAATTCATTTGCTTATATATAAGAGAAATTTCCTAAATAATTCAAGTCAGCGCTAAACTACGCAATCATCTATCCCTTGAGTGAATCCACAATCTGCCGCTTTTGTTGTCAAATAATGATTTAAAATTCAGTGGGAATTTTTATTGTAAGAATTAATTTTACTCAATGCAGTTTATATAATTAGAAATTCATTTTTTGAATTAGGGCTAGTTTTAATGTCCTATCAGTATTGGAATAAACTTATTCGTTGGTTACAATTTACTGGACAGGAAAAATTAAACGCAAATTTAAAGAATCTCTCAATGAAAATAAATATCATTCGGATAAGTTTAAAATGTAACACTAACATTACTAAAAATTAGTCTAATTTTTGGTAAATTTAAGATCTTTTACTAAAATCAGTCGACTGCAGTTATAATTCAATTGAGAATGTTGGTAAACACAAAATGGATTCCCGGTTGGATAGAATGATAATGTTGCATGTCGAAATCTATCGAAAGTTATAAGATCCCCCCAAATCCTCAAAATAATCAGAGTTCCTGTATATCCTAATTTTCTTTTCTTGAATTGTTAAAATCCGTTGAAATCCCTCGAAATAAAAATTTAATTTATTGTGTAAAGTATGAATTGTTTGAAATCTCTTGAATATAAATTGAATTAAACTTATTATTTGAAATTCTCTAGAAGAAACTTTGAAACAATTAGAAATATTTCAAATCCCTTGAAATCTTTGAAACGTGAAAATAATTTTTACACAATCCTTTATGTTTCGGTTTAGCAACTCAAGAGCTAGAGAGAAAATTCTGACTTTTATTTCAAAAATTGAAAATGGTATTTTTTATCACCGTCTCAAATTGAGAAAAAGTGCCCCCGGCAAATGAAGAACTTCGCTCTGCATTTTCTTGATACATATTAATATTTTTTTATGTATCGATTCAGCAATTTAAAATCTAGGAACAGCCTCTTCACTTTTTTTAAAATAAAAAATTGGATTGTTCATTACCATCTAAAGTTGAGAAAACGTCCTCCTCGAACAAGATAAAAGCTTTACCTTCCATTTTCTTGAAACCTGAAAATATTTTTTAACAAACTTTTTTGGTAAAGATTCAGAAGCTCAATAGCTAGAAAGCAAATTTTCACTTTCTTGGAATTAAAAATAGGATTTTTATCACCGACCGAAATGCATCTTTTTATATTCTATGCATGCATGTTTCGAAAATCACTTTTAAATCATTTTTTCATTATACTATCAAATAGAAAATAATATTTGAATTCAAATTTTTTATTAAAAATCGACTATTATCTGTTACTTTTTCTTCAGATTTAATTACTCGATCCTTTTGTATTGATTTATCTATTAATTTAATATCTATAATTTTATAAGGTAAATATCAAGAATTCGAGAGAGAATTGATAATTTAAAAACCATTTTTTTTCGACTGCAGCATTACTTAATCTGTCAATAACCGTACTGCAGACTCTAGGGACAGGAGCCAGTTTAAACCAGATTTTCTCTGGTTTATAGCTTTATAGAAAATCGAATCTTTTAATCGAGGATGTTTCATTGACATACTTTTATGTCAGTGCATTTACATGGTATGATATAAGATTATACGTGAGATACATTTCTAGTCTCTTGCTGGTTCAAAGAATATTTCTTTTATCTCTATATGGCCTAAATTCAGAAAAAATAAATTAAGGGGAAAAAATTCTAGAATGATACAGCGTGTTCTAAAATATTTCAGAAGGATCTAGAATGCTCTGAGATAAAATATTCTCTAACGTTCTTCAAGAACCGGGACACACGGAAATTTTTCATCTTACCATTAAAAAAAAAGGTCACCAAAAAATTGTTTATAGGAACATTAAATTAAAGGCACAAATATTAATTGTATGATAGCTATACTTTTATTTCAAAATTCAGAATTAACAACAATTAACAATCCTATTTTTTCCGCTCAATATAGATTTATATGATTTTTACGGGATTTTTACGGAAAACCGGGACATTTCAAGTGAAAACCAGAACGCCTCAAGTTGAGGTCGAAAACCGGGACATGTCCCGGAATTTCCTCTTAAATGCATGGTTGAGCGAATTTTCATTTGTCTTTAAAAACTCTAATTACGGAAAATGAAAAAGACTAATTTTGAAAAAATTAGTTGAATCCTATACCAAAACAGATTGATTTTCAATCAAACAGTTTCATTTTTGAATAAAAATGAGGAATTTTAATTAATCATTATATTTTCAACAGAGAAAGGTTTTTCCGCCATTACACAAAATAAATTGCATTTGAATGTGAAATTTTCAAGCCAAAAAGACAAGGTTTCTACCAAACATTTGCATTCTTGATCAAAACAGAATAATTTTGAACTAAACAGTTGCACTTTCAACCATAAAATGAAATTTCTCTCAAAAGAAAATAAACGAATTTTCAACAAAATTCATGGATTTTCGACTGAATACTTGAATTTTCAACGAAGAAGATTGACTTTATACCAGAAGAGACGACTTTTTAACAGTATCCATACATTTTTAACTGAAAAGATGAAATTTTTACCAAAGAAGAAGAATTTTCAACAAATTACATACATTTTCAACTGAATAGTTGAATTTTCAAATTAGAAAAGATCAATTTTTAACCAAAAACAGAAAATAATTACTTTCATTAAATCAATTAATTTTTAATGTAAAAAACGAACTTTCTGCAAAATAGTAGACTTTTCTACCAAGTTGTGTTTTCTACCAAATTGTTGAATTTTTCATCCAACAAGACGAGTTTTCTACAAACCAGTTGAATTTTCAACAAAAAAGTTTATTTTCAACCATACAGTTAAATTTTCTACCAAATTTTTAAATGTCTAGTTAAAAAAAATTAATTTTTAACAAAACAGAACGGATACCCAACGAATTACGTATATTTTCAACAGCATAATTAAATTTTTAAGCTAAAGGTTGATTTTTCTATCGAATTGTTGATTTTTTCAGCCAAGAAGACGAGTTTTCCACAAACAGGTTGAATTATTATCAAGAAAGCCGGTAATTCTCAACGCAATAGTTAAATTTTCAACCTGAAAAAATGAATTTTTAACGAAAAATGTAATATTTATCACATGAATTATCAAGAAAAACGATAATTTCCAATCATACAAATTAATTATTTTGTTGAATTAATTAATTTTTACCAGAAAAAAAAGAAATTTTCAAAAAAAATTTCAGAAAAAATTAATTTTAACGGAAATGTATACTTGAATTTTCAAACAAAACAGATTAATCTTGAAGCATAGCCCGAAAAATAATTTTTCAGTAAAATACATCAATTTTTAACGAAAAAAAACAAATTATCAACCGAGAAGATTAAGTTTCAACCAAAAACATCGAATTTTTAACAAAATACATCAATTTTGAAACAAATGGTTGAATCTTTAACTAAAAGAGATCAATTTTCAGTTCAAAAAGTAATTTTTTCACCAAAAAGATGAATTTTCAACAAAAAATGTGATAGGTAATACTAAAAAAAAAATTAACTTCAAACTAAAAACTGAAACAGCTTTTTTTTCAACACAACAGTTGAACTTTTAACAAAAAAAATGAATTTTCAATTAAGTACATGAATTTGCAACCAAATAGTGGTATTTTAAACTAGGAACATTAATTTTCTACAAAAACAAAGAAAACTGAAACAGATTATTTTTCAACTCAGAAGTTAAATGTTTAACCAAAAAAGACGAATTTTCAACAAAGTACATACATTTTCAACTAAAGAGTGTAATTTTGAACTGAGATGATTAATTTCTTACAACAAAAAAGAAACTTCTCAACAAAATATATGAATTTCCAATCAATTAGTTGAATTTTCAACTGAAAAAAATGTCCTTTGAAAAATGGAATAGTTAAACTTTTAATTAAAAAAATTAATTTTTAACCAAGAAAAAAAATGTTCCACAAAATACTTCAATCTGCAAGCAGGGACAAAAATGTACAAATTTAAATTTATGTTAAGGTGAACGTCCCAGTAATCGTGATGCCAATTTTCTTGCTTTCCATTTTATTTGAATGAATGTAATTTCTATTTACTATTATAAAATGCTAAAAATAAGTGATTTTTATCATTAAATGTCACTTTTAATACATTTTTCTAACAATATATTCAAACTATAACCAACTTCCACGATTACTGGGACCATCACGATTACTGGGACATTTACCTTATTGTTTTCAGATTACAAATAAATGTTGGTTATTAATTAAAAATGTTTACTACCCAAAAATTCGACTGAAAAATTAATTTCATATAAGTATTATTCTTATATACATATTCTATGTGTTAAATAAAATAATGAAATTTCAACTAAAAAAATGAATTTTTAACAAATTAGTTCAACTGATAAACAAACACTGTAAAAATAAAGTATTATTTCAGGGCTAGTTTCAAGCATTACAATAGGACTCAGAAAAAACAATCTCGAGTGGTACTGAAATGAGACTACTGGTGGGATCCCAGACTCGTTTGTTTTGCATTGAAAATAACAGCATAAAGTTATCCTATTCAAAAGCAGGACACGAAAGAAATGATACCGTGACAAAAGAGATCTCTAGTTTTTACAGTGAATGGTTGAATGTTATACCAAACTATTAAAATTTGGTTTTTTAGTGATTCGCAGACGTGAAAATATGTTACGTAAGAAAAGGTTTTGACCACGTACGGGCTATACTATTTTTTTCTATGCTATTTTACATGGGGGGAGGGGCACTCCCCCATGTAAAATAGCATAGAAAAATCGTTGACTACTTTCAATTGATTACTTTTCAATAAAGTTTTAAATATTCCTAATAATTTATTTTTCAGGTCCAAACTTCTGATGAGACTTTTCTTCTTAAAGAAAATCGCTTCTAAAAACAATGAGTAGCCGTAGAATGAAGCTTAATAATACAGCTCTAAATATTTATAATTCATCGTCTTGACGAAACGACTTTGCCCGAAGGCGGGGAGACGTTTTCAACTTGAAATGCATATTTTAGGGAAATTCCCTAATTTTCCTGAAGCAAAAGTAAAGCAGTGCATTAGGAAAATCCCTGGCGGGTTGAGATGCGTTTGTGAGCTAGCGTATAAGTGAATATTTTTGTACGAATATATACGGGAGGAATGCATTTAAATTAGGGCATAATTTACGATGGCATCTGAATAATAAAGGGCACGAATGAAAATACTCAAATGCACTTGGTGGTATAGTGCATTAATAGAACTTTGTCTCGCTTTTAGAATTTCAACGATTTACATACAGAACTGTACCGTTTGCTGTGGTAAGTAATAGAATTTAGTGTGCATAATCGACCAAATCGCTGAGAGTGCTGCCCGAGGCAGTATTTTACATTGAGAAAGCATTTTGAACTTTACAGGAAATAGAATGTTTCTCACAAAAAAAAATAAAATACTGCTGAAATTAATTGCAATAAGCTTGAAATATAACATATTGAATATTTGCATTTTTCTATGTGAATTATAATGTTTCTATTTATCTTAAAACATGATACCCTGTTTTAAACCCCCGGTGAAAGAGAGGGAGTCGCGGGTCATCCTCGCTGCTAAAGTATCACCTACTATCTATTTCAACAATCCTGGCCCCTTCACAAATCATTGAATAACTCAATCAGAAAAAAATCGCTCAAAAAAAGGAAAAACATCTTGTCATTCCTCATTTTATTACGAATAAGTACAATATCATTTCATCGCGATGCGTCCGTAACTTTTAATGCAAATTTGCAGTGAAGGTAAAAAAACGTGGTTAAAAGCACCTTTTGTAACTTGGTCAACTTTCGACCGCTGTATTTCGTCGAAAACTGCATGAATTCTTTTGCAAAAAATAGTGTAGTTACCTTGAAGTTTTATTTATGAGTACGTTTTTGAAAAATTCGAAAATATTTTTAACTTTGGTGTCGGCAGTAAACAAAAGCGAAGGATGCTAATTCAGCTTCTAATCAAGCTGGAAGGCTCTACTGAGGCCTAAAATTTTTCACAAAAATCAAGAAATTCAATGGTGCGTTTTTAAGATTGGTTAATTAAATCAATAATACGCTTTTGCATATTATTTTTTTCTGTTTTTTTTTCTACGGTAGTCGACCAAAATTGTAATCGATACGTTGAAGGGGTTGCCGTCCACTATTGTCAAAGTCGGCTTTATGAGGCAAAGGATCAAGCAGGACATCGATACCCTGGAACCCGCTGACAGTATGATCGACATCTTTTGTGCCTCCAGTCCCAAAAAAACTGGAAAACCATAATGT
Source organism: Andricus quercusramuli (assembly GCA_932178445.1). Taxonomy (NCBI): domain Eukaryota; kingdom Metazoa; phylum Arthropoda; class Insecta; order Hymenoptera; family Cynipidae; genus Andricus; species Andricus quercusramuli. The sequence goes on from CAKNXH010062677.1 coordinate 210,833, forward strand.
GCGATAGCGTGTTAATGATGTAATCAACTGCTTTTGAAAACCAACCATTGAATTTGTTGATTTTTTCATTAAATTTAAAGCCTCAGCAGAGCCTTCCAGCTTGATTAGAAGCTGAGTTAGCATCCTTCGTTTTTATTTACTGCCGACACCAAAGTTATAAATATTTTCGAATTTTTCGGAAATGTACTTATAAGTGAAACTTCCAGGTAACTACTCGATTTTTTTCAAAAGAATTCATGCAGTTTTCGACGAAATACAGCGGTCGAAAGTTGACCAAGTTACAAAAGGTCTCTTCGCCTATTATAAATAAAGAAAAGAAAAACCGCTGATGACTATGTTGAGGTTTTGAGTATCTGAGACATTTTTCACTTTTTTTCTCTTGTAAAATTGTCGATAGTTTGGAATAAAGTGGGAATTGTAAAAAATTGATAATGTATCATTTACGTTATAACATTTTAAAAATCTCATATGAGAAAAAATTATTTAAGAACGAGTTAGTTTATTAATTTAAAATGTTGTTTTTAATAATTGAATAAAATTTTCATAAACTTACAGAAAAATTTCATTGAGATTATGTAATTATTAAACTACATTTTGTCACAAATTGTGGTTGAAAAATTTTTGTCGAGTCAAAAACTCGTAATAATTATAACGATACTAATAAGAAACTAATAAAAAATATCAATTCCCGGCGGAAACGCTAACATAATCACAAATTATTAGAAGATTCTGAATCTTGTTCGAACGATATAAATTCTTGTTTCAAAATTCAAAATTTTGGTGTAAAATGCTAACATAACCTAAACTTGTCAAAAGCTGTGAATCTTCTTGAAATGTTTTCCTTTTTCTGATTAAAAATGCCAATTTTTCACGAAAAACACTAAGCTGATTCAAAATTGTTAAAAAATTCGAAATCAAGGGATTTCTAGAAGTTTCAAGGAATTTCAGAAGATTTGAGGATTTTATTAAATCTCCAAGGATTTCAAGGGATTTAAATGGTTTTTTAAAAAGAAACCTTCCACTGAATAAGTTCAGTTCAAATTATATTCAAGGACTTTTAAATGATGATATACTCTTTCTAATGCAGTTTCAGGATTTTTAAAGACTTCAATGGATTTTGAGGGATTCTAAAGGACTTTAAGAGATGTATCAAATTTCAAGAAATTTGATAAAACTATAGAGAATAAATTAAATTGTATTGAATTTTAAGGGATTCCTAGCGATTTCAAGGGATTTAAGAGATATCTAAAGATTATATTTTTTTCTAGATAATTCCAATGAATAAATTGAATTTATATTCAAGGGATTTCTATGGATTTCTATAATTCAAGTTGAGGAGATCAAGATTCATAGGAGCTGATTGTTTTGAAGATTTTGGGGGATTTTGCAACTTTCAATGGATTTCAACAGATTTTAAAGAATTTTCATACGGTTTTCAATTAAATAAAAAGAAATTTTGAAGATATCAAGGGAATTGATAGATTTTTTCTGTGCAAAGTTTACTTGTGCAGAATCACTATTTTTGTGTAGTTTCATATGATATTATAAGTGGTCTAAAATAAATCGTTGTTTTGTAGTTCCTCTACTTTCACATAAATTCCGTGAATATCTGTGTATTTTTCATTCCCATGCTGAATATTCTATAATTGTTTCCCTTACAATGATTTTCTATAATGAATTTTCCGTAATCCATGGAATCTTATGCAATCTTGCAATATAGTGTACACCAAAAATTCCAGTAATTGATTCATCGTTTATAAATTTTTCTAACAATAAGTACGATATCTGAAGAATGAGCAATGTAAGCAAAAGCTATAGTGGAATCGATAGAATTAATTAATTTCTGAACTCCCTCTTTCCGCAATCAACCACGAACTTTCGGTACTATGTTACAAGAGTCGATTCCACAGTAGAAAAGAGCGGTTTTGGTCAGCCAGTTTAACTGTTGGGAAAACGCGATACACAGTATTATTCATAGAAGCAGTTTATTTAATCTATTTTTTTAGGACTTAGAAATAAATGATATTCATAAAAATATTAATATATAGGTATTTTGAAGCATCTAAATACAGTTTTAAGCTTAAAGTTTATTCACATTATACATACCTAGTTCTCAGGGGAGAATCGGCTATTGTGGCGGGGCAGTGCACGGTGGATATAACAAATAATGCCCATGTTTCTTGATATTTATATTAATTTTTCACATCAAATATACTTTTAGTTTGTAAAAATGTTGCTGTTTTTTGTATTTTAAAATAGCAGTGTGTCTGCTCAAATCCAGAAAGAAAATTCCCTGACAATTCCAATTTTTTTTCAAGGTATCACAAGTTCTTTCCATCAGGTATAATTTTTGATGGTACGGAGCCATTTGAATATTTTGCATATTTTCAAACTATCGACGGGGAATATGTATACAGTTTTGTGAGCCTATTATTAATAACGTTTTTTCAGTTTTGTAGGATACAATTAATATGTTTAATTTAGAAAGATTTAAAAAATTATGTTACAAAATATCATTATATATATTAGAACCATCGACTAATTAAATGCTTGAATAGCACAAAAAGCATAATCAATCATTGATTGTCTTTGTCTATAATTTCTATGATTATTAATTTTAATCCAAAAAATGTTTTTTTTATATACTTAAATTTCAATGCATACTCAGGTAAAATTAGTATGGGTACCACGTTGAATTAAATTTAATCCGTTCAAAGTTATCAACTTATCAAGTGAATATATTGCATTTTCAACAAGATAGGTGCATTTTCAACCAAATGGTTGCATTTTCAACCAGAAAGTTCCATTTTATACCAAAAAGATGATTTTCTAACAGAACATATCAATTACCAACCAAATAGTTGAATTTTTAACTGGAATAGATCGATTTTCAACCAAATACATAGTTGAATTTTGAACTAAAAAGGATACCTTTTCAACCGAAAATTAAATAGTCAAATTTACAGTTGAGAAAATTAATTTATAAGAAACAAAAATTTTAACCAAAGCGATGAATTTTCAACTCGAACGCTGAATATTCAACTAGAATATATAAATTTTCAACCAGAAAGATGAATTTTCGAACGAGATTAATTTTTTAAATAAGATTATTTTTTAATCAAGAGGACTAATTTTCAACAAAAACATTAACTTTTTCCAAAAAAAGACGATTTTCCAACATAATACATGAATTTTCAAAGAAATAATTGAATTTCCACTGAAAAAAAAATGTCAACCAAAACTTGGAATCTTTAACTGGAAAAGACAACTGTTCAACCAAGAATGGATTAGATAATTAAATTTTCATTTAAAACATTAATTTTCAGCGATGGAAAAAAATATTCAACTGAAATGATGAATTATTCTATTAGAATAGTTAAATTTTTAGTTTAAAGTAACATTAATTTTAAAAAAGTAATAATTTAAAGAAATCTACATTTTCAAGAAAAATGATGAATGTTTACTAAACTAATTAATTTTTACTGAACTAAGCTAATTAAACTTATTTAATAGTTAAATGGAATAGTTATATTTTCAGTTGAAAAAAATTTCAATAACAATAAAAAACAATTTTTAACGAAATAGTGAAAGTTTCAAGTATAATATTTGAATTTTCAGTAGAAAAATTAATTTCTAGTCAAAGAAAAAACGAATTCTTAACAGAATAGCTCATTTTTCAACCAATGTATCAGTTAATATTTCAACCAAAAAATATTTTAATGTATATTTTACATTCAATAGAGAGAACAAATTACAAAGAAACTGTTGAATTTTCAAACAAAAAGATGTGTTTTCAATCATAAAGATCAATTTTCTACCAAAAAGAAAAAATTTTAAACTGAAAAAGACAAATTGTCAACCAGACATTTGAATTTTCAACTAAAAACGATCAATTTTTAACCAAAAATAGAACGATTAAATTTTTAATTTAAAAAATTCATTTCAAACAAACAAAAATCAACAAAATATTTTAAAATAGCAACATGAAGCCTCATTTGCAAATGAAACATCATTGTTATACAATTTTATATTGTAATTAAAAAAATAATCAAGCACGCTTTCGAACACATTTCTTGACTTTAGAATAAATTACCTGACATTTCCAGGTTTTTCCAGGTATATAAAAATTCCTTGTCTATTTCAGGTTCGTTAGGTTTTTCGTGTGGGGTAGACACATTGAATACGTACCAGAAGAGTTATTATGAAAAAACAGTTTTGACGGAAA
>CAKNXH010062677.1:215067-226692 GCA_932178445.1 Andricus quercusramuli
AGGTCTTTCAACATGAATACATATACCGTCAGACATAAATGGGTCACACATGCTGCTAAAGTATTATTCAAGTCCTCTAAAGTGAGTACACATAACGCCAGACATACATGGGTCAGTCTGGCTGCTAAAGTACTATTCAAGTCTTGCAACGAGAGTACAAATACTGCCAGACATACATGGTTCACCCATGCTGCTGAAGTATTATTTAAGTCCTTTAACAAGAGCTCACATACCGAAAGATATACATGGGTCACCCTCGCTTTTGAAGTAATATTTACGTATTTTAACAAGAGTACATATACATGAGTACTTTCACATTAGTTAAATAAATGTAAAATAATGACGTGGTTAAAAAACGTTTTTGAGTGATAACAAATTAACAATTTGTTACCTTTTTCTGATCTTCCACTCACGAGATCTTTTTTACTCGGACCTAGCTGTGAATGGATCTGATTATCACCTTCCACAATTATTATTAACAGAAATGACACCTGTATCTTTTAACCCGATCCAGGGAGATTATGGTAATGAAAAGAGCCGCACGAGGCTAAGTAAAGTTTGACCTTACATTAATTACAAACATAAAACCCACCACTGTTCGCTCCCGGCATACGAAGTGCCTTATTCTCGGGATCATAAAATAACAATGAGCTTGCCCTGACTGTCCTTAAAATATCACATTCGTGTAAAATTTACATATGAAAATGCAGAATTTAAAAAAAAAACGTTCCAAATTTCCCTTTACTGTCGAAATTTGTACTCTGCTAGAAATGATAACTGATGTTGGTCTCAAGTGCCGTTCATCGTTGTTCAGGCTCTTTACTGTGAGTGTGATTTATACCTCTCGAGCCAACACTTCTTGTATGTAATGTGCGGCCTCGGTGCTAGAATTCTCCGCAAACAGGTTCCAAACCTCGAGGGAGGTTTGCTAATCCTATGGGAGCCCTATAATTATTCGCAAATATCCGGGCTAGCAATTAATCTCGGAAATCAGCGACATCATACTCGTGATTGCTTACAGGGCAGTGTATCTGAAACCCATTAAATTAGGAGCCGACTAAATTTTGTTTCGTTAATTTATTTAGAGGTCATCCAAGAACAATGTAAAACAAGTTGGATTGACTACTTTCAATCAAGTTGTTGAATTTTCAAACAAAAAAAAAAAAAAACAGATGAGTTCTCAGCAAAAAATGTAATAGTTGATATTATAGCCAAGAAATTATTTTTATTTTTAATGGAAAACAGTTAAATTGAACAAAAATATGAATGTTCAAGAAAGCAGTTGCATTCTTAAATAAAAAAGATTAATTTTCTACCCAAAGAGATGAATTTTCAAATCAAAAAGACGAATTTGCAACAAGAGTTCCATTTTTCAAGGAATCTGTATTATCATTAGAGAATAGCAGAAAATATTCAACGTCTTTTCAGACTAGATAAAGGTATGAGAGAAAAATTATTTTAAATAATTTTTTTCTGAAAAAAGATCTTTTTCTTTCGCTCCGCTGGGAATCGAACCACAGAACTACTGATTTCCGGTCAGGTACTTTCCAGAATTCTTCTTTCATAGCTCCATCTAGTCTAAAAAGACGTTAAATATTTTCTGTTATATTCTAATGATAATACAGATTTTTTCAAAAATTTGATTTGTACCATCTAGCAAAATAATGCGTGTATATCTGAAAAAAAATTCTTCTTTCGATCCCTCTAGTAGCTTAATGAAGTAGCACCTGACCGGAATTCAATAGTTCTGTGGTTCGATTCTCAGCGGGGCGAAAGAAGAGGAACTTTTTTTAGAAAAAAATTATTTAAAATAATTTTTTTTTCATAGCTCCATCTAGTCTGAAGAGACGTTAAATTTTTTCTGTTATCCAAAGATCTAAAATTTTCAAGCAAATAGCTTATTTTATTCAAATTTAATTTTCAAAAAATTGTATTTGGATCAAAATTATAAGCCCTCGATGAGTTAATTACTCAGATTTTTGGTGTACACTAGTTTGCATGGGATGACAGAAGATTGCATAAGATTCCATGGATTATAGGAAATTAATTATGGAAAATCATTATATGGAAAACAATTATAGAGTAATCAGCATTGGAATAAATAATACAAAAATATTAAAGGACTTTATTTAAAATGTAGAAAAACTACAAAATCACCATTTATTTTGGACCACACATAGTCTCATATGGAACAACACAAAAATAGCGATTCTGCACGAATAAACTTGACATAGCAAAAATCTGTAGATTTTTTTGATATCTTTATAATCTCTTAAATTTAATTGAAATGCGTATGAAAACTCTTTTGAATATGTTAACATTTTTTGAAATCTATTGAAATCCTTGGAGATTCAATAAAATCCTGTAAATCTGATAAAATTCCTTCAAATACCTAAAAATCCCATGAAATCTTCGGAGAACGTGAAAATCCGTTTGAAAAGTTTGAATCATTTGGAAGCTCTTGACTATAATTTGAACTAAATTTATTCATGCAAGTTCTCTCTAAAAAAACATTTAAATCCTTATAGTCATTTGAATCTCGTGAAATCGTAAGACAATTGATATAAGCCTCAAATTTTGTGAAATTTCTTGAAGTATTTTAAAATCCCTGAAAGTCTGTGAAATCGCTAAGATTCCCTTGAATTCAATCAAATTTCATTCATTTCCCTGAGATTCCTGGAACCCTTTGAAATCTTTAGACATTCTAGAAGATTTTTCGAAATTTCTTAAAATTTTGTGTTTCTCTTGAAATCCTTTAAAACCTCTTGAAATCTTTAAGGATAGTAAAAATCTATTCATAGAAGTATAAATCATTTGAAGGCCCTTGAATATAATTTGAATTAAAACTTAATTATTAAAGTTTTCTTTATAAAAAAAAACGTTCAAGTTTCTAGAAATCTTTTCAAATCCTTTGAAATCCTTGGAAATTTAATAAAATACTTCAATCCTGTGAAATTTTTCGAAATACTTCAAAATCCCTAAAAATCATTGAAATCCCTTGAGATTCATGGATATTTAATGAAATCCTCAAATCTTTTAAAATTTCTTAGAATACCTTAGAATCCTACAAAATCCTTTAAGATTTAATATAATCCTTGCATATTGTGAAATTCTTCAAAATACCTTGAAATCTTTCAAAATCTTTGGAATCGCCAGAAATTCATTTAAATTCAATTTCATTCTTATTTTCCAAAGTTTTCTAAAAATCTTTCAAAATCCCTCAAAATCTTTGAAGATCGTAAAAATCCACTTTAAAAAGTATAAATCCTTTGAAAGCTCTTGTATATGAATTGAATTACAATTATTTATTGAAGTTCTCTTTGAAAAACCATTTAAATATTCAGAAATCATTTAAATCTCTTGAAGTCCTTGGAAATTGAAAAAAATTCCTCAAATCTTATGAAATTCCTAAAAATACTTTAAAGTCCCTCAAACTCTATGACATTGCTAAGAATCCCTTAGAAATTAAAAAAAATTTCATTTATTTTCTAATGATTTCTAGAAGTTCTTGGAATTTTGTACAAGCCTTAAAATCCTTAATAGTAATATAAAAATAAAAATAAATAAAAAATAATCATAATAAATAAAAATCCACTTCAAAAAGTAAAAATCATTTGAAAGTCTTCGAATATAATTTGAACTAAGCTTATTCATCAAAGCTCTCTTTAGAAAAATCGTTTCAATCGCTAGAAATCCCTTGAGATCCCTTAAAATTCAAGTTAATTTAATTCATTTAACAAAGTTCACTAAAAATTCCTTGGAATATTTGGAAATACTACAAAATGCATTGAATTCCTTAAAAAGTTCGTATACCTCTTGAAATCTTCAGATTCCCTTAAAATCCCTAGAAATTTAGCATATCTCTCAAAATCCTTTAGAATCCCTTAAACTCCTTCGAAATCTTCGGAAATTGTGAAAATCTATTAAAAAGGATGCATTATTTGGAAGACCTTAAATATAATTTAAATGAAATTTATGTATTATAAAGTATTTTTAAAAAACATTTAAATCCCTAAAAATTATTGAAGTCTTTCAAAATCCTTGGAAATTTAATAAAATCCTTGAATCTTGTGAAATTTCTTGAAATACAGTGAAATCCCTTAATGTACTGGAAATCGCTGGAAATCCCTCAAAATTTAATTTAATTCATTTGATAAATTTCACTAGAAGTTCCTTGAAATATTTGAGAATCATACAAAATTCTTTAAATTACTTTAAAATTTTGTATATCTCTTAAAATCTTCAGAATCCCTGAAAATCCCTTGAAATATTTGGATATTGCAAAAATTCATTGAAAAAAGTATACATCATTTGTAAGGCCCTGGAACTCATTTGAATGAAACCTATTCATCAAAATTCTTCCAAAAAAGAAACCCGTTTAAATCCCTATAAATCTTGAGATCTCTGAAATCGCTAGGAATCTCTCAAATTCAATTTATTTAATATTGTTTTTTTGAAGTTCAATAAAAATATTTTTAAATCCTACAAAATTCTTTGAAATCTTTAGAAATTTTTCATTCTCTTGAAATCCTTTGGAATCACTTAAAATCCGGGAAAATCTTCGGAAATTCTTAGAATCTTCTAAACTCCATTTGAATGTTTCGAAATTCCTTTATAATCTCTTAAAACCTCCTGATGTGCTTGAAAATCTTTAAAACGTCGTGAAATTGTTACGAAATCTGACGAAGTCACATTCAATATTTCGATATTCTTAATTTCTACCCTGATTTTCTTATAATCATTTTCTATCATAATTTTTCAATAATCGCGAAAAAAAGTTGAGGAAATGATAAGGATTGCAAAGGATTCTATGAGATTGCATACGATTTCAGTGAGTCTACACCAGATTTCAGGAGTACATTAGAACCTGAAATGAAGAACTGTTTTGGACATGGCGTGCAGTGGCCTTGATCATAAGTTTAGGGAATCCAAACGTGAACAGACAGGACCGCACGAACCATTTCTGTTTGTTTGGACGCATGACGCAACCTCATGCAACTTACGCGCTAAGAATGCGGCCCTCCTACTGTTTGTTGCATCAATTCTTCTAATATCGTATATCCGAGGTTTTTAACTCCAGGTGTGTATTCAGTTTATTTATCATTGTTAATTCAATGATTTGTAGAAATATTTTACTCAGCGAAATATTTCCTGTATTTTGAAGGTTATTTATCATATCCTGGATCTACATCGGATGGATAAGAGCATGCAAATGGTTCTGGAAAATAGAGAAATGTACACACAAACATACATGCATATGATGATCCGTCATATGGCTATAGGCAAAACCCTTGTCAGCAGGGTTTAGCTGTTAGACCATCTGACGGATCCGCTGACGTCACGCTTCCGGATTTAATTCCATATCTTTGAATAAGGCATCACTCGACTTCAACGTTTTAGTTCAAAAAATAAAAATAATAAAGCAATATATTTAAATACAAAAATTTTCAGTCATAATTCTTATAGTCCAGGCATTTTGTACGTAGAGAGGCCTTTTTACCGTTTTCTCTGTATAGAGCGCGTTTTTTTTTGACAAAATGGTTTATTTATTTGTCCTGATGCAAATTCTTAGTTTGCAAGAAATGACTACTAAACTTCCCGGGAATATTTTTTTTGAAAAGTTCAAAAAAACGTTATGATCCTTCAAAGTAACCGGTTTTTTTTAATTGGCTGAAAAACCATTTTTTGAAGTTTGCATCTGTATTTTGGAACTTGTTAATTTAATGAAAAAGAGTTCTGAATAATAATTAAAGTAGGCGTAATTTTCTCTATTTCTAAAAAAATGAAACAATAATCTAGCCTCGATAGGTTATGACTTATGACCTCTCTTAGTTGACAATTTTTTACCCACTTATCAGGGAAAATTACATTATTATGTATGTATTGAACACATTAAATATTGAGCAGTCTTCAATTGCAAATATTCAAAATTAAAAAACTATTCGTTGCAAATCTTCCAAATTTAAATATTCCAAAAAAAGGTTCAAATTTACATACCATTAAATTTAAATCTTGAAAACTGAATAATTTGCAATTCTACATATATTTTCAAAAATCAACAATTTTCAAATGTGACTCTTCAAAAACGTAGAAATTTGAAATGTAACTCTCAAAAATCGAAGATTTGGAAAGTTTTTATTCTGAAAAATTATTCAAGTTTTGAGTTTGAAGATTTTCATTTTTAATTTCTTCAATTTGGAAGATTTAGACTTGAAAACTCATGACTCTTGACCAAATTTGAGAATTTCTATTTATACCTTTTCAAAATTGAATACATATTCTGAAAAAATCAAATTTTTCGAATGCATAATCATTCCGAATGAATGCAAGTTTGATTTTTAAATTCAAAAATTAAAGGAATCTTAATCGCCAATTATTAAAGTTGAAGAGTTTTCAACTTTAAATCTTCAAAATTGAACTATTTCCACAAAAAAGTTCAAAATTACATCTTCAAAAGTTGAAAAAACAATCCTTACGGATGTGATAATTTGCAATTCTATATTTTCAAAATTCATGAATTTTGATTTGTGAATTTTTTAAATATAAGATTTGAAAAAAGCGTTCAAAAAGACATAACTTTAAAATAAGATCTTGAAAATTGCATAATTAACAATTCTACATATATTTTCGAAATTAAAGAATTTTCAATTGTAATTTTTTGCGAGTCCAGAACTTTAAAATTTAAAGTTTTAATATGAATTGAAAAGTTTCTAATTTTAAAAATTGGAAAGGAAAAATTATGCAAGTTTTAGGTTTTATAATTAAAAATTCTGTAATTTTAAAGATTTACAGCTGAAATTTCTCAAGTTTTGAAGATTTAGAATAGAAAACTCTCGACTCTTGACCAACTTTAAGTATTTGTATTCATATATATTCAATATAGAATAAGTCTAAAATTTCTCAATTCAATATTTTTCAATTTCAAATCTTTGAAATGGAAAAGGCATTCAAATCGCATCTTTTTCTATTATACACATTGAATATTGAAGAGTCTTCAATTGCGAATATTCAAAATTGAAGAATTTTTCTTTTGAAATCTTCAGAATTGAACTATGTAACAAAAAAGTTGAAAATTACACATATCCCTTCAAAACTTTAAAGTATAATTTTTAAAAAGTTAATAATTAGTAATTCTACATTTTCAAAATTCAAGAATTTCAGTTGTAGTCCTTCAGATTCTAGAATTTGGAATTCTAAATCTTAAAACTCAAAAATTTGAAGAGTTTTCACATTTTTTAAATTTTTAATGGAAAATTATGCAAGTTTTAAAGTTTAAAATTGAAAATGCTGCAATTTTGATGATTTACACTTGATATTACTTGACTCCCGACATAATTTAAGAATTTTTATTTGTAAAACATGTTTTTAAATAAATGAAAGTAATATTTTTCAACTCAAATATTTCCAGAATTGCTTATTTGAGCATATTTGAGCGTTAGAAAATTAATTTTTTGACAATTTTTCAAATAATATTCTTGACACTATCAATTTTATGCATATTTTATTTTATTTTTTTGTGAAACTTACTTCCCCAATATTAGTTTTGTCGACAGCGACTGAAGAAAGAATGCTAAATTAATCGATTTTATATTGTTCATTCATTATTTTCAAAAATGTTATTGGATATCCAAACAACTATTGTGAAATGTTGATAGTTATGAAATTAATAGACTAATCACGATTTTGATTTATTTTTAGTAATTCTATTATTAATGAAAAAATAGTTTAACCACTTCTTTTTATTTGACGTATTTAAATAATAATTATTTAATTTATTTTAGAAAATCATTATCTATCATGTTTTTAAAAATTCACAATAAAATAAAAATATTGTTCTTTTGAATCTTTTAAAATTATTTGGTGAGTACAATCACTATTTAAAATTTTTCGACTTTTTCGCACCAAGTTTGAACATGGGTTAAAACCTGGGGAACAATTCTGAAAATATTTCAACAGTTTAGAAATATATTATGGAAGCTTAACTTTATCATGAGCTGAAGAATTGAAAAAAAAAATTGAATAATTCCAGAGTTTTACCAATGACCAGTGAAAAAATGGTCAACTGATTACCTGTTGGGCTAGATTATTGTTTATTTTTTAGGATTCCTGGAAATTATGTCTACTTTAATTAATATTTGAAACTTTTTTTCGTAAAATTAACGAATTCCAAAGTATAGATGCAAAATTCAGAATTTGATTTTTCAGCCAATTTAAAAAGAAACCCGGTTACTTCGAATGATCATAACTCGACACCTGTTTAGGATAGATGATTTTACTTTATCTTAGTTTTCTCAGCATTTCATCTAGTTGAATTTTTGTTTTGAAAATGTGACCTTGAAAATCTGTGTTGAAGATGGAATTTTTGGCTGATTACAAATCCAGGGTCAAAATTGAATAATTCAAAATGGCGGATCCAATATGGCGGACCAAAATTGTAAAAGGAAACCGATTTGACTAAAATTTGCTATAAGGGGGTTTTTAGGTCGCTGATTTGAAATCCGGGGTCAAAATTGAAAAATTCAAAATGGCGGATCCAATATGGTGAACCAAAATCCAAAGTTCTACGATTTTGAGACAGAATTTCAAAAAAGATCCACTGTGCGGCGCGGACTTTGGGGGCTGGCAGTCAGTAGAAAACAACAGCTTTGACATGCCAGTCACTCGGGAATATTTTTCTTATGCCTTCAATTATATATTTTTTTCGTGCATTTCAAAATCAGCCGAATTTTCAACAAGATTTTTCGCGATTTTTGATTGGCAGTCACGACATAACAACGGATTTCGAGTGCCAATCACTCGAAATCGTTTTCAGTAATGTTTTAGTATATGTTAACAAATTTTCATGCATGACGCGATTGGTCGGCTCTTTATTTCAAAAAAACGTTAGAAACAATTTTGTTATTAACAAACGTAACGGATTCGAGCTGCCAGTCACTTGATTTCATATTGTACTCATCCGAGGCTATATTATATAATTTTTTTAGCCATTTAAAAATCAGCCGGAAAAAATTTTTCTGGCTCTTGGACTAATAGTATTCATTTCTAGCCAATTTGAAAATTGTATCCTGCTTAAAAATTACCAGTTTTTTGCTAAGATTTTTAAATTTCTATATTTATCATTCTTTTTTCATTGTATTTGTTAAATACAAAATTCTGAGTGTAAGGTGGCTGTAAATTCAGATGGATGCGAGTTGAGTGTATATTTGAGAAGATCTCAACGTCAAAATGTTCCGTTTTCCTAAAGTCTTTGAGTAATCGGATTTCTCTGGTGTATGGCACCAACATAGAAAGCAAAACTAGCAACCACGTGAGACCATAAATACTTGCTCTTTGTCATGTTAGCACGAAACCCGACAACGTAAAGCTTGCAAGTAATCCTGGCCCGTATACGTGATATTCTCGACATATGTGGCTATATACACAAGAAATTATGGGTATGCTTAGTTTTTAAAGTGGTTTTCCCTAATAAGCCCAAGTTGAATATTTTTCAAAGTTTTTGGATTTATTTTCCGGGTGAATTCCCGTTGTATTTTGATAACTTATTAGGTAAGATATTTTGGAATTTTTATCCTAAAATCATAACAAGCTGAACTTGTACAAAAAATTTAAATTTGCACGAGCTCAATTTGAAGAAAGTATTCTTGCATCAGCAGGGCTCGGAACGGCTTACTTTTTAGTAAATTAGTTACTTTTTTGATCCACGGTTACTAAAAAGTTACTTATTTTATGAAAATGTTACTTTTGGTAACATTTTTTGCCTGAAAATAACGAGGTTAATCCATTAATCGTATTGTTAGAAAACTTGTGAAAAATGTGAAAATTCAAATTCTTCCAGTAAATTTGGCACTTTAGAGCCGCGAAAATTAGGGAATAACAATAAACAAATAATTAGGCCGTATGTAAACTTTGAACGGTACAATTTTAATTGTTCTTTTTAACGAATTTCTAATATGTAAGTGAAATCATTGAATTTTGATGAATAAATAACAATTGAACAATTATCAATTTGATAATAAAAATCAAATTAGTTTAAGATATTTTCAAGTTTTAAAAAGATCAAATTTTAATTCTAAACTGGAAAAGAGTTCGAAAAATAAAAAACTAAATTTAGAGTTTTGAAGATTTCGAAATAAAATTTTCAAGCTTTTTGAGGATCTTTAAAGGTTTTAAGAACACAATATAACTTCCAAATTTTCTGAGAACATTTAAAATGATTTTTTGTTTTGAAAAATTAATATTAAGAGCAAAATTCAAAAAGATTGAAAAAAATTGTTTGATTAATAAATCACAATTGAAAAATTATCAATTTAGAAAATAATGGAGTAAGTTTAAAATATATTTAGAAGTTTCTAAAAGATTCCAGAATAATTTAAAACGTGAAAAATATAAAAACATTTGAAACAGAATGCAAATTTTTGAAAATTTCGAACACAAAATTTATAAGCTTTTCAAGCATTTTGAAAGGTTTTAAATGAATGAAAAATTAGTATCAAAACTTCTAGAACAACAAAAATGAAATTTTTCAGTTAATTTAAAAAGAATATTCAATAAAATTTCAGAAAAAAAATCAGGATGATTTTAAGGTCATTTTTTTACTTTTGCAGGATTTTGAAAACATTGTAGGAATAACTCGAGTTGCTTGAAGTGATATAAACATGTAAATTCTTGTAGTTGTAAACTCTGGTAGAAAATTGAAACTACAATAAAATAAAACAATGTACAAAAAAATACGAAAACAGAACAAAATTCGTCCAAATAATAGAAAAAAAACTTGTACTTTCCTGAAACTTTGGTTATAATTTATTGTATTTATTTGTAGATTGCTGTAAAAATAGTTTCAGGTATCTGTAATTTTTTGTAAGAATTTTTCCACCAGGGAGATTGATCTTCTCGATTGAAAATTACCCTTTTGTTCAGAAATACATAATTTTACTTGAAAATTGATCTGTTTGGTTAGAAATGTACTTATTTTGTTAAAAATTCGTCTTTTTCAGTTGAAGAATCCCCTGTCTTCCTGGAAAACCCAACTATTCGGTTGACAGATAACTTATTTGTCAAAAATCCATATTTAGTGACTGAAAATGCAAAGGTATTGTGAGAATTCCTCACTTTTGGTTTAAAAACTCAACAATTTTGTTGAAAAATAACCTATTTTGTCGAAAAATCGTAATTTTTCAATGAATTTTACTGTGACTGTTAATTATTGTAAGTTTTCGGTAACTTTTTTGAGAGAAGTATTGTTAACATTTTACTATTTTTTACTATTATATTATATATTGTATATCACTTTAATTTTGAGACATTTTATAGATATCATGGGAGTTCATAGATTTTTGCTGTGTACATTTTATTTTTATTTTGCAAAAATTCTTTTTCCCCTCTGTTTTGACCTAACTTGACCTTTTTTTTTTGTGGAAAAGTCTACTACTATATTTTTGGTTTTGCTGAAAATGCAACTATTTTGTTGAAAAGTCATCTTTTTTGGTCAAAGATTTGAGCAATGGATTGGAAGTTGTATTTTTGGGTAGAAAATAATTCTTCTTGGTGAAAAAATATTCTGTTGGGTTGAAACTTCAACTATTTGGTAGAATATTAATTCATTTTGATGAAAATTCGTCTTTTTTG
>CAKNXH010062677.1:234300-272800 GCA_932178445.1 Andricus quercusramuli
TTTATTATATGTTTTCTCAAAGTATGAGAAAATCGACATTGTCACATTATTATTTACTGTTCACCAACGGTTCGCATATAATGTGAATCACCTTGAATCAACGCAAAAGTACTCCTAGAACATAAATAATTTGATTATTATATGTTTAAATTATTCTAAACAAATTAAATTGACAAATAGCCAGATATCGTAATTGTGATTGGAAAACATTTGTTCTTAGCTAAAAATGCTTTAAATTATTGTGAGAGTGATTTTCAGTCAGACTATCGATGAATTATTAACAATTACGATTATTATAAACAATTTTTTGCACAAATTTGAAATTTGTAGTTTTTTCAATTGCGGTGTTCCTTGTAGCTTCTGAATTCTTGCAGATATTCCTAAAAATAATATATGATCAATAATATTGGTGAAAATCCAACAATTGTTGCTCCTTTAAACAAATGAAATGAATAAATATAAAACTTTGGCACTTTGGCCTTGAAAATAATGTTTTGACTGCAAATCTCTCTAACCAAAATGTAAAGCAGTTATAGTGCAAAAAAATTATTTTCCAGGCCACAGTGCCGAAGCTTTATGTTTACTTATCTCATTTCTTTACAAGATTAACAATTGTTTCATTTTAAGAAATATAATTGAACCTGTGTTAGTTTCAAGAATATCTGCATCAATTTAGATGATGAGGGAAAATCAGAAATGGAAAAACCAATGATTACAACATTTTCAACAGAAAATTATTTTCCAGGCCAAAGTGCCAAAGTTTTATATCTGTTTAAAACATCAACAATTGTTGTATTTTCACAAATATAATTGAACATATATTATTTGTAAGAATATCTGCATCAATGCAAATGATAAAAGGCAAGACACAGTTGAAAAAAACCATGAATTCCAAATTTATGCCAAACATTGTTTGCAACTATTATAATTGTTAATCATTTATGGATATTCTGACTAACAATCACTCTCACAATAATTTAATGCATTTTTAGCTAAAAACAAATGTTTTTCAACCACAAGTATGATATTTGGCTACTTGTTCATTTTATTTGTTTACAATAATTAAAACATACAATAATCAAATTATTTGTATTCTGGAAGTACTCTTGCGTGGTAAGAGGGTGTTATTTGTTGTTAAGGTTATGGTCCATTCGGTTGTAAAAACGGTCATTATTGTATCACAATGAACTTAGCAGATAATTGTTCATAATGATTGTTCACATTCTAGTAATGTAATCCCTGTCGGATAATTGCAGCGGCTTACGGTACAAGCCGTAAAAATATGTATAAATTAAATGTAACTGAAAGTCTTTGAGTAGCAAAGTACATGTACAGTCAAAGACCGAGAAACGAAGCTGTACCTAGTTAATATAAAAGTATATGGTACGCAGGTAGGCAAAGGTGGGTTGACAGACCGTCAGTAGACAATACAAAATGTGGTAGCCACATGTTTTGAAACGGCCGAGAAATCGTTAAAATGATTTTCCAAAGAAGAATCTTCAATTGAAGATAGGTATAATAAAATTTGGTTTCATTTTTTCTGATATCTATATGAATATAATATTTTTTAAATAAACAAAATAAAAATCAGGAACCTTGAGTTTACTAGGAATTTTGTATTGAGTAATTAAAAAAAAAAAAGTGAATCGGTTGCCACACTGCAGTGGACCGCGACGAGTTTTGCTGTTCGCCTCTACTCAGTATAACTCAAAAATGCGTACCAAAGTGCGTCGCGTAGGCGTAGGCGTTCGCGTTCGCGTTCGCGTTCGAGTATGCATGGGCCTTTAGTCTTTCTGACTTGAAAAATCAACCATTTGATTGAAATTTTTTTCTTTCTTGTCTGAAAAATCTTTTCTCGTTAAAAAAACAACTAATTTGTTGAAAAGTCGTATTTTCTGGATGAATTCAACAGTTTTATATTAAAAATTAAAATCTTCTTTGGTTGAAAATTTAACTACTTGTTTAAAAGTTCAACTACTTTGATAACAATTTATTTTTTGTTGTTGAAGGTTCAAATTCAGTTGAAAATTTATCTCTCTGGTTGAAAACTCGTCCTTTTGGGTTAAAAACTCCTCTATTTTTGTTGAAAAATCAAACACTTCGTTGGAAGGTCTTATTTTTATCCTGGAATATAAACGATTTTTATAATACCAATTAAAAGATGACTCAATTTTTGAATAAATATGGAAATTATTCAATTATGAAGTCTTCAAAGTGAAAATTTAAAAATGGTTCAAGCTCAAGCCTATAATATTTTTTTATTTTGATTCCTTCAATTAAAAAAAAATTTGTTGGATCCAAAGAAATGCATTTCTTTGATTGTATTCATTTGAGCCAAAAAACCGTTTACTTAAATGTACGGAATATTTTTTAAAAGCAACAAACTCGTGCATTGATTCAAAGAAATAATTTCTTTGAGCGCCATTTCTTTGAAATAAAGAAATATTTCTTGGCCTCAAAATATGAGATAATTAACTCAAGGAATTGATATCTTAAAAACTAAGAACCTATTTTCCTTGAATCTTGCTTTCGCATCCAAAGAAATATTTTTTTAGTTCAATAATTTTGAGCCTTTGAATTAAAACATATTTTATTTGAAATAAGTAACTCATCGATGCGTGAAGCAAATATTTTGGTTTCTTTGAATCAAAGAAATATTTACATAAATGAAAGCAATATTAATTAAGTGAAAGCGATGTTTCTTTCATACAAGGGGATTGATACTGTTGTTCTAATAGAAAATATCATCAAACGAATAAAGTAATTTGCTCACTTAAGTAATAATTTATTCAATTGGAAGATATGTTTCTTTTAATAAATAGAGTGAAGCGATTTATGTCCAATAAATATTTCCTTCAAGTGAAGAAATATATTTTTGAAATAACTTCATATACCATTCGTTCGAAAAAATATTTTGGTAAAATTCCTTATTTGTACCGAGTAGTTGAGGACTATGCCGCCAGTTGGGCAGAGTTTATAGTCTCACAATAGAAATGGATTCTCCAGTCTTTAAGTTAGCCATACATTTTCACCGAAGATATAATCTGAAATATGTTGTGATTGGTGTTTTTCAGGCCTGCCTAATTTTTATACTTTGTCTATTTGATATTTTTAAACAATAGGAGAACTTTCTGTTTGAGTAAATTGTTCTTTGAATCAATTAATATATTCTCAACTCTATTACGTCCTTTTTTAAAACAATATGCCGCAGCTTAGAAACAAATAAACATTTCTTTTCGTTGAAAAAAATTTCTTTGTTGCAATGAAATATTTAGTTTACCAAAACATACGCTTATTTGAATCATAGAATCATATATTTGGTTCGATAAAAACTTTTACTCAGTCCGAGTTACATTTATTTGTATATAATAATTATTTTCTTGAACTTATACCATACTTCTTTACATTACGGAATTCACCTATCATATCGAATACTTACTTATTACAGTCAATAACAAATCTATTTCGCTCAACGAATATTTTACAGAGTCGATTATTCTGCGATATTCGATAATCGATTATTCTGCGATATTCTGCTCTACCATTTCTTTGAATCAAAGAAATTTCCTTTGATTCAAATAAGTTTTTTTTCAGTGTTCTATTTCGGTTAGTTCAATCGTACAAGAATCATTAAAGAGGTTAAATTTTTATAAACAAAACTGGAATATTTCTTTTCAAATCGTACAGTTTTCTTATATTTAATAGTCAATTAATTCTATTAAATGTAAATAGAAAATAAAGAACAAAATAATGTAATGAAGAAAAAATTTCAAAATCTAAATATAAAAGGCTTAATTTTGCTCTGTTTCCAAATATGTTTCACAAGGTTGCCTATTTTCTTAAGGGGTTAGAGTTATTGATCCTGTAATAAATCAAAGTCCTCGAGTCTCATAAATCATTGTTATTATTATTATTCAAGTTCAGTTTGGCAAGAGTCATTTGATATAGTAGTGACACAGTACGTCGCGTGTTGCTTTTATCGGATAATTAACGATGATAATAAG
This sequence comes from Andricus quercusramuli, assembly GCA_932178445.1. Classification (NCBI taxonomy): domain Eukaryota; kingdom Metazoa; phylum Arthropoda; class Insecta; order Hymenoptera; family Cynipidae; genus Andricus; species Andricus quercusramuli. Next base: position 238,305 of record CAKNXH010062677.1, read on the forward strand.
GTCCTTCGTTAATCAAAATTACTAAATTGATTACTTGTTGCCTCGACAGAACATTTTGATGATTTCTCTTTGTGCTAACAACTTTCTTAATAAATCTAACACCGGCTTTAACAGATAGCATAAAATGCTCTCAAAACTTGATTTAAAATTAGTTTAATTCAACTAAAAAGGACGAATTTTTGACCGAATAGTGTAAACCTCGACCAGAAAGATGAGTGTCCGACAAACAGGAATAACTTTCTTCCTACAATGACGAATTTTCAACTAAATTGTTTCAGAAAAAAATGGAAAATTCAAATTTTTAGATAAAAAATTATTTTTAACCGAAAGAAATTTTTTTTTCAATTTTAAATTGAAATATATATTTATATATTTAAATATATTAAATAATATATATATATATAAATATATATATGTATATATATAAAATATTTAAATTTTTAACCACAAAATTGAATCTTACAAACGATTTATTTTTATCAAAGCAGTTCAACTTTCAACCGAGTAGTTGAATTCCCAAAGAAAAAGATTAATTTCCAAATAAATATTTATATTATCAACCAAAAAGACGAATTTTCTACCAAAAGGATTGATGTTATACCAAAAGAGACGAACTTTCAACAAAGTACATGAATCCTCAAAAAAAAAGTTGAATTTTGTAGCCAAGAAGACAAATTATCTACAAAACAAATAAATTATCAAACTAGAAAATATGATTTTCCAACAAAGTAGTTCATTTTTAAACAAATAGTTTAATTTCCAGATAGTTCAATTTTCTACAAAAGTAGATGAATTTTTAACCGATAATATGAATTTCTAATAAAAAACATAATTTCCAATCAAATGATTTATTTTTCTACCAAATTGTTTAATTTTAAACTAAGTAGTTGAGTTTTCAACCAAAAATAATTTTTTTCAATAAAAAAGCTAATTTTCAATCAAATAGTTTGCTTCTCTTCAAAATTATCGAATTTTCAAGTCGAAAAAACGAATTTTCTAAAAATCAGTTGAATTTTCAACAAAAAAGGTAATTTATAATCAAAGATAGTTGAATTTTCAACTAATATAATGAAACTTCAGCACACCCGAAATTAAATACTTACATTTTCAGTTCAAAAAATTAACTTTTCATTTGAAAAAAATGAATTTTTAACAAAATAGTTCAATATTCAACCAAAGAGATGAATTTTCAACTAAAATTATGAATCTTAAAAAAAAATTGAATCGAATCAATCTACCAAAAAAGACGAATTTTCAACATAATACATGAATTTTGAAATGAAAAATATACATTATATAAATTTTAATTAAAAACTGGAATAGTTAAGTTTTTATTTAAAAAAATAATTTTTAATCAAAAGAAAAAATCTTTAAAAGAGGTTAATAGAGTGCGGAGATTACAGAGTCCGTTGCAGGGCCATCTTTCGCATAATTGGCAAACTTCGTTAATTATTATTGAAAACGTAATGAACGTTATCCAAGTTCGTAACGTTACTTGCCTAACCACCTCATCCCCACCCCTTGTTAAAGAACTACTAATATTTATCAATCCTTCAACTTAAGAAAGGAATTGACTATTATTCCATGTAAGTAGAATCAAAAATCCAAAGTTATAGTTAATGAAAGATTGAACCGTAAAGGTTTTTATTTTTGAAATCTTCCTATAATTTGAGCAAAATATCAGTTATCAGTTCTTATAGCTTCAAACTTATTACAATAAAAATTTTCTAAATTGAGAAAGTACAATCAGAAAAAAATTGTCTTGAAGCAAAATAATTCTTTTCTTTGATTGACAAGAAAATTTGGTTGAATCAAACAAATTGTAGTACATTAATCAAAATATTTGATTGACCCAACATCATCTTTTCGTTGAATCAATCAAATACTCCATGTATCAAAAGATTTGGTTAAAATAACCAAAACCTTGAGTTGCGTCAAGCAAATATTTTGTTGCCCTTATAATAACCATATTCTGTGGTTGAACCAACAAAAATTTTGTTGATTCAACCAAATCGTTTTCTGAGTGTAATTAACCCGGCGGGGGCGGGCCGCCGCCGCGTCGGCTGTCCACCTGGCAACCGCTATTCGCAGCTTCAGTTTTAGTTGTACTTTCGCCGAGGTAGGTAGAAAATGTGTGGTACTGCGTTTTATCAACTGAAAGCTCATAGATGGTCCGCAAGACCGCATGTCCATGGTAGCTTCACAATTTTATATTTCTGTTTCACTTTGTTTCAAGGTGTTTAAGGTGCAAGATGTCACATAAAAACTACCTTGAGCCTAATGCAGAACCAAGTACGGAATCGGGCCATCCCAAAAAAATTATACGTCCCGCTTGTCCCTCATTTGAGCAAAAAGTGACGAATCAATATTAATGTGTGGTCATGCGGTCTTCTAGACCGCACCATACTCTTAATAATAAAATTTGATAAAAGTTACTTTCTTACTTATTGCAAAGTCCCTTTATGTACTTATATAAGTTGAATCACAAAAACTTATTTTTTTATTTAATCAGATATAAATACAAACAGCGGTCTGCAAGAACTCAGGTCCATGTTATTGCAAAAATGGAATCGCGTTCATAATTAAAAGTTAAACGATAGTACGTTTTTAACGATAAATTTAAAATCGCTTGTTATAAGGAAACTGCCAGAGACAGCTGTTTTCTCAATAATGTTACTATTAAGGAGGAGAATATTTTTATAGTCAAAAAGATGTACATACAAGGCGTTCCGAATCCTTAGAAAAGATTTCAGATTCAAGTTTTACGAGTTTTTCCAATTTTACGATCCCGTAAACTCCAAACCAGAATTACACGACGATGCGACTGACACTACTATATACCCTGAATGGCTTATCTGGAAGTCTGATTGTAAAACTTATATGCGCAAGCGGTAGTATCAGAATCATGAAGGATAAGACGATAAAATGATATACTTAGAATTGTCCTCTAGAGAACCACTTACTTCATCGTATTCTTCACTGGAGATATGAAATTTATACGAGTTATTATAATCTGTATTTGAAATCGGGTTATTCTTGCATTAGCTTTTCCAAATTTCCTATATTATCTAGATTCATTTCGAAGGTAGGTTTTAGAATAGGGTTCATTTTACAATAGATTGTTTGGACGCGGTTGCGACATAATTTGAAAAAAATTGATATTGACGTATAATTTTCCTGAATGTTCGCAGCGTTGACTTTTGGTGTTAATAAGTGCAAATATGTATTGCCCTTTATACAAATTATTTTTGAATGTTGACGTTAGCTGCGGAAATGGCATGTACACTGCATCACAAAATAATTCGTGTGGAAATTAGACTCCAATTTGTCACCCCAATTACACCCAGATTGGGCTTCGGTCCAGCTTGTAACAGTGTACCTATGCCCAATCAGGCGATCCAGTTGGGCATTCCTAATTTTATTTATGTGCTGTACTTATAAATTTTATTTTAAGGCTGTTGGAGCGGGGTCAACAAACATGGCGAAATCTGTGAAGCACTCAAAACTTACCAAAAATATTCGATAATAGATAATAGGATTATTCGGTAAATCGGGACTAAGGTTTTAAAAATGCATTTTGAGAATTTTCTAGACCCCGAAAGGGGTTTTGCGGTGGCAGGACATTGGGTAAGTTCCTGGTTTTTCGAAAAAAAACGGTAACTGCTAAAAAGAGAGAGTGAAGGAGTGTATCAATGGCGTGAAGTGTGAAGTAAGCTGACTGACAGCTGATGACGCTGATAGCCAGACCGTACCGGACCTCAGTACGAAAATGCACTGTCGGTAAAAGTCGCATCTGTCTTGGTGGGGTCTTTGAATTTTATTACAAAAAGCAATTTGCGATTTTCTTTTTTTTGCTCAATGACATGTCCGAATGATTGGTGAATGCAACAATTTCACTGCAATTTGAATACATAATTAATTTTTTCTCGGAAGAGAAAAAGTGTACAAGTGATAAAAGGATGTCGATGTGAACTCGCTGATAATAATCAATAATAATTTTACATTTTTTTTCAAAATTATTCATTGACTTAGTTCCAAATTTGGTCTTGACATAAACTATAATAATTTTGGAATTCGTAAGAAATTATAGACTTGTTGTACATATTTTTTGTGTCTTGGCGTTCAGTAAATACAAACACGTTAGACCAGATGAAATTATTGAGTGCCTTCTGCTTCTTTCTCAAAACTTAAAACTCAATACCTCATTGTATGTGAACAATAGTTTGTACAAAGTAAGTGCCCGTAATGTAGATATTCTCTCATTTGTTCCATATTTCTCTTGCAAAAAATTGTTACTAACTTCGAAATCTGCTTTATAGAATGATTTCAGACATCAAATCTCTCTGAGTGCACACTTTTCATATATAAGAACAATAAATCTTTACGAATAAGGTTCGATGATTCTGAAATGTCTCCAAAGGTTTCCACACTGTTAGAAAAATCTCTACTAAATTTAGCATACATGTCATGGAAGCAAAAATGCACAACATGAAATTAAATTTAGTATACCAGCGTACAGTAAATTTAGTATATTTATACTGAATTTAGTACACGCGTATACTAAATTTTATATACGTGTATACTAAATTCAGTATGAATATACTAAATTTACTCTACGCTGGTATACTAAATTTAATTTCAGGTTATGCATTCTTGCTTCCATTACATATATACTAAATTTAGTAAAAATTTTTCTATCAGTGCAGATTTTGATATTTTCAATAAGACATTTAGATTTCTCCATCAAGATATTCAAATCACAATTTTCTCTTTAGTAGTACCACATTCTTGTGAAGTTTCTCAGTGTGTGATGTGTCTCAGTGTGCCTTTTTGAGGGCGTTTTTGATTCTGAGAATGCGAATAATATTATTGTCCTATATAGCGAGAATAGGATGTACATAATACAATACTTACCTTATTTATACGGTTCTACGAATTACGCCATTCCCATATTTTTTTGTACATTATGGCACAACAAATGTGTACAACAAGTCTATAATTTTATATGAATCTTGAAATGATTTTAATTGACGTCAAGAAAAGATTTTTAAATAGTTCAATACATAATTTTGAAGAAAATTGCAAAATTATCATCAATTATTATCAGCGAGTTCACAGCGGCATCATTTTATCACTTGCACACTTTTTCTCTTCCGAGACCACGTTTATTATTATAAGAAGAAATTAATTACTCATTCGAAATGTAGTGCTACTGTTGCATTCGCCAATTATTCGGACTTGTCATTAAACAAAACAAAAAATCACAAATTGTAGTTTTTATTAAAATTTAAAATTCCTTATAAACACTTAAAATAATAATTATTTTGTTAATCAAACCAATTATTTACATTCCGTCAAGGTCATTTCAAATGTGAACATTTTAAAACATACACAAATTATTTATACTGTGGTATCTTGCAGACACGATAACTTTCGGAAGATTGATTTATAGCATTTTCAAAATCCACAAAAAACAGACGAAAATAAACATTTTAAGCTAAACAAGGCATGATATGAAAAAAGGCAGGAGAAGAAAAACGTTGCTTTTCTAAATCCTTATAAGATTATAACAACTTTTTGAATTTTTTCGATGATCGCATAATAAATAATGAAAAAAATTCCATTTTGTGGTCGAACTATGCAAGATACGAAAAAAAATGTAATGGCTCAACACAATTTGTGCATCAGGAAAAGATCTACAAATTTGTTAATCATCACTTTTTTATAGGACACGTAGTTTTTGTTTTATGCAAAAAAGACATTAAAAATAAAAAAATCCAATCTTTGGACAAACGACACCAGCTATGAAAAAAAAATAATGAGACAAAAGTTATTCACAAAAGAATGAGCTAAAAATTTGTCCTTGATCATTTTTTGATGTGATGTATAGTTTTTGTTCTATTTGTAAAAAAAACCTTGAAAATTAAAAAAAAAAAAATTGGGCAAACGACATAAGCTATGAAAAAAAATGAATGCAGAAAAAACGGGTTTCCAAGAAAGAGTAAGAAATCATCTGAATTTGTGATCAGTGATTTTTTTGTGGGATGCATAGTTTTTGTTTTAATTGTAAAAAATAACATTGAAAATGATAAAAATAAGTTTTTGAAAAACGACACAAGGTACGAAGAAAATGAAAAGACAAAAGTTGTTCAACCAAAAAATGTCAACAAAATTGTATTTTGTCTTTAATATCTATTTTAATATCTACAAATTTGCTCAGAACCACCTTAGGGGCCGTTCAAAAAATACGTAACGTTTTTTCCTGAAAAGTTGACCCCCTCCCCCTCTACGTAACGCTGCTTCCATAAGTGTGTGTAACTTTAACATTAGCGTAACGCTTGAGGTGACCCCCCCCCCCCTAAAAGCGTTACGTATTTCTTGAACGGCTCCTTACGCCAAGATGCCTATCTTTAATTTTATTCATAAAAAATAAGATTGAAAATAAACAAATTAAATTCATGGAAAAACGACACAAGTTGCAATAGAAGGTTTTATAACAATTTGCAAATATCAAAGTAATAATGAGAAATAAAATTTGTACTTCATTTTGTAATATTTGAATAAGCAACCCCAAACTGAAGTACAGAAATGTCTGGATGAGAATATGTTCCTTAAGGTCAATACAACCTTTGGTGAATAAAGTTCCATTTCAGTCTAAAATAAAAACAAATTTAACAATCACTTCACATGTAGAGGTTTTGATAATTTTATAATATTTGCAAATAAACTTTTTCTTTTCATCAAAGTCGAACACGAATTTTTTTCTTTTTCGTTTTTTGTCGGATAAAACTCACATTTTTTACATTTCTTGAGATATTTAGATGTCTCAAGATAAAACAGCCTGTATTGTATGATGTGGTATGATTAGGTGGATGTTGAACTTATTTTATTAATTATATACTCTCATAAATCACCAAAATATTCCTGAGATATACTGTTAACGGAATTCTTCATCAACGTAGTATTCAGTTTTTTCCCTAATCGCAAAAAATGTGGATCGGTTATATTCTGTTCATCACCTGGATGATTATTCTTAATTTTATTGGTAGATATAACACTATAATATATCTATAACTCCCAAAATGTTTTTAAGCTTTTCACAAATAATTTTTTTTTCTCGCGTGATCTCCATTTTGTTCGAATTGCTTTTATTTTAGAAGCTCTAGTTGCGATTGTCCGAAAATAATGGAATTTGAAAAACATCGATTTGGTATTTATCCGCATTTGAGAACAAGAAAGTACATTGAATGATAGACTTTTACAAATCGGACATGATTCCGCGTCGATACATCAAATTTTGTACTCGCACGATATTCAAGATTTTCAATTGCATTAATCGTATGATTTGTATGCGTATTGAAAACTTGAGATCGTAAACCTAATTTTTATTGTGCGCTCGTTTTTTCTGTAATATGATATCTACTAAAAAATTATAGGCATCTGCCTTTGAAGTTTAACAGCTCAGGCACAAAAAATTCTAGACTAATAAGTAAATAATCATTTGGAAGCTGCAAAAGTTCCACGTAAATGAGCTTACAGATGTTAATATAAACAAAATTTGTGTGCTTTGCAGACTAAAAAATGTGAAAAAAGTGAGGAATTTTGGGCACATTCAAGAAAAGTCAAGTTTAGAGCATTATTTCTTATATAAGGGACAATGGGAAAAATTTGCAAAAATTCATGAATATGAGGAAAACCGTTGTGAACAAGTTGCAGTTGAAAAATTTAAGAAATATTACAAATTGTTGCTTAAAAATACAAGAGTGTACAACTATACTATCTTCGGTTCTAATAAAGATATTAAAGGGATTCAAACTGCAAACTGCAACGGATAGGCTCTGTAATTATTTAAAATCTCCCGAAATAATGTGATTGTTTTATTTTTGGCAGAAATCGCGAAATTTGTAGACATTTTTCTGGTTGGAAAAAAAGAGTCAGAAAGCAGCGGGGTATTTCTTCGAGCGAACTACATTGGACTTCTAATATTTTCAGAAAAAACAAGCACCATCTTGTTATTGTAAAACCTTTCTCAAATTGTATATATGGGGAGAAAAAATTAGGGTTTTATTTGAGAAACAAAGCACAACATCGCGTAATTTCGCACACATTATTTTCTGCAAATTGGAACATCGGTTCAAAGTTTATTCTAACTTTTGGTGAAAACAATTTAATACTGAATTTTTGTTTGAGAATTGAGGTTTTTTGCTTAAAATTTTCATTATTCGGATAAAATTCAATTTTTGTGTTAAAAGACCTGCTAGAAAATTGAATTTTTATGTGGAAGATTCGTCTCTTTTCCATTTCGAAACTCATCTTTCTAATACGCTTTGCTTGAGGATTAAACCCATTTTCAAAGACATTGTCTTTTGATTTTTCATCTACCTCATGGTTTTTGCAAAAAAGGCAAAAAAAACATATTACAAAAATTGATTTTTATGCCTTCTTCGTGTCTATTTTGCAGGGTCATTTTAAGAATTAATAACAGTATAACACGCATAAAATGTTGTCCACACTTTACCATATGACCTGTATTTTATAAAAAGAGCACAAACAATTTTGGAAACAAATTTTTTTTTATCACGATCGTAGCCTACAATTATTTCGTCTACAAGCCTAACGACCACATCCATTCACTATATACAACATTTTATGTCACGAATGAAAGAGGAACGGCACTGCTCGGACGATGCGTCAAATCTCTGGGCAAGAGTTCAGAAGCACGAGTTGAAGAAAGGTTATGTCATGGCTTGTTGATTGAATCAAAAGGCCAAAAACAACAAAGAAAAAGTCGAAGAAAGGCACGAGCGGTCGAAAGCAAAAAAAAATGATCCCCGCTGCTTTCTGACACTTATTTTTCAAGAAAAAAAATGCCTACAAATGTCGCGATTCCCACCAAAAATAAAACAATTGCATCCTTACGGGAGATTGTAAATAATTACAGAGCCTACCCGTTACAGTTCGCAGTTTGAATCGCTTCAATATCTTTATTAGAACCGAAGATAGTATAATTGTATATTTTTGTAATTTTGAGCAACAATTTTTATTATTTCTCAAATTTTTCAACTGCAACTTGTTCACGGCTACGCAAAATTCTTTCTGTTCTCCCAGAATTCCAGTGCTTGTATGCATTAAAGCACAGTGCATTCTGTAAAAAAATAGACAAAAGAAAACTTCTTCAATTTTGCGACTCATAATATACTAAGATACTTAAAAAAATTAATACTTTGTTTCTTCTCGCAGATGTAACTTCACAGTTTGATTGTTTACCTAATGGCGCCCCTATTCCTGGTGTTCCTCGTGATGGCTCATCTTCTTCTTCTAACAGACAACATTCTCCTGCAAGGCATCTTCCTTCTTCCGAGCCTGCTCTTCGTGCCAGAACCAGGTCTCCTCCTGCCCGCTCTATAACCCCGTCAACCGGGCTTTCATTTTCTGAAATACTAGGATATAGATTTGACCAACTTCCTTCTATTCGGCTCACTCCCAAAGCAAATCCGAACCGGGTATTCGTGCTTCGAAGATACACTTTTACCGCGGAGGCGCCAATCGAAATACTTGTAAGACGGAAAGTTTATGGGCCCATGCCAACTCAAGAACAAACTGTATTATCAACATTCGATGGTGACGTCCTTGCAATATTAGCGAGTGGTGGCTATTTTCTTGGAATATATACATATAATCGTCAACTTTATCATAAAGTTCGGGCGAAAATAAACATAGAAAGCGGCACGGTTACTCCATTGACCGAAGAAGAAATTGCGGAATCTCCAGTAGGCCCTTTACGCATGATCGACATGTTTTTTACAGCAGACTGTGTAAACGATAACCATCCATATAATTAATTTAATTATAAAAAATGTAGAACGAAAATATTAAACTCTTTGTGATGAGAAGTCCTCTTAAAATGTTGCACGCAACTTGCAATATCAGAAAATAAGAATATAAAGTTATTTTATTACGGTTCCCAAGACTTTAGTCCATGCCTTAACTATTTCTTTCCCAAAAAAGTGAAAGATGTCTCGATTTATTCCATCACGTAAATCTTTTTTCAGAAAAAAATTCATATACGCTTAAGATGATTTACCTCAAATAAATTTCCTACCAAGCAGAACACTGTAATGTAGATAGGAAAATATTTTACTGCTATATGAACAATTTTTATGAAATGAGTTGATTAGATGTATTAGACATTTTCATTACACGCTGACAAAAATACGATCAACATAATTTTTCTGGTATTATACCTGCAGACGAAAAATTTCATACATAAGTATACTAATAATTACAATCAGTATGTTAGATCGATATTAGGGGAAACTATTATTATTGGGAACATTAGAATGAATATTAATAGTGTTTCATATAATAACCACAATTTCGCGCGCCTGTGACAATTCGGTCAAAACAAACGAAAGAACCAATGCTGTACCAGTGAAAATAATTATTTGTTGTATTCAAATAAAATGGTAAACTATTAGCCAATCCTGATATTCCATTGTTTAGAACAACAGAATTTGTCCAATAGGGTTGTGTGTTGCAAAATTCTATACAAATTGCGTTGCTGCTGCCGGCTGACGTAGGAGAAGCAGTTTCAGACGAGAGCGTTTGTGCATTGTCCCTGAATAGGATTTTGAATAAAACTATTTTATTGAAATACGTGAAGTGCAGTTCCTTATAGGAATATAAGTATGGGAGTGATATGTAGTAATGGGAAAAAATAAGATAAATGACGGTAAGTTCTAGTTTAAAGAGTATTTTGCACGCATGTCTCGCTCACGTTCATCTTGAGATTCCTTTGAGTTGATGATATATGATATAAAATGATATTAATTATAAATATTATATATTATTTATTAAATACCATATGATAAAAAAGATTCTTAAGAATTCATAGTGTCATATAGGACGTTTTTTAATTATTTTATGCATATACTGTGACGCACGGTAGGAGTGAAACTTCGAAAGACTGTTTCAGTGGAATGAATTCATGGAATTCACGGAACGCAAGTTATTCCAGGAATTCGCGGAATTCACGGAATTTAAGGAATTCACTGAATTTAAAGAAATCATGGAATTCGATGAATTCATGGAATTCAAGTTTCGGTTCAAAAATGGTCAAAAGTGATAAGGTTCACAATAAAAATAATCATTGTACAATAGGGAAATTATTTCACCTCTGTTTCTCATTTTGAAGAAAATTTGTTAGTTTTTTTCCAAATTTGGCATTTTGTATCTTTTTTCTTTATGTAAGCTAGCAATGAAAGCTTGGTTTTTTTCCTTGAGGAACATCTCAGAAGGAAAATGAGATGGAAAGTATTGACGGAGTCTCAATAAGATAGGCGACACCAACATTTTCGGCGGGGTCACTTGGCCAATTTCATCCCTTATCGGCCTTGAGATACCGATTAATCGGGATGTTGCTTAAGCCATGAATTTCGAAATCACACAAAAGTACCAGGTATCAAGTTGATACGGCAAATGGATCAAAAGGATGCAACGTTTTGATATCTATATGCATGATCAACTTGATTCGAATTTCGAGATCAATCATCTGTCATTAAAATTCAACTACTCAACACATTATGAAATTATTGAAACCTCTTACCTGAATGATGAACAATAAAAGCCGCTCGAAATTAAATTGTTAATCAAATTTGGAAACAAATCATTTACTTAGCTCCGTTTATTTAAATTTATGATTATTGAGGTTGTGGATGTTTCTTTACAAATGTCAGTAAATCTCGATCCAGGATCGATTATGGATTTGCAGAACGTGAATTTGGCTGAAAGGAATATTTTTCGAAAATCATCAACTGCAGGACGTTCAGAACTGAAATTTAATTACCTTTCTAATTTTTCGCAGGTCTAGCCAACCTTAAAAGTAAACCTAGTAGTCTTGAAGTTCAAACTATATCTTCGAGGATGGTGTGTTCACGAAAGATATTTGAAACTCCTCGACGTTTCCTCCAATGTCCCGTTCCTCTAAATAGTAACCTTGGTGTAGTCCAGGCATCAGAGAACACCTCCGAAGGAAGAGTATTCATAATAGAAATTTAAGATTCTTCTAAGAAGTGAACCTGGTAGTCCAGGTGTTTAAAATATATCTTTCTCGAGAAAGTTGTGTTCATAACTCAAACTCAAGACACGCTCATGGGTTTTCGAAGGTCTCATCATTATTAGAAGTAAACCTGGTAGTCTGGGTGTTTGAAATACACCTTTATAAAGAAAATCGCGTTCGTAACTGAAATTTGAAACATTCTAAAAGGTTTTCGAAGGTCGCGTTCTTCTGAGAAGTAAGTCTGGTAGTCTAGGTATTCAGAATACATCTTTTCCGAGGAATGTGCGATCAGAACTGAAATTTTATTCACCTTGACCGTTCTTCCAGGGTCATGTCGTTCTAGGAAATTGACCTGGTGGTCCAGGTATTCAAAACACATCATCACCAAGGAAGATGTGATCAGAACAGAAGTTTTCGGCATCCTAACCGTTTTTCTAAGGTTTTGTCGTTTTAGGAAGTAAGCCTGTGTTCCGGGTGTTCAACATGCATCTTCCCTTACAAAGTTGAGTTCAGAACTGAAGCAGGAGGCACGTTGGACCCACGAGGTTGTTTAAACTTTCAGTTATGAACACAACTTTCCTGAGGAAGATGTATTTCAAACGCCTGGACTGCCGAGTTTACTTCTTCAAACGACGAGACCTCAGAAAACCCATGAGGTTGTCTAAAATTTTATTTATGGACACAACTTCCTCGAGGAACATGTATTTTAAACACCTGAACTACCGGGTTTGATTCTTAGAATGACAAGACCTTGGAAAACCGATCAGGGTGTTTTAGATTTGTGTTACGAACACAACTTCTCCGAGAAAGATGTACTTTTAAAAACCTGAACTACCGAGTTTACTTCTTCAAATGACGAGAGCTTCGAAAACCCATGAGTTTGTCTGAAATTTTAGTTATGAACAAACTACCTCCTCGAAAAAAGTGTATTTCGAACACCTATACTATTATCAATGCCATCAATCACTTCATCATTTTAATAATTATTTTTCAACTCTACATAAATATCTGTGTTCAGAATAACATTTTGAAAAACCGCTTTCTTTCGCGGTCAACTTTAACAAAAACTCTTGTCATTCTGTTTTGCATACTGATGCTAGTATGCCCTGAAGTTGTGCTCATTGATTTTTATTGATCCTGTGAAGCGAATCATATTAAGATGAAATCCTAGATCAATATATCTTTAACAATTTGATAGCCCAAGTTTTGGTGTGGTATGAAAACCGGGGTTGGGCTTCTGGCGCCTCGTCTTAATGGTCTTTTTCAATGGATTCATGGTGGTTGTGATTTTTGTTATTTAATTAAAGTTTGGCATTTACTGTATTTCAAATTATATTGGCAAATCGAATTCCTTAGGAATGTTAAGTTGGCACAGCCCTTCATCACAAGGTCAAGCTCCGAGCTATATAGAATCCATGAGATAATGACTATAGTGTGTGTATGTACATATTGTATCTAGATAATGATATGATAAAAAAACTGAATAATTATTTATTACGCACTTAACCAAATTCTTCAGTGATACATTAGTCAGTTAGTCCTCAGTTAGAAACAATGAGCATCCTTTTCTCTCTGGTCCTATTATTGGTGTTTATTCTTAACTCTGTTGGTAAATATGATAATATATCTATATTTTTAAAAACATTTATAAACTTTTCGCGAAATAAGACTTTGTTAGAAAAAGTCCCCATTTTATCCTTCCAGGCGAAAAAGTTTAACAAAGTGGGAAATATTGTGTATAACTGTTACGCTTGTGCTAATTGCTTATTTTTTCGAAACTTTATTCAAATTTGTCCAGAAAGAGTACACATCTGATCTGAATTTATTCTGTGAGAACCCAGAATGTCTGTGTGACAAGAACTGGAATTCGAAAAAATTCCTCATTAATACCGAATTCGTACAAATTTCAAAACCAGACAATAATCAAATTAAGGACCGTTTTGTAAACTATAAGCTTTGGAAATAAATTTAAAATAATTGCAAAATTTTCGCAGCCCAAAGTGCTCTCAATGCACGGTTAACTGAGTTATTTTCTACGAATATAAGGAAATCATAAGCAAATAAATTATTTGTATGGCAATATAAGTATGAATGGAGGGAAATTGTGTACAAGAAATGTGTGACAAGGAGTGTCAGTTGAGTGCTAGACGCCCGAAACCAAAAATTTTGAATACTTACAGGTCATCGCACAGTGGGGCAAAAAAAATTCTATGGACAGATTGATTTTCAGAAGACAATTATCATCCGATTTTTACTTTTTTTCCTAAGTAAAAGATGACAAAATTTCGCATCGAACTGTCATGGCCGATTTTTGAATTTTTGTTTATTTTCTGTTTATTTAATAACAAAAATGAAGAAACAAAATTTTGAACTTTTAAATATACCGGATTTCAAAAAATACTTCAATTCAATCAAAAATACCTAGAAAACTGGAAGCAATTATCCAAAAAAGATGTCCAATAGCAATGCAAAATGCGAATGTAAAACCGGTATACTTCGAAAGTCAATTTTTTTTCATTTCCGTCATCAAATAAATAAACAAATAAACAACAATTCAAATATCGGCCATGACAGCTCGATGCGAAATTTTATTAGCTTCCATTTCAAAAAAAATTTAGCATCAGATAATAATTGTCTTCAGTTTAAGTGTTCATGTGTGAATCGCAATGTACGATGACTCTGTGATACTCTCCACCTGGGGTGACTGCTTGAGAGATTGATCAGCTGTCCGTGTCTGAAGTATATTACGCTTACCCTGGAAGGGATTTGTCTTAATTGTATGATAAACAAAATAATGATGACACAAAAAAATGAATTTTCAATTACAGAGGCCAAATTCTACCAAATAGTTGAAACTTCAACCAGAAGTATGATTCCTTAATGAAGAAGATTAATTTTCTATGAAAAACATGAATTTCCAATATAATACCTGGACTATCAACCAAATACTTGAAATTTCAATCAAAAAGATGATCTTGTAATTAAAAATATCAATCTTCTATAAAAAGCATGAATTTTCAACAAAATACTTGAATTTATAACCAAACACTAAAATTTTTAGATGAAATAAATAAATTTTCATGAAAATAGTGGAAGTTTCAATCAAAAAAGAAAGGTTATTAGCCAAAAATGTGATACTTAAATTTCATTTTAAGGGAGACTTCTGGTTTTGTGCCACGATTTCGAGCCTAGATTTCCAAATTTACTGCAAAGAAACTACACATTATAGCTGAAAACAGTTTTTTGCTACTTATTGATACATTCTTGGCCTATTTCGATTGCTGGGGGGAAAAAAAGTGAAATATGGCTTCAATTATGATAACATTGCATTGGCTAGGTCAGGACAAAGGGATTTTTGAATATTTCGAAAACTCCCAAAATAGCCGACTTTTTTACAACAAATTTTTTCGATCTATTTTCTTGAGCTTTTGAGGGCTGTAAAAATTTGAAAAAATATAAATTTTCAAAAAAGCTTGTGTCCTGACCAGGGACATTTCAGCTGAACAATTTTTAAAAAATGACGCGATATTACAAATATTTCTCGTCGAAGTCTTACGAAATTTTTTTTAAAATACCACCTTTGGGGAAACGCGTTTAAACATAAGTGATGAAATAAAACATGATCAAAAGATCTTACGATTCAATCAACTATGACAGGGAACGTTTCTGTCAACTTCGAGATTCAATATATGCAAAAAAATCGATTTTTTGAAGTCTCAGAACTGGAAGACCCCCTTTAACAATTAGTTTTTATCCGAAGAGACAAATCTTCAAACATGAAAATAAAATTTTAACAAATTAGTTGAATTTTGAAGTAAGCAGTTGAATTTTTTCCAAGAAAGGAATTTTCGAACAGAAGGGATTCAACCTTCTAACCAAAACTACTGGGGTTTTCGTAGTAAGTTCTATTAATTTAATTCGAATTCAAGCGACAAAAGTAGAAAAAGAAGAAGTTTCTCAGAAATAGGGAGAAAAAGAATAATACGGGCAAAGAGAGGAAAAGTATGAAGTACGAGTATGAAAGAGATTTTCAAACCTAATATGTTCTTATCAAACTGTACGATTGCAAAGCCGTCTTTCGTAAAATTCGCAAACTTGGTTCAAATTTATCAGCAGGAAACGTGATAAACGTTATATGAGTTCGTAATTGGTAAAGCAGTTCATGGACAGCCCTTCACCTATCCATGAACAAAGACTTACTTACTTACTTTTGTCAGCTTCTTTTTATTCCCAAAAGTAGCCGTCTGCAGAACAAGAGAAGCAAGAGCAAGTGCGCAGGTGCACAGTACAATAATGAGTCCATAATATTTGCTGGGAGTATTACGGGCTTGTAATCGTACTCCGCTTATGCGCATTCACAGTCGCTTATGTACAATTATGGTCACGTCAACCTAACCTCAAATTTCAGACGTGATGAACTTGGAAATCATACCTTTGTTATATGAAGTATAGAAGCCTCGGTGGCTCAGACGATAGGGCGTCGGACTTCCATACAGGAGGTCTGGGGTTCGATCCCTGAGCCGGGTACCAATGGAAATTTGTCTATGTACTTCTACCAGGGCTTCGCTGGTTCGGAACTCACCTTAAACCGTAGGTCCTCTCAGAAAAAGCTGGTATCGTACCAAGGTGGGGCCCCATGTCGAGGGGAATAGCCTTGGAGGTCGAAGCCGATTCTGTGAAGACTCGAAAAAGAGTCAGCGATCTCCTTGCGTAGAGGCAGGCCCTCTCAAGGGACCTCCGCTCGGTGGTCGCTGGATGTTTTCGAGTAATGAACACACACACATACACTTACATAACACACAAGGTGAGTGCTTCGAATCTGTGCATCTACCTGATGACCTCAGAGGGATCGCTCTGTACACCCTAGCCTGCTAGGGAGGCTGCCAAATGGCAGAGTGGGTGAGGATCACTTTGCCTGATCAACAAAGGAGGACGTCGTTTACTGTGCGATAGGTATGCCTGGCACCTGAGAGGTATAATCTCAGAACGTTGATAACAACGAAAACCCACCGAGATCCAAAAAACACTCGGCGAAGGATGGCCGGATTCGGAGTACTGCCTTGAGAATAAACACGGGTGTGGCACAATAGGCTTTATAGCTTGATCGCCAGGGGTTGGGACCTCAAGGGCCCTCACCCAAACAATGCTTAATGTGTGCCGGTACAGAAGAATTATTTTTACATCTAAGAAAGTAAGTTGCTCCTTTAACACAACTAATCTCCTATTAGAATTAATCCAATCTCCGATGTTCTACCTGGTAGTTGCTCCATACTGACTCAAGATGTAGGACAAATAACCCATTGCTCCGGAAATTAACTGACCTTTTTAATCAATAACATTAGTTTGGTGGTAACCAAAACCAAACTCCGTTTTTAGACTGTTATCGATCAAATGCCGAAACGTTGATCATAATAAAATGTTGACACCATAATTGAAATGTGTTGTTTTTTATAAGACTGTAAAGACCAAAAAAATGTGATTACTTGGATTTGATCGATAACAGTCTAAGAACGGAGTTTGGTTTTGGTTACCACCAAACCAATATGATTGATTAAAAAGGTCAGTTGATTTCCAGAACAATGGGTTATTTGTCCTACATCTTGAGTCAGTATGGAGCAACTACCAGGTACAACATCGGAGATTGGATTAATTCTAATAGGAGATTAGTTGTGTTAAAGGAGCAACTTACTTTCTTAATTAGATGTAAAAATAATTCTTTTGTACCGGCACACATTAAGCATTGTTTTAATAACTTTAATGTTAAGAATTTAAATTACAAGTTAATTTCAAAGTTTGAAATCATGAAACTTAATTTTCAAAAGAAATGTTTCAGAATGGAAATTCATTTTGTTGTTTCAACTTTCTTTATATAACTTTTGTTCTTTTTATTGAATTGTATTAAATTATTTTGTTCAGATCTTGAGAATAGCTCAAAGTCGACCCGAAACGTTGATCATAATAAAATGTTGACACCATCATTGAAATGTGTTTTTTTTTATAAGACTGTAAAGACCAAAAAATTTGATTACTTGGATTTATTTGTCATAATTTTGACTGATAAGTTCAGTTGGGCTCACTATTACAAAGAGATGAATTTGTACGAACAGTAAATAAAGGTTTCTTTCCCGAGATATTGTAATTCACCTTAATTTACTTCTTGTTCCCCAAATCTCATAAGTCAATAGATTACGAGCCTCATCGAGTTTTCACCACGGCTAGAAAGGTGATCGTTGAAGCAGAGAAGAAACCAATTAGCGATTCTTAAAGTGATATTTGTCTGAAAAAACTTTGGGATCTTATTCAATATGAGCCATAGTGGGCAATTATGTGAAACATCATTTCAAAACCTAATATTACTCGATGTTAAAGAAGGCTTATGCTGATTAAATCGTAGAATAATTGTACGAATAAGTGTATTTGTTTATAGGCTGTGTCTAGTCGTTTTGAAAAATTCGGGAAACTGGAAAAGGGGATGGACTAGTCATACCGAGAATTCGTTATGACCATAGCCAAGCTTATGGAAAATATTTGACTTCTTATCCCGAATTTCAGGTCGAGACACTCTGTTGTTTGTAACAATTATTATTAGGCAATTGTTTGCATCAATTACAATTGTTGTTTGGACACAATCAATTCTGATGTTCAAAAGCGGAAAATGTGAATTTATTGATCGAAATCGTTTATATACTACACGCAAAAAATTTGTGGTACATCTGCTTTGATTTGAAAATGAATGATTGACTTCAAAGGAAAAAATCTGTAAAGAAAATAAATCTACGACTTTCAACTAACAACCTTTTTCAGTTCAAACAATCTAGCACAGAATCTGCTTACGTCGACGTTTATTTAATGAAAGATTTGGGAAATCCTGAATATGACGGCATCGCTGATTAATTATGGAAAAATGTTTCGTCATGCAATGGAAACTTCTGCGAAATCAAATGTATGTTAATCTGTTATCAGACGTTTCTGATAAAAATTAACGCAAGCTCTTATTTTTATCCTCGTAGAAATTCCCATTCCACAGTTAAATATTTGTTTATGATCACTCGGAAATCACGTAACAATCATTCGTGTTGTTGGCTCAGCTTCATGGAGTATGATTTTCTTTTGATATAATGAATATTACGAATTCTTACTAACAATTCTGGCGATCTAGCGATGAATTGAACGCAAAATATCTCAAATTATGGATATGACGCAAAAATTTCTGAAAAAGCTGTGCAGGAATGACAATTGTTGTCGCTAAGTTTCCATAGTAACGATTTTTTTTTATTTCACATGTGTTTGCAAAATCTTACTATGAAATGAGTATAAATAATGCATTTGAACACCGGAAATACAGCAGATGACATGTTTTTTTCGTGTTAAAATATTTTCTAAAAATCGTGGTAACACGAAAACACTATTGGTGTAAAACGCCAGAATTTTCAATATTGAACAGTTATCTAGGATGGAAAATAAAGAAATAAAGAACTTTCACTGTTACAAACAAATTTTATAATCAAATATCAAAAAATCATGTACATATGAACAATCACTGCAGGGTCCCACTGGGAGCAAGTGCCATTTATGAAAATGATCTTGACTCCCAGTTGAATTACGGAAAAATCACACTTACGGCCACGTCTCACGACCGTGAGATGGGTGGCCACAGGGCACGACAAAATCACAAAAACAGGTTGGCAAAACCGTCGTGTGTTTTGAGGAAACGGAGCGACCCAAGCCTTCTGTATCCATCTCCCAAGTGCCTCAGCATGATTTTGGGATGCAGGTATGGCTTTGATGTTACGAACCAGTGGTTGATGGACAATATTTCACAGATGTTATGAGGTTGTTGCACGGCTCTTCGAAGCGGATGCTATTCTTAGCATCTTCCTTCAAATCCAGTGTTGAGGTTTTGTAAACCTCTCTCTCCTTAAAAAGTCTCTACTTCATAAGGCTTGTGTGTATTTTTGAAACAAAAAGGGAGATCGCTGAAGAGGCACTATAGGTCAGCGAGAAACTGACTTGTGTGTGATGGTTGATCCTCAGTTTCTGGGCGAACTTTCGGACCCTATTCGTGAACGGCCTACCAGATGTTATGCAGTCGATCACACACTGATCACGGGACGCATTCCGTCTTGCCCATTCAATCTTCTCGCTCAGTTGATACAAGCGTCTCTTGATGTTCTGATCCATCTTCGGTTTTAGCCTTCAATTTGACACAGCCAGAGCTCTCGTTACACCATAAACTGAACAATTGATGGTCCAGAGGACGAATTCCTCCGAGACATCGTCACGAAGGGAGACATCCATTTTAGCCAGATCTTGGGGCTTAGGAGGAATCTGGATGTTAATGTTTTTTTTTGTCCTGAAATCGCTATCATCTCTCAGGTGGTGCCTGCTTTACGCGATTGGTCTTAATGTCGCTTTCGTCTCCTCGTCTGCAGCTCCGCATGTATCGATTGGGGAAGCGTTCTGCATTACATTTTCATACCTTGAGAAGTAAGCAGCTTTATTTCGCAAAGACTGCTGCGAAACGTGCTGACGCTCTGGATGTTTCTGGCAACACAGAGTCTGCATACGCGCCATGAAGCCTCCGTGAACAGGGATAATGCTGACATCGCAAGAGTCCAGAAAGTGATTCTCCAGTCTATTCATCCACTTCATGTGAGCATTTTTCCGGTTCATCGTCGTGTTTCCATCTAAATTATTTTCAGCAACCTGAAATCTAGGGTGACTGGCACTGTTTTCAGACCCTTCGTCGAGTGCTCTGCGCATTCGACTGTTTTGAACAGCATCTACAACTTTTTTGCGGTGTCCTTGTTGTTCCTACGAGCACCTAGGGAAAGGGTTCATCCATCCTTGTAGAGCCCCGCATGCAAGGATAAGGCCGCATACTTCAGAGGTCTTCTGGTGTCCCAGAGTCTCCATTTAATACACCTCACCTAGGTGCCATTCAGCTTTTGGCACAGTTGTTACGCCCCCGCTTGGGGGTTGATTCCTTCGGGAGCATCCCTGTAAAAGTGTCCGCGACTGCTTATTAATTATTGTAACCATATTCAGCAGAAACCCTTGGTACAGGGACCCTCTATCCGCAACCTGAAGACGAATCCGGTGGCTTCGTCATATGCCCTTCAGTTCGATTCCAAAGGAACCAAAATTCAGTGAGCCCTCAAGTCGACCAAAACGCGTTGTGGGTGTCTGGTATCTGCCATAATGCGTTCTCCGCGTCCAGAAAGAGGCACTCAGCGTTGTGGCATATACAAAGTATCCATAAGTTCTATCGCCATAGCAAGTGCTTATAACGGGTGTTGGCGTCATGCATTTTTAATTTTTCACCATCTCAAAATTCGTCACAGAAGTTTCACTTCCATCAACTAGTCCAAGCAGGCAGCAAGTTTTTTTCAATCGGCCGCGACAGAAACGTTTTTTAAAACCGTTTAAATACCCTTTCCCCACTGAGGTGTGCCGTAGCAGGATGAGCCAAAAAGCCAAGGTTTTGTTCGTTTGATAACTCACCACTAATCTTGTTATGTTCCGGTTGGTAGAAAAATACTTCCATAACTTTTTTTTTTCATCTTGAAAAGAAGTTCAAAAGGTAGACAAATCCTTTTAGAAAAACTACCTTTATAGAGTTTGAAATATCATGGTGTGCAGAAGAGCACGTGCACGACGAGAGACGGTTTCGACTTTCGCCTCGGACGGGCCGCGGTGCGCGAGTACTCAGTCGAATATATTGCGCAATATTATGCATTTCAAATGGAAACGGTTAAGGCGGCCCTGACTGTTTACGTTTAGATCCCCCCCCCCCCCTACTTGTGGTCGAGGCTATTTGCAGACAACCCCCGAAAGTGGACTGCAACTGAGAGTTCGGTGTAGCAAGAATGCTTTTTTTCTGCTGGTGCACGATATTTTACAGAACTATTCGGAAATTTTATTGATCGGGAATTTTCGAATTCAGGAATTGTATTATTCGAAAATTTCATTATTCGGGAATTTGACAGTTCGAACCTTTTATAATTCGGAAATTTTCTGTCGGGAATTTTATCATCCAGGAATTTTCAAATTCGGTGATATCATAAACTGTCGGGAATTTTGGTTTTTCGAAAATTTTCGAATTCGGTGATATAGACTGTTCGGAAAATTTCAAATTCGGTGATGTCATACACTTTTGGAAAATTTATTATTCGGTACATTTTCTAATTCAATGATATTATAAACTGTTCGGAAATATTATTATCGGAGAATTTTTGAATCAGGCGTTTTAGCATTTGCGAGTTACCCAATTCGGGAATTTCGCGATACCGGAAATTTTATTTTTCAGGATTTTTCAATCGTCCCAAAAAATACCCGTTTTTGTTCAGAAATATTGCAGAAACTTCTTCTTTTCAATTTTTTGCATGAAATTAGAAAAAATTATATTCCCTGAAGAATTTATTTATGAATATAATTTGGATAACGACCAAGGTACTCCACAGCTTCATATAGTATCACATCGTAATAAACACGTTTCACGCTGACATAAACCTATAAAGTGATATCAATCTTCATAAAAATGTCCCTTGCGTCCAAGTTATAACAACGTGTCGATCCCAGGTGATTAGAAATTTTCAGCATATAGATTCCATCATGAATTATTTAAAAAATTTTGCAAAGGAGTAAATGTAAAAAATTTCAGACAAATCTTTGCAAATTTTTTCTACGCATTAGAAAGATTAAATCACAGGTGTTACGCGTGCTAAACACTTTAATTCTCGATGGTTCGATATTCAAATTGTTAAATTATTAATACTAGATTTAATTTCGAATAAATAAATGAAGACTCTAAAGTATATACAATATACGAGGGGTTAATTACTCCTGCAGTAATTCAAAAATATTTCCGCAAATTTCAAGAAATTTCGAAACATTTCGAGAGAGATTAGAAGATTTTTGAGATTTACAAACATTGCCTATGATTCTAAGGGATTACAATGGATTTCAAAGGAAGAAAAAAAATCCAAGAGATTTTTGAGAGTTTTTTGGGATTTCAACAAACTTCAAGTGATTTTTGACAGTTTGTTAAGATTTCAAAAAATTTCAAGATATTTCTACTGAACATTGGACAATAAATGTAATTAAATGAAATTTGAAGAGATTCCTGGCGATTTGAAATATTTCAAGGGATTTTAAGGAATTTCAAACAACTTGACAATCTTGGAAGATTTCAAGATTTATGGGGATTGAAACGGTTTTTAGATAGAAATTTAATGAAAAGTTCAATTTAGCTTAAATTCCAGAGAATTTCCATGAATTTTATACGATTTCGTCAGATTTCATAACACATTTACAGGATTTCAAAGATTTCCAAGTACATCAAGAGATTTTAAAGACTTTTGTCGGATTTCCAAAAATTTCCAGGGATTTCTAGTGAACTTTGTTAACTAATTTGAATAAAGTAGAATTTCAAGGGATTTCTAGCGATTCCAAAGATTTCAAAGGATTTTAAGTTATTTCAAGGAATTTCACAAGATTTAAGTATTTTATTAAATTTTCAAGGATTCCCAAGATTTCTAGGGATTTAAACTCTCTGTAGGAGAGTATTTTAATACATAAGTCTACTTCAAATTACATTCAAGGGCTTTCAAATGACTTATACTTTTTCAACAACAAAATACCTAAATTTTCAAAAAAAATTGTTGGATTTTGAAGCAAAAAAAAAAGAATTATCTACAGAATGGTTGAATTTTCAATTGAAATATCAATTCTTAATGAAACAGTTAATTTCCCATTGAATAGTTTAATGTTCAACTTAATTGTTTAATTTTCAAGTAAAAAAAAAACGAATTTTCTTGAAAACTATTGAATTTAAAATAATCATAAGACATTTCAAGCAATTCGACAAGAATAAAGGAATTTAAGATTTATAGGGATTTAAACGGGGATTTTTAAGAGAATTTTCATGAATTAGTTTGATTCAGTTTGAAACTCAGAGAATTTCCATGAAATTTAAGCGATTTCGTAAAATTTCATAACAATTTCAGGGGTTTTTAAAATTTTTCAGACATATCAGAGGGTTCTATGTGTTCCGAAGGATTTTAACAGATTT
The DNA here is from genome assembly GCA_932178445.1 of Andricus quercusramuli. NCBI lineage: Eukaryota > Metazoa > Arthropoda > Insecta > Hymenoptera > Cynipidae > Andricus > Andricus quercusramuli. Next base: position 262,436 of record CAKNXH010062677.1, read on the forward strand.
CTAAGGGATTTTCACGGATTTTAGTTATTTCAAAAGGATTTTATGCGATTTATAAATATTTAAACTAATTTTGAAAGATTTAATCGATTTTTGAGGAATTTCGGAACATTTCAAGGGTTTAGAGGCTGTTTACTTTTTCTTAACGGTATCAAGGGATTTTAAGAATCTTTGTAGGTGTTCCAAATATTTCAAAGCATTTTTAGCATTTTTTAGTGTCACGCCTACCCCTAGAGGCTCGCCGAAAGGGAAACGGCTTAATGGTATAAGAAAAAATAAAAAAATTAAATTTTCAGGGATTTCCAGTGATTCTAAATATTTCAAGGGATTTTAAGTTATTTCAAAAAATTTCACAAGCTTCAAGGATTTTATTAAGTCTCCAAGGTTTTCAAAGCATTTCGATGATTTCTTGAGATTTAAACATTTTTTAAGAGAACTTTGATGAATAAGTTTCATTGAAATTATATTCAAAGGCTTTCAAATTATTTATGCTTTTTTAAATGGATTTTTACAATCTCTTAAGATTTCAAGGGATTTTCAGGGATTGTAAAGGATTTTAGGAGATAAAGAAAATTTCAAGCGTTCGCCGAAAATTTTGTGGAATGTTTGAAGATCTTAAAGGATTTATAGAAAACTTTGGAAACAAAATGAAATTTCATTAAGTTTCAAGGGATTCTTAGCTCTTAGCGATTGAAAAGATTTCAAGAGATCTCACTGTATTTCAAAAGATTTAAAGGATATTATTCGATCTCTAAGGATTTCAAGAAATTTCAAAGATTTCTAGAGTTTGTAGCAATTCAAGGAAACAAGATTAAGATTGATAGGAAATCTGATTATTTCGAATATTTTTGGGGATTTTATAACTTTCATACGACTTCCAACACATTTTAATGTATTCCGAAGATTTTTCATCTATATTTTGATCAAATTTCGAGATATTTTGAAGATATCAAGGGAATTGAGAGATGCTTGCTGTGTAAATATTATTTGAGCAGAATCGCTATTTTGTGCAATTCCATATGACATTATAAATGGTCTGAAATAAATCGCTGCTTTGTAGTTTCTCTATAACGTTTTACAAAAATTCCTCCCATATTTTTTGTATTATCTATTTCAATGCGGATTATCATATAATTATAATGAATTAAAAATTTGAAGCTTCTTCTGGTTTTAATCGCGTGCAAAACTACGAATCTTGCCGACGTTTCTTGAGCATTGCAGCTCACTTCTTCAGGGCCAACCTGTTTTAGGTTATGTTTTTCTTATACATATCCTCCACAATGCCTGTGATTGGTCAGAGTGCCCCACCGTGGGGACTGGTCGAACTTCATTGACCAACCAAGTCTTTTTTTAAAAAACCCGGTAGGAAGGAAAGCCAAATCGGATTTGTATTATATCCAGTGTCTATCGATGTTACTAGGGTGTTTCAAGATTTCGATTGCTTCTCTATGTTTCTTGAAAAAATATTGTACGTTTTTGCGATGACGGTTGTTTTGTCAAATAAACTGCTATGTCCTGTTTCGATATGATGCTCAGCTAGTGCTGATTGCGTGAAATGTTTTAGCCTGACTTTACTCTCATGTTCCTTTACTCTTTGGCTCACCGCGCTCCCGGTTTCTCCAATATGGACTTTTTCACGAGAACCTATTCCTATTAGAACCAAGACCTATTTACGCAAGTAGTTTAAATATGGTTGAGATGTTGTAATTGATGAGGATTCTTTCTATTTGTTCTGTGATACGTTGAATGTAGGGTTGGATGTTGGTAGTTCTTCTCTCTCTTTCTTTAGTCGGTTGTGCTGACTTTTTTGTGTGTGTATTTTCTTATTGCTTTATCAATTTGTTTGTTTGTATCATCGTTTTGTATTAGGATTTGTTCATCATTCCGTGATTCCTTTTGTAAGTTATGTTTATCTGTTATAGAGACAGCTCTGTGTACAAGGGAATTGATGACCGATTGCTTTTGAGATGGGTGTTAGTGGGTTGTGGCATGTAGGTATCTGTTTTTATGGGTAGGTGTTCTGTAAACTTCATGTCCTAATGTGTTATCAGATCTTTTGTAAACTAGTACGTCCAAGAAAAGAAATTTTACGTTTTGTTCAATTTCCATGGTGAACTGGATATTTTGGTGTAATTGATTGATGAAATCGAAGAACTTGTGTAATTCGTCTCGTCGATGTCTCCAGATGACAAAAATGTCATCAACGTAACGGCACCAATAATTCCGGCTTAAGCTTGGATTTGTTGAAAATTTTAGTTTCTAGATTTCCCATAAAGATGTTGGCTATTACAGGTGAGATTGGAGACCCCGTTGCTCCTCCTGAGGTTTCTCCGTCGAATTGGTTATTGAAAGAGAAGTAGGTATTAGTGAGACAATGTTCTATCAAAGGTGTGCGATCGGAGGGAAAATTTGCAAAGGATTTAATAAAACCGATTGTATCAGAGATTGGTACTTTCATAAAGAGAGATGCTACGTCGAAACTTACTACACAGTGAAAATAAAACCTTACAATTTAATTTGATTCACTTTCAGGATTGCCTTCAATTTACTAGGTAACTTAATTCATCATATTGAGATAAATGTAAAGTCAGTCTGGCTTGGTGGATAGTGATGTATGATCAAAAAAGAAAAAGAAAATAATAGTGTGGCTTTCAGAACAACGATTTCTGTTGCCTAGATATGAAGTAAAGGAAACACAACAAATATTTATTTGCCTCTTCACCTTGAAAACCTTTACACGGCTTACGAGAAATTTCAAGATCTTCACCTTTTCAGTATTTTTATCCAACAATCTATACAAATACGAACACATTGAAAAATTCACCAAGAGTTACAGTTACTAATTTTGAAAAATTATAAGAAAAAATTCCTTTCTACGCACTCGTCTTTGTCATTGAAGTATAAAAATGTAGCAACAATTGATTTTGCATTGATTCTGCATTGATTTTTCAATGTGTACATGTATGCTTCATGCTAGTTCATATTTAGCGGACTAACACATTTTAATTAAATTTTTGATAAAACTGGTGCTGATATAATTATTTTTAAGGCTGCATCTAGTCGTACCGAAAAATCAGCGAAGTTGAAAAAAATAATGGACTAGCCAAACTTCTGAAAAATATTTAACTAATCCCGAATTTCAGGATAACGAGACACTTTATATTTTCAAACATCATCATAATTTCTGAATTTATTTAATTATATATGTAGTTTTTCAGTAGGTACCTATATAAAATGATTTACATACATTTGAATTCAGAATAAAATGAAATAATACGTAATTCAATGCAATCATCCTGAATTGCAAATTTTGTTTTTCAAATTTCAGATTCAAATTGATTTCATCACTAAAATTAACCAAGTGATAATCCAAAATATAAAATCTTAATGCAAAAATCCATACGTGTAAAATATTCGCTTATATTAAAGCTAGAAATGTGTTATAAAATGGTGAATATAGGATATTGCTGTAACGACCAACTACCCGTCTAGACCGAGGATGTGCTATAATGTTGCTTAAGGGGCCTCAAATAAAAATTTTTAACGGATCGTTACCATACGAATATATTGTCATCTCTTGTCACCAGTATAAAACATTTTTAAGGTGTGTAGCTCGTTTATCTCTGAGCTATTTTAAAACTCTTTCATTACACAATAATGTTCCATACTCGAATTTTAATTAAATATTTATCTTTTTTAATTGAAAGATTTCCACTGTAATCCTATTTTATGCATAGAACCGAAAAAACTGAACTGTTAGAAATGCTCGGAAAATTCCGAAACATTAGGATCCTAAAGTAACTGAAATTTATGAAAGTAGGTTGTTGAAAACGAAGTTCAGTAACTTTTATAGTTAATTTACTTAATTTTTATTAGCATTCAGAAACAGTACCTGAAAATTAAAAATAGTTGCCTAAAATTCCTGAATAGTAACAGAAATATCAGTTAACGTGATTAAAAGAAGTGCGAAGTTTATTTTAAAATATTCAAATGAATTTTATTAGATTTCTGAAGATTTTGATTATTTGAATGGCTTTTAAGAGCTCTCAAGGTATTTCAATAAATTTGCCAGCATTTCAGAAAATATTATAATTATAAAATTTCATACAATTTCACTGAATTTCATAATATTATAATGAATTTCAAAGAATTTATTCTAATAATAATAATAATAAGAAGAAGAAGAAGAATGAAATAGGCGTAGGGATGTGGCGACCCCATCGCCCGAGAGCTCCTGCTCTTGCAGTCAGCCGCGTTGCTTTGGGCTAACTCCCCAATGCAACGAATTATGCGGTTACGACACAAGTATCGCGCAGTGCCACCCACAATAGGCCTCTCTCGGATGGAGGCCATGGTTCAGTTGGGAGTGGCAATAGGAACGAACCGAGGCGACGACCAGGCAATGACCCCGGACAAACGCGAGAACATCGATTTAAATGGTCGGACCAACTCAGGAGGGACCTTCTTACCTGTTGGCAAAGAAGCTCACCGGCGCGGAGAGGATTCAAAGCTTCATTTATTAGGTATCCTACTTGCGAAAAAACGGATATGAAGCTGTTTATCAACAGGAAGAGGAGCAACATCCTCCAGCGAACATTCCACCCGTTAGCCAACTCAACAAGATTCCGGCTTGCCAGCGTCAGGCTCATTTTATCGCGAACCGGATGCAAAAGGCTGTTCTCCTGGGATCACTCCATCTGGTCCGTCAACACTGTTCCTCTTAAATTCTACAAAGATTGGTAGCTCTAAAAAAGTATCCAGAGGTGAAACCTTCATCTCCAACTGTCTTGTCTGCCGCGTAAGGTCATCCGCGGCTAGAGACCTGACTCCAGGGAACAGTGTTGCCCGATGTTATCACGCGTAAATTTCCCGCTCTTGCTTACCTTCTAGGACAGAAGGAGCAGAAGCGGATGACGTACACGTTCCAGTAGCTTTGGGATTGGTTTCTTTAAGGAATCATGATCGAAGCTTCCGGAGCCTACAACTTCTCTAATAAAGAAGAATGAATAAAAATAGAATGAGAATTAATCCTAAATTATTACTAATTTATGTCGAATTCTTTTATTATATCTCCTGAATTTCTTGAATTCTTCTAAACTGAATCAATTCTATTCAGTTCAATGGATTTTTTTTAATTTTTCAGTTTTTGTTTAACTCGTATTGAAGTCTTTTAAATTCAGTTTGAATTCTTCAAAATTGCATAAAATCTTTTGCGTTCACAAAATGTTATCTGGAATTTTTTTAAGGCACTTTCTTTCTTTTTTTCGGTTTGAATAAGTCACTTTTTTCAAATAAATTAAGCAGTGTCAGCCCTGAGAATAATAAATTATAAACTCAGGCCTCGGAATCAAGACAGTATTGACTCTATTTGATACTTTTTTTTTTAAACGATGACACTATTCTGCTACTATTTTGAAAAAGATACACTAAAGACAATATTTTCAAATCAAAATGGAGAATTTATCAAACCAGAGAGAATTTTCGAACAATCAAGAAAAAAGTCATAAAAGCTGTTAAATGTTCAAGCCAAAAACATGAGCTTCCATCAAAACAGTTGAATGTTCAACTAAATAGTTACATTTCAATTTCAGAAGATGATTTTTCAAGCAAGAAGATTAAGTCTTTACCAAAAAAGAAGAATTTTCAATTAAATATACATATTAATTTTTAACTTATTAATCGAATTTTGAACTAAGAAGATTCATTTTCTGACAAAAGAGACGAATTTTTAACAAATGTCATAAATATTCACCAAAATCCTTTGCACAATGGAAGTGATGTAAGTCCAAATTCCATCGGATAAATTTTAAGTTAAATTTTCCCGTTTCTCACCTTTTGAACTTAATTTTTCAATTTTTGAACCAAAAAGATAAGATTTTAACCAAAAATGAGAGAGTTACCCAGAACGGAAATTCACTTCCGTTTTTTTCTGTATATATATGAGCGAAGTTTATATGCAAATGACTGTGTATGTACATACCTGGGTTATTACATACTCAATGAATCTAGTGTGTTTATATTAACTTCACTCATATTTTCTTACTATTTATATTGTCAGGACAAATATAGACTGAATATTTTATATTAAAATTAATGGACCAGAACAAATTTTTAATCCCTTGAAATTTTTAGTTGCAGTAACTAAAAATTAATAAATCTCAACATATAAGAAGAATAAAATTTTCATTTTTACGTCTGGGAAAATTGAATAATTTATAAATTTAGATAAAAGAACCTAATAAATATGACATCTTCCAGACTAAAAATGGAAGATGGCGTATTCATTCGGTTCTCTTACCTAAATTTATACATTTCAACAGAATTTTCTGGAACATGTAATTGAATCTTCATGCAGTTATCGTTGCTAATATTTCTATTCCTGTTCATGGAAATTTAGAAACGGTTTCTGCACAAAGCTTCAGAGACACATCCCTGAAAATGATTACAAAAATTTCTAATAGTGCAGGGATTCAATTTTGTTTCAGTACATTTTGACGCCTTCTCATTGTTCAAAATGAAATTTTTTTCTATGATGTTATTCATACATTCGTGTTAAATATACTGTTTTAACAATCACTTTCAAACAATACTTTTTTTCCAACCAGACGTGTTCGAACGCTGTGACCGAAGAGTTGATAAATCTGCTGAAATCCCTTTTCATTCGGGAATATTTTCTACCTCTGTGACGTGGTCGGTTTTTCATATCCTTGCCATGTGGTCCGAACCCGCTAATCGATCACTGGTTTTGCTTCAAAGCATAAAAGATTGACTTTTTCTAAAAAGGGCTCTTTATTGAAAGATTTTTTTATCTTGCGGAAATCCAAAGTTCAGATTTAAAATGATAATATAATTGTTGCGAAAATTTGTTTCCGTTTGAAAATTTATAAATTAAAGAGTCCTGTGATTGTAAAAATATAAGTATATATATATATATATATATATATATATATATATATAATTTGAAAAAAGAGTTAAAGAATTTCGAAATTCTTTCACATCTCTTGAAATCACTGAAATTAGTAGAAATACTTTTAAATAAAATTTATTCATGTTTCTTCTTGTTGAAATCCCTTGAAATCCATGAAACTCATTGTAAATCGTAAAAATCCATTAAAATATGTATAAGTCATTGAAAAACGGTTTACTGTAAATTAAATTAAAATTATTCATTAATGTTGTCTAAAACCCGTTCAAATCCATAGAAATCTTTGATATCTTTGAAGATTCGATAAAATCTTCTGAAACTTAGGGAATTTCTTGAAAAACCTTGAAATTCCTTGAAATTTCATTCTATTTTCATTTTTTTTATAGTCCTCTAGAAATCCGTTAAAATTGGTTTAAAAATATTTGGAAAAGCTACAAAATTCTTTGACGTTCTTTGAAATTTTTTAAATCTCTAGACATTTTTTGGGATCCTTTACAATAGCTTAAAATATTTTAAAATGCTGTAAATCCTTATAAATGATTAGAGGTCTTATAAAATTCCTTAAATATTGTAAAATTAATTGATATTCCGTCAAATCTTTGGAGGGCCTACAAAAATCTCCGATACCCCTTAAAATTTTTGAAACGTTGAGAAATTCCTTGTAATCTTTTAGAAGAACTTCAAATCTCTGAAATTCTTTGAAGTTTCATAAGTTCCATCATATCCCTCAAAATTATTTGAATGCGTAGAAATATCCTGAAATTTAATTTATTTAATTCCCTGAAGTTCACAGAAATTCATTTAAATCCCTTGAAATCCATTTAAATCTTCAGAAATCGTCAAAACTTATTGAAATAAGTAGAAATCATTGAAAGCCTCTTGAATATGAAGTAAAATTAACTTATATATTAAATTTTTGTGAAGAAAAGTTGAAATCTAAAGAACTCTTTATAATCCTTTAAAATCTGTAAAAAGAACTTAATATCTTCAAAACCCCATAAATACTTTTTAACAATTCGAGGCCCTACAAAATCCCTTAAATCTTGTGACATTCTTTAAAAGACTTTCAAATCTTTCGAAATCTCAAAAAATTCTTTGACATTCCTGAAATTTTTTGAATCTTTTGAAATTCATCGTAATGTCTTAAAATAACTCAAAATCTCTAAAATTCTTTGGAATTTTGTAAGTTCCTTCATATCCCTTTGGGAATGCCCAGAAATATGTCGAAATTCAATTTATTTTATTGCCTAAAGTTCCCTAGAAATTCACTGAAATCCCTTGATATTCATTACAATTTTCGCAAATCTTATAAATCCCTTAAAATAAGTAGAAACTATTTTAAATCCCTCAAAAATGAATTAAAATTACCTTATGCATTACAGATCAGTAAAAACCCTGTTAAAATCCCAAGAAATCTTTGAAATACTTATAATATAATAAAAATACTTTAGATATTGTAAAATTCAATAAAATACCTTGAAATTCCTCGAAATTTCATTTTCTTCCATTTAGTTTCCAAATTTCTCTAGAAATCTTTCAAAATCGGCCTCAAAAACTTTTAAAATCTCACAAACTTTGACATTCCATGAAGTCTTTTCAATCTCATGAAAATCTTCGTAATTTGTTAAAACAGCTTGAAATTTTTGTAATCATAACAAATCCCATAAATCCTTTGAAATAATCGGAAGTCCTGCAAATTCCTTCAATCAGGTGAAATTTTATGAATTCCCTTCAAATCTTTAGAAATGCTATAAAATTCTTTGACATTTCTTGAAATTGTTGAAATCACTTGAAATTCAACTATTTTGTAAAAAAAAACTATTTTTTTTCTGGAAAATTAACTACTTGATAGAAAATTAACTTTCTAGTTGAATATCCATAGAAAATTAATCTTCTTTCCAAAATTCATCTAGTGGTTGTAGATTTCACTATTTTTTTTTTTTTTTTTTTTTTAATTTAACTGGTAGAAAATTCGTTTTTTGTTTCTAAATTAATATTTTAAAGTGAAAATGTAATTCTTTCATTTTTGGTTGTGAACTATTTTTTCAATCCAACTACATATAAAGAATTAAAGTAGAAAATTGAACTATTTACTTAAAAATAAAACTAATTATTTAAGAAATTACCTAGTTGATAGAAAATTAACTTTTTTGTTGAAAATCCACCGTGCCGGGCGGAAAATTCAAGTTTCATGTGGAAAATTCATGTCTTTTGTTGAAAATTCGTTTCTTCTTGTCGAAAATTAATCTTCTTTTTTGACAATTGATCTTAGTGGCTGTGGCTTCAACAATTTTGTTAAGAATTCGTCTTTTCTACTTCAATTCAACTGGTACACAATTCTTTTTTTTTTTTTTTGTTATTGACAATTAATTTTTGAAACTGAAAATATAATTATTCCATATTTGGTTGAAAACTTTTTTTTTAATTCAACTGCATATAGAAAATTAAAGTAGAAGATTAAACTCTTCGGTTAGAAATTAAACTACTTATTTGAAAAATTAACTAGTTGATAGAAAATTAATTTTTTTGTTGAAAACTCATAGTGTCGGGTGGAAAATTCAATTGTTTTGTGGAAAATTCAGGTATTTTGTACAAAGATGGTTTCTTTATTGTAGAAAATAATCCTCCTTTTTTCAAAATTCATCTTAGTGGCTGTGGATTCAACTGTTTTGTTACAAATTTTTCTTTTCCTTTTTTAGTAAACTGGTAGAAAAATTGTTTTGTTTTTTTTAATTAATTTTTTAAACTGAAAATGTAATTATTCAATTTTTGGTTAAGAACCTTTTTTTTGAAAATTCAACTACATACAGGAACTTGAAGTACAAAAGTAAACTATTCAGTTAACAATTTAACTATTTATTTTTAAAATGAACTAGTTCATAGAAAATTAACTTTGTTGTTGAAAATCCATAGTGTCGGGTATCAAAGCCAACTTTCATGTGGAAAATTCATGTATTTTTTTGAAAATTCGTTTCTTCTTGTAGAAAATGAATCTTCTTTTTTTTACAATTTATCTTAGTGGCTATAGATTAAACTATTTAGTTGGATATTAAACTAATCATTCCAAAAATTAACTTTTCTGTTGAAAATCAAGTGTCGGGCGAAAAATTCAACTTTTTAATGGTGGATTTAACTAGTTGTTGAAAATTTGTCTTTTTTTTATTCAATTTGACTGGTAGAAAATTCTTTGTTTTTTTGTTATTGAAAATTGATTTTTTAATTTTGGTTGAAAATTCATCTCTCTTGATTGCAAATTTCAATATTGGTGAAAAATCATCGTTGTCTGTTTATAATTCAACTGTTTTGTTGATTCAACCTTTTCATCTGAAAATGTAACTGTTTTTTGAAAATTCGTCCTTTTTGATTGAAAATTCATTTATTCATATAGAGCTTTGAAGGGCGAACGTTAAGCATCGAAAAACAGTATAATAGGTGGCGGCTCT
>CAKNXH010062677.1:273200-316774 GCA_932178445.1 Andricus quercusramuli
TTAGAAAATACATGTTCTTAACAGCACGTGTTAATATTATAGTATATTACATCACAAGGAGTATTATACATTTCTTTACGGGAAGAATAATGTTTGCAGGACGAGTTGTGAAATCATGGCCAAAGGCCATGATTTTTCAAATCGTTCTTGCGAACATTGAGCTCCACGTAGGAACCTGTCTAACTCTCCGAGTGATGCATGATATTTTATTCAAAATCAGTATTTTATGAGACCGTAAGGCCGTCTGACACGTAAGTCGCGATTTTTATAATATCTTCGGTCGTGAACACATACGACTGACGTGGCAGTCATCCGCTGGGCTGTGATTGGCAATATCGTATGGCGCGAAATTTAAAAATGGTTCGGTCCAAGCTAGAGTATCATCTATATATGTCTACAGAGAAACAAGATTATTCTTAATATTTCAGTGTGGCGGCATTCCGAACTCATAATATTTTAGCAGGCTTTGTAAACCTTACTTTTCAGGGGGTATTACAGGCTCATAACACGGTGATTGCGAATAAAAGTAATAAAAAATGAATACATATTTTACGCCCTTCATTATTCGGGTTCATGCATTTAGAATGTCTCTCGTTTCCATCTTTTATGGATGAATTTAAGTTCCTCTTTTCATGCTCAGTGCGTGAGAAAGCCAATTTCTTCCTTATAGTGAAAATAACCTTCTAAAGCTAGGATATAAAATCGGTTTACCGAACGTGTCGATATGCAATGTGAGGAAAGGTATTGGACAAGTTACTGTCTCGAGCTCCAGCAAATCCTGTCGTTTTAGAACTTCGTAATCCCTTTACCCGGTTGCCATCACCTGTCTGCGTCTATTTTATGCCGCTATTTATATGCAGATCCATCAATATGGTTACGGATTGTCGTGGCTTTTGTCGGAGGTGAAAAAAAGGGAATGATGTTCAGTCAAAACGTTTATTATTTAAAAAGTATGTTTTACATAAGTCTCTTATAGAAGGTTTCCATTTTTTGTTCATTTATTCGCAATCCCAATGATTTTCTATATGTTTATTGATGTAGAATGGTGTCTAGCATTCTGAAAATCCTTGAAAACCTGGAAAAGTACTTGAATTTTTTTTCTGTTAGGAAAATCCTGAAAAATGTCTTAAATTTGGCTCATCGTCCTGGAATTTTTATTCCCTATAAGAAAAAAATAAGTTTCTGAACTTGTTCTCTGGTGAATGAAAAAATGCTACCGAACCATTTGTTGGTAGCTGCATATAGGGGAGACCACCCTACAGTAGAAAATGATCCTAATGTAGATAATAATTAATTAATTGTACTAATGGATGCTATATAATTACTTTAATGTAATTTACAGTTCAGACACAAAGCGTGTAACTATATTAAATTATGATTGATTATTAGACCTATATATAATTCATAATTACGCTATTTTTCATTTGATTTAAATTTTTTTGTTCGGTTTCAAAGGAGGAAATGATACCTTTTGAACAGCAGATTGATAATTTTATGACGGTGTAAGATCACGAAACTAAAATGGAGAATATTGAAGAATTTAACATTTATTGGCCATTTACTTTCGATTTTTTTCAAATTTGACAACAATTTAAGACTTTTCTTTAATCTGATACTTTTTTCTGTCAATAAATTAAATTATAGGTTCAATTCCGCGAGTAATGAACTTATGTAGATTAGAATTAGTTAAAATTTAGCCAAGTTATCCAACACTATTTTTGAAGTGTGTCCGTAGGTCAGGGAAACCCTGAATATCTGGAAAAAGTCCAGGAATTTGATTGTTCAGGAAAGTCAAGAAAAGGCCAGAGTGAAAAAATCTTGCCAAATTCAGTTAATTTTTATAAGAGGCACTTTAAATAACTGTAAGTTTGAAATTTTTTCATTTTAATTTGAAATCCTATTATTCCGTTAATAAAACATATGTTAAAAATGTTACAAGATTAAAATTCTTGTCTGTGAATATTAATGGCCAGGGAGAATTAAAAATGGTCTAGGTAAAGTTAGGGAATTTTAAAAATGAAAATTGCAGCCACCCTAAAATAATATTCTTGTTAGTCTTTTTTGATAGAGAAATAATTTACTTGGGTGAAGGTTGAATCATTTTGTTAACAGTCCATTTTTTACGATTCCTCATTTCAGTTGAAAATTAATCTTTTTTGTCGTTTAGCTACTTTTTTCAAAATTCTTTTTTTTTTGTAAAAAATTAATTTTTGAAATGAAAAGGTAACTATTCCATTTTTCGTTCAAAATCGATTTCTCAAAATGGAAGATTCGACTATTTGGTTAAAATTTGAACAATCTCGTTGAATAATTTTGTTGTTGTAAGAATCATCATTTTAATGGAAATTTAATTTCTTTGGTTGAAAATGAAATTATTGTGTTAACAATTCATCTTTTTGATGAAAAATGAATATTTGCGGGTTCAAAATTCAAATTTATAAATTCGTTTTTTTATTGAAAATTGGGTACTTCACTCGAAATGTAACATTGATTTTTTTTTTGGCTGAAAATTGCTATTTTTTATTTCAAAATGTGTCTTTATTGCTAGAAAACCTACCCTTTTTAGTAAAAATTTCCTCTTTCTGATTAAAACCGCAACTGTTTGGTTGGAGATTAACTTTTTTGTTGAAAATTAATATACTCTGGTTGAAAAAGCAACTGTTTGACAGAAAATTGTTTTTTGACCTCAAGTTCAACAATATGGATGAACATTTTTTTTCTTTCTTAACTGAAAAATCTACATTCGTTGAAAATTTGTCTTTCTGGTTTAAAATTTATCCTTTTTAGTTAAAAGTGAAAATCATCTGTTAAAAGTTCATTTCTTTGTTAAAGATTTACTATTTCAGTTGAAAATTAACCTCTTTGGTTTATAATGCAATTATATGTAAAAGAAAAATTTTACTGAAAATTTATCTTTTTAAAAAAAAAATAATCTATTTATTCAAAAATAGATGTGTTTTGTTGAAAATTTGCCTTTTTTGGTTGAAAATTAACCTTCTTGTTTAAGAATTCATCTTTTTAGGTCGAAAATTCAACTATTTGGTTAAGAATTCAACTTTTTTGTTTAAATAAGTTCAAAAAAGGTTTTTCGAGTTTCAATCGTGTGCAAAAATACGAATCTTGCCGACGTACCATGAACATTGCAGTTCACATCCTCAGGACTCACCTGAAACTGAAGTTTCAGTTTATGCTGTTCTTATTTATATTCTCTACAATGTCTGTGATTGGCCAGAGCGCCTCACCGTAGGGACTGGTCGAACTTGATTGACCAATCAAGTCTTTTTTTTAAACCCGGGAGTACGAAGAGCCAAATCAGATTGGTATTATATCCATTGTTCCTATTAATGTCATCAGAGTATTTTAAGATTTCGATTGCTTCTCTTTTTTTCTTCGAAAAATATTGTACGTTTTTGCGATGAAGGTTGTTTTATTAATTAAAGTGCTGTGTCCTGCTTCGATATGATGCTCAGCTAGTGCCGATTGCGTGAAAATTTCTAGCCGGACTTTACTCTCAGGTTCCTTTACACGTTGGCTCACCGCTCTCCCGGTTTCTCCAACATAGACTTTGTCACAAAAACAATAACATTGTGTATACTACCGGATCACTGAGAGGTGATTTTTTATCTTTGGGGTTGCATTTTTTTATTGCGTTATAAATTTGATTGTATCGTGTTGAAAATTCAAGTATTTTGTTAGAAAGTTATACTTTTTAATTGAAAATTCAACTGTTTTTTGAAAATTCGTCAATAAGTGTAGAAAATTCATCTTTCTGGATTGACAGTTCACCTTTCTTGTTCAAAATTAAACTATCTTTTAAAAAATGTAATTATCTTATTGGAAATGCAACTGTTTTTGCTGGAAGTTTAATCTTTTTTGTTTGAAAACTCAATTATTTGGATAGAAATAACATTATTTGAAAATATTAAACTAAAATTAGCTTCAAGTTCGATAATTTAGTCAAATTTATATCAATTCCAATTTAAAAAATCTCATTACACACGGAATTGAACTCACTTTGATCATATGAGCAGCAAAAAATTATTGGATTTAAGAAAATGCTATTAAGTTGTTGTTAAAGTTAACAAAAATGAAAGACTTCGGATATATTTCCGGTTGTAACGTCATGATTTTTCACCGTGGTGAAATCAATCATCACCAAAAAACGGTTTTTTGACCATAAAATCAGATTCCATGTTTGTATCAAAAATTTCGTATTTGAAACTTTTTTCAGTTTCACTAGACCGACAGTCTTTTATGTTTCATGAAAAATATTTTTTCGCTGTAAAAAAAAATTTTCAAAGACTCTTTTAATTTATTTTTGTATGCACATAAATTAAAAAAACCTATTCTTCAGATGATATAACAATAATTTCAATTTATTTATCTTAATACCAATAACAAAAATCATTTTTTTCAAATTCAGCTATTTAGTCGAATAATATTCACGAAATTGTATTGTGGATCGGTTTCCAAACTATAGAGAAATGAATGAAAACAGACTGACCCGTTTCATTAGAAATAAATTTCTTAAGTTCAATATAATTTTTAACTTAATTTTGATTAGATATATCTACTTATATTCTATATGAAAATATTACTGAATCACTTGAAAATCCTTCCTATTTTTTCTTTTATGATATATCAACTGAGCCTAATAAACTGTTCACAAAAATACAATTTATTGCATTCCTCAAAATAATTGAAATCCTTAGATATTCTTTCAAATGTTCTTAATCTCTTGAAAATTCCTGAGAATCCTTGTAAATACCTTACAATATTTCAAATTCTTTGAAAACTTTCAAAATACCTTGAAATTTTTGGTAAAACTTGAAAATTCCTGCGAAAATTGACAGTTTTTACTCAAAAATTGACCAAACTTAGAATTTTTACATGTAGATATTTTATCAGAAAAATTGGTCTATTCTTGAAATATTATCGTCTCAAAAATGACTCATATTTTGTAGATCGGACCAACGGAAAAAAAACTGTTGTAAAGATAAACTTGACAGATTCACGATTTCATGTATACAGAATATTTTGGGGTTATTTTAGCATCCCTTGAGTATTCAACTAAGAAACCGTTATTTCCAAAAAAAAAAAACCAAAATCACGGAAGATTTTTTGATTAAACTATTAGACTCAGAAATCACTTTAAAATAAATGCAGGAAGCATCCCTTCCCAGAAATGGCGTTGTAATTTAATTTAAGGTTTCTTTTAGCAACCCTCAAAGATTCAAGCAAGAAAATCGACCTAAATAATTAAAAGCGTTTAAAATTGAACATTTTTTCAACAACAAAAAATTTGTAAGTTCATAAATTATAAATCTAAATTCCGATTCAAAAGATTTATTAATTAACCAAATGTAAACGTTTAAATGAAACTTTAAGAACTATTAAAAAATTTTAATATTTTCAAATTTGTAAATAGCGTGGCATGGTTTCATTGAAGATGAAGAACCCCGAATTTTGAATAATACGGAAAATATAATTACCAAAATAGAAATTTTTCCGAAAGAAGGAAATTCCCAAACTCTCAAATTGCTGAATAAAAATCTACCAATAACATTTATTGACGAAATTTTAATATACTTAAAGTGAAAATTAACGAAATGGGAAAACTTTAGAAATTTCAAATTATTGAAATCATTATATTCCATAAATTGTATAATTACCGAAATTTTAAAAGTCGAATTTTCAATGTATTGAAATTTCAATTTCCCGATATTAGTAAATTCTCGAATGCCGTAAAGTACAGAAATTTAAAATTGCCGATATTAGTAAATTACTGAAATTTGAAATTTCCGAAAAATTAGAAAAGATGATCTTTAATATTTGGTATAAATCCTTGTTTTGCAGTTCCTCTACTTTTTACATAAATTCCTTAAATATTATTGAATTATTTATTTCATTGATTTCCATGTCTTGATTTTCTTTAATGAATTTCCTATAATCCATAGAATCTTATGCAATCTCATGCAATCTTTTGCAATCCCAAGCAATCTTGCCATCTATCGAATATCAAAAATCCAAGTAATTAATCCTCCTGGCAATATCTATTAAAGGGATGTTCCAAAATTCAAAAATGTTGCAAAGAATTTCTAATTTTCAGTGACTTCAGATACAATTCTAATAGATAACATTTGTGATAAACGAAGTCTAGAAATAATGGAAAAAATAACTATGTTATTATTTTTTTTACTCTTTATTTCATTGTCTTTTGACGGCTAACCCGGAAATGCCAGAACCGATGGGGGTTTCAGATATTGGCTGCAGTAGTAGTAGCAACGCTATGGTCAGACGTGACATTTATCGGAAGACAATCCCGTTTCTTTTTGCTCGTTTCCACTGCAACTTCCTATCTCTGTAAACAGGCTTTCCTGGCTGAACTCGGTAGAAACAGTTAGGTTCTTTTTCACCCCTGAGTGGGCATCCTGCCTTAAAGGGAGCGGCAAGAGAATTTAGCCCCAGGGATAGGATTTGAGTAAAAAGTTTTTTATCTTCTTTCCCTTCTTACTGACTTCTTTATGACTCAGTCTCATTATTCTGTTTCATTTCACTCTCTTTTAGATTTAAAATCTAGTGAAATGCATTTCTCACATTTCTGCTCATCCTTCAAAAATTTTTAATAATTCATGTTTTCAGACCCCCTGAATCCGAAAAAACTGGTTTTACGATGGTGTCTATTTGTCTGTCGTTGACGTTATCGTTGTTGTCCTTGTCGCTTTCGTTGTTGTCTGTCGGATAACTTTTAAATGACTAATCGGATTGTATTGTGTTTTGGCACACGCTTCAAGTGATAAAAAAGAAGGATCGAGTTCCTTAACCAGCTATTTTGGATGAAAATTCAAAACGTTAGAGCATTTTCAAAATTGTTGAGACCACTCTTTTGCAAGATTGAAAAAATTCTATGTACGGCTTATTGATTTTTTGTTGTGCAATTAATTTTTTTAAATATATTTTTTTAATCAAATAAAAATTAGTTTTTTTATGTTTCGTCTCACTCTGACTTACTGGACTCGTACGTAAGGCTATGCGAATAAGTCCTACCTTATACATTTCAATTGAACTAAATTCATTATAATGTACATTTTCAACGAAAAAAAAACATCTTAAAGTTTGTTTGTAAATTTTGTAAATTTTTCAGATAATAATATAGTGCATCACAACCACAAATAGAAGTTCAAACTTAATATAATTGATATTAATTCTGATTTTATTAAGAAAAAATTAATGCTATTCCAGCCACGGATAGGGGCCAGAACTTAAATTAAAAGATCAACAATTATTAAGTTGTTGGGGGAATTATTTTTATTTTGATGAAATGACCAGCGAACAAAAAAAGGAGTTTTGGACGTCTCTAAGTTATCACATGTAATATAACTACGCTGACACAAACTAAACAACTTTTTTATCTTAATAATTTTCTTAAAAACAGATTTAAAATTTTAAAAATAGAAGAATTTTCATTTTGTGATGCGAAAAGGACCATTCTGGTATATGATTTAGAAGGAAACTAGCATATTTTACGAATTTTACAGTAACAGTAATCCGAAACTGAGAATTTTAAAGAGAGGTCTTTCGACGAAATTCGGTAAGTTTCTTCCCTCTATTTGAAAAATCGGTTGATAGATGCCATAAAATGAATTTCTAAAGGGATATTTGTCCTTATTTTTTAATTTTATTAGAGAAGATGCAATTTTCTGTAGTACAGTAAGGTTTTAATAATTAGTATTATTCCTACTAGATCGAAGCTTTTAAGCACTCTTGATATAGGAGACAGAAATAAAATTAATAACATTCCTTTTTGTAATTCAAACATTATTTTTATTCATTAATTTAAACTAGTTATTGCTTTTAAGAGAACAGTCATTTTCCTTTTCATTTATTCCCCCCTCGCCTTTTTTGCTGCTCATCAAAAAAACTATTTTTAAATTTTATTACAATTTGAGTCATAACGAACATATCTTATTTCTCAAGAAATCGTAGCTAAGTAGTTAAGTAAGTATGTGCAACAATCTTTAAAATATCGATTGAGGGGCGGCAACTTGAATTCAGACAATTTCATTCACCGTCAGTCCTCAAATTAACTTCTAACCAATTACTGTACTTAACAACAGAATTGAAAATAAAAATTATTACTCTTGAAAAACAGAACATTTCCCCATGCAGTGTAAGAAGACTGAATTATTAATTAATTATGAACCAATTAATTAATCAAATAATTAATGAATTAACCAATCAATTAAATTATTAGAAATAGTGTATTGTTACATAATTAATTGCTAAGCTGAATGCAGCTTAAGCTAGGAGAAATTTTGAGACACGGGGCAATGTATAAATCTTGAGTTGAAATTTCAATATTTCTTACAAAATTTCTGTATTTGTTGAAACTTTGTTTTTTGTGGTAGAATATTAATCTTCTTGTTCACTTATTCACCTTGTTGCTTGAAAATTCAACTATCAGGTTGAAAATTCCACTGCAAATTAAAATATTTGGTTGAAGATTCACGTACTTTGTTAAAAGCTATTCTTTTTTGGTGGAAGATTAATCTTTTTGGTTGAAAATTCTTTTCTTTGGTTGGAAATTAGATTTTTAATTAAAAATTTATTTGTTTCAGCTGATAATTTAACTATATTTTTTGTCGAAGACTTTTTTTGTAGACATTTAATCTTTTTGGATAGAAAATTGATTTCTTTAGTTGAAAATTCCACTACTATTTAGTTGACAATTTATTTCATTCACTTAAAAAGTTGTTTGTTTCACTGAAATTGAACCATTCTATTTTTTGTTACATTTTTTCCAGTTGAAACTTTATCTATTTTGATGAAAAATTGTCTTTGTTTGGTAGAAGACTAACCTTTTTCGGTAGTAAATTCGATTAAAAATTGAAATATTTGTTTGAAAATTCATGTATTTTGTTGAAAATTATTCTTCTTTGGTGGAAAATTATTCTTCATTGTTTGCAAATCAACCTTTTTGGTTGAAAATTCAACTGTTTGGTTAGAAATTAATTTTTGTTCATCAAATATGCATTATATTAGTTGAAGGTTAATTTCTCTGATTAAAAATTCAATATGTTTTGTTGAACATTTTTCTCTCGTTGTAAATTAATTTTTTCACTAAAGATGTAGCTATTTCATGTATGCTAGAAAACTGATCTTTTTCAGTAGAAAATTCACACATTTTGTTGAAAATTCGTCTTTTTCAGTCAAAAATTCAATTACTTTTTTCCAAAATTCGTCTTTATGACCTAAAAACTCATCATTTTGGATGATATTTGTTGTTTTCTTGATTAACAATTTTTTTTTTGAAAATTCAATTTTCTGTTGAATATCCTTACCTTTTGATTTAATTTAACAGTTTTTATGGACTTTTTTTGTGTGGAAACATCAATTATTTAAGTTTAATTTTTTCATCAAAAACTCATCAGTTTTGTTGAAAATTTAACTATTTTGTTGAAAATTTAACTATTTTGTTGAAAATTCTCTTTTCTTGGTCAAAAATTAATTATTCCAACTGAAAATGCATTATTAAATGTTAAATTAATGAATATCAAAATTTTTTCATTTTTATTATACGAGAGAATGTGATTACCCAATCGGTATTGAAGAAAAGCGACAGCAATGCGTTCGAGATTTTCATATCACACTTATTTTTTAGAGAAAGATTAGTTAAGTAAATGAATTTTGTGTTCTCAAACAAGTGAGGTGATTATAGAATAAAACTCCAAAACCAACAAATTTCATTGGAACACAATTTTTAAAGCTCTTAATTTTCAATGATACAAAAACATTTTTATGTATGCACTTTGAAAAAATTAAAATATTAATAATTTAATAATAATTCATCTCAATTCCTACTAATATATTAACTGAAAATAAGCCAACTTCGAACGTAACCAATCAGGGGCGTATGAACAGTTTCCGGTGGATTTCACTGAGTGGTAAAAAATATTTTGAAAATTGTTTTTCTAATGCGGAGGTGAGGGTTAACTAAATATTTAACGAAAATAACAAAAAAAGTTTCCTCTTACACGTTAAAATAAATGTTTTACCTGCTTACGTACTCAGATCGTTTGCGAGCCGTTGAGCATCCCATTAAAAATGAGAGCTTTCTCTTGAATAATTGGTCCAGATACTCTGTCCCTCACTTGATTAAACCATTCGAGGACAGCAGCATCCAAAAGAACATCGCTTCTTCCAAAATAGCACCTGACGTATAAAATTTCAAGTGGAAAGCACACACTTTTGCGTAGCGTATAATGCGCATAACGCAGTTTTATAACCAGACATACGAAGAAATTATTTAACAGAAAATCACTTACTTTTATAAATATTAAATTAACTGTCCACGAAAAACATTGGTTTCACAATTCTCACGTCAACACTTGACAGTTTGAGTTTGAGACCCCTGATGCCTGAAGTCGATAGAACTCTCCTTTTACCATGTGAGATAGACAGAGACGATCCGATTGTGTTGCAATTACAGGTCTTACTATTTGTTTTGAAACGATCATACTCTCTTATATTTATATACTCTATTATATTTAAACCGTAGTATAACATTTTTGATTAAAATGAATTGATGTTCGCTGTTTTTTTTTCATTAATATTGCTCCAATAACTTCTAAATACTACTTCGCGATATACATTCGCGTGTCAGATGGCGCTGTTGTCAATGTCAAAGGCAGGCTGATTCGATCGCACGAAATAATTCGATTAGTCCCATCGGCTTCAGTTGGCCAATGGCATCGAAGATCTACTGTTGGCCGATGCCAGCTAGCCATCGTGCTTATTCGTATGTGTGTGCTTCCCACTTCGAGTGAACTGATGCAACGTCATGACGCCATTACACAGGTATGCCGTTAGAGCACAGCGCCTTACTGCAACGCTCCTGTTTTGTCACGCCCATATCCGCGGCGCGGCGTCAATTCTCGGAAGGTCTAAATCCGGGAGGCCTATATCCGGGGTTCACTGTACTTCTAAGCAAAATATTTTTCCCAAGCTTGTTACAAAATATTAGATATCTTTTGTAAAAGATCAATTAAAAAATTAGAATGCAAAATTTTTAAAACTACATATATTTATGTGATATTTGTGAAAAATTACAAGCAATGCAATGTTACAGTATATAAATAAAAAATAGTTTAAACAACATGATAATATGTTAAATGTCAAATCGAAGTCACTAATGAAAGATGAGACAAAGGTCTACTCTCGAGCTAAAGTATTCCAGAGTTGAGGCTCAGATAGCCGGATTGAAAGAAGTTATCCAGGTTCAAAGAAATGGCTCTCGAATTTGACAACCTCAATGTGACACTAACCATAAATTGGAGCAGACGCGGCTGATATATATATATATTTTTTTTTTATTACATGATAATTTCTACTAATATCAATGCGAGAGGGTTTTAAAAATTATCACTACATTGAAATTGCAAATTAATTTGAGCTAAAATTTTATTACAAATTATCTTTTATTCATTGTGTCAAAAAATGATATTTGGAAGAAATCCTTTTATCGCAATATGTATTTGATTTTTAATAACATGTATTTTTTAGCCGGCCACGTTTTTCTCAATGAAAACGCTTGACCGAGAGTTTTTCAGAAATATCTAAGCGATGCGACAGCACAGTTGACTAATGCGTGGGCCATATTCAGGTGTTAGGGCAGGTTTTAGGTAGTTAGGTAGGGTTCGATTCCGCACAGTGGACCTTTTTTGAAAGTCTGTCTCAAAAACGTAGAACTTTGAATCGGAAAGACCTAGAGGGATATTTTTTTTTTTCTTAAAATAAAGAAAAAACCTTTCCGAACATAGAAAAATTATAGAGAAAGTCGAACAAAAAAATTGTGACCTTGAAAATCTGTGTTGAAGACGGAATTTTTTGCAAAAAAAATCGTTTATTGAATACCAAAAACGCTTAGATTTTACATTTGATGTGCTATGCATGTTTTATATAGATTTTTGCATGCCCAATCCGAATCTGACATGTAAATCGTTTCAAGACAAAATCCAAAATGGCGGAGCCAATATGGCAGACTAAAATTGCAAAACGAAACCAATTTGACTAAAGAATGCTAAAAGATGGTTTTTCAGATCACTGATTGCAAATCCAAGGTCAAAATTAAAAAATTATAAATAACGGATCCAATATGGCGGACCAAAATTGTAAAAAGAAACCGATGTGACTAAAATTTGCTACAAGGGGTTTTTTCGAGCCGCTGATTTCAAATCCGGGGTCAAAATTAAGAAATTCAGATTGGCGGATCCAATATGGCGGAACAGAATTGTAAAAGGAAACCGATTTGACTAAAATTTGCTACAAGGGGGTTTTTCGAGTCGCTAATTTCAAATCCGGAGTCAAAATTGAAAAATTCAAAATGGTGGATTAAAATTGTGCAAAAAACAGATTTGACCGCTTTTTGAAATTCTGGAATTTTGATTTTGGATTTTTAGACAGAATTTCAAAAAGGGTCTACTTTACGCCGCTTCGGTGTTGTTTTCAGTTGCGGCAAAAATAAGACAATGGAGAATGAGAATGTAGCCAAGTTCATTTTATAGTTTCACAAAAATGATTCTGTTGATTTTCTGCGAGAAATAGTAATTTAAACAAGAAATTCCAATAAAAAAGCTGCGCTTCAATTCAAGATGGTTAGAGCTACTGGTTTAGAGAGTTCTTCTAACGATCTTTTTTCCATGCGGGAAATGAGGAAATCGTTAATTGGATTTTGAATGCAGAGGCTAATGTAGGAACAAAGTTCCTTTCTGATCGCTATAGAAAGAGTTATAACGAGTCGAAGATTTTTAAAGCAGTCTGTTTTCTTCGATAAAAAGTTAATAAAACCTCTTTTTGAACGAAGTGCTGACAGAAACATCGCGGCTTTGATGATTAATTTCTTAATAAAATGTTGTTGCTATTTACACATTAGGTGTCGCAGAAAGAAACACCTCATCTTCCAGGATTTCATTACATTTTCAAGTATACAAATTTGCAACGAGAGAAACGTTTCATTCTTCCAATTTTTAACCGATGATTTACTTAATGAAAATACAATATTTTCACTTGAAATGTTATGAATTTGACGGGTTCTCAATTGAATTTAATATATTATTCACATTAATTTGACAAATTTACTATTTTTACACATTCAGATATTTACAGAAACTGGAAAAAAAACCATTATTTATAATAGAATCGTGAAATTGTATACATTTTCTGTATCAATTGTTATAAAAAATGCGAAATACTTTATTGGCTTCGTACTATAAAAAAATATACCTGTAATTGAAAGGGAATTTTTTTTGCAGGCTCTGAGCTGAAACCTTGTAAAAGTATGTTATCTTTCACGGAAGCTTTCGGAAATTTGATTGAGAAATACGCTGAAATGGAATAACCATCTCTTGTTTTTGGTCATATTTCAAGATATCTAAGCGCGGTTGATTTCAGAAACGTGGAAAGAGCCTTATCACTGTTATACTGATTTTTTCAATCTAACGTAAAGAGAACGACTAATTTTCAGATTTCTATGCATTTTTTCACTTTAAACATGTCTCATTCAGAATAATTAATTGTTTTATTAGTTATTTCTATAATTCATCCAATGAAATACATAAAATTCGTATAATACACTCTTATGTAAAATTATTATTTAACCCTTTTCTCAATTTTTATGGCGATGGGCTTAACAGGTTTCAGTAAAAGAGGAATCTTTAATTTAATGTCCTTCACAGGCATGATTTTATCAGTTTTGATAACATATTTTCTTAGAATCGTGGCCAAAATCACTTTCATTGACATCATAGCAAATACGAGCCCTGAAAAAAACACATAAAAAAATTATTTTTTGCTTCCTCAAAGAGAAAGGAGTTTGAAAATAAGATTTCTAAAAAATGTCCATGTGTGTGTGTCTGTGTCAACATTTCTTTTTTGATGATAACTCAAAAACAAGTTGAACTACGGGTCACGCTATTTAGAGGAATTGTAGTCATAAATAAAATACATTATTTATCAAGTTTAGAGCCGAGTCAGTTAAGAACAAAATTTTTATTTTTTAAGCTGAAAAGTTTTTTTAATATTAGGAATATTGAAACATAAAACATGTTAGCTGATGGGAGGGCTAACGAGTCTCATTAGACTATAGATCTGGAATAGGTGAACCCGAGGGGCTGCATCGTCAGGTGTCGCTACTCTGGGGAATTGACAGACTCTAGTCGGTGGGACTTAAACCAAGGAGCGATCCTTCCAGGGGGTAATAGCAAAGCCTCCTGAAAATCGAGAGCGCGAGTTCTCATGCTCCCAAGATTCGATGTGAGCGCTGTGTCAAGGGCTGAATGGCACCAGGGTTAACAAATCCTTGTATGCCCGGGCCCCCCCCCCCCCCCCTCTGTAGAAGCGGACAGGCCGGGGTCTCAAGGAAGGTCTTTGGCGGAGATCTTCGGACACCAGGTTGGATCACATAGTATGTAGACCGCCCCCTGCAAGCGGGGCTCTACGGGGCATGTTTCTTATTCACCTAGCTTCTAGTGGGACCAACATGAGCGGAACACGTGAAACAAATAAAACCAAAAACAATGAGGGGCCCGTTCTGGGACCCACTTCTAACTCACCGCCAAAAGTTAAAGGCACCTTAGAGGGCAACCCACCAGAGGCAGTACGAACTTTTGATAATAGTGGAGACAATCTTGTCGATACCGTATAAGTGCAGCTAACGGAACTCTCCGTAAGGAAGAGGCAACGTAGCGGAACACAAAGAAAGAGAGACCGTAAAGCGTGTCTCGAAAACATCAGTCAAGAAACCTCAAAAGGGGCAATGTCTGCGGAAAGCTTACCTGGAGCAACTCCTCAGGCTAATTTTATAGGCAAGAGGGAGAAGCAATCCAGAGAAACTCCCCCAAATAAGGAGTTGAAACGACAGAATGCGCTGGTGAGATTTGTCGTTGCGTCGGATTATGCTGAAACCTGTTTAACTCTCGAGGAGTTTGACAGGACCCTGGTTATACAGGAAAAGGATTAGTGACGTGTCAGCATGAGGGGCCGCGCTAGAAAACGCCAAGGGCATTGATAGCCGTCAAGGGTATGGATACGATCTTGGTGCCTAAGCTGTGCTCCAGGGATCTCACCGTTATTGGGGTGAGAGTCAGCTTGTTTCCCGGGCAATGCCGAGGGAACCCCGCCTCTCAGAGAGTTGGAGACTCTAATTGACACTGCCAGGAGAATAGGATTCCTCTGTTGTTGGGCTGTGATGCAAACTATCACGATACGGTGTGGGGGAGGACAAACATTAATGATATTGGGAGAGATTTAATCGAATACCCAGCAGGCACTGAGGTGGATATTCTGAATCGGGGTGATACTCCCACATTCCAGACTAAAAACAGGAGCAAGGTTTTTGATTAGACTCTATGCTCGGATGGACTGTGGAACAAGGTAGTGGGCTGGAGAGTCTCCGATGATAAGTCTCTCTCGGACCAAAAATATATCTTGTTTCGTTCAACACTTGGAAAACCCTAGGATTTTTTGTGAAGGACTCTGACTGCATCATGTGAGAACAATCGCCCTACAAGCACAATTATGTCTAGGAAAGGAGCAGAATGGTGGAATACTGACCTGGAGAGGCTCCGTAAAAAGACAACAACATTGTGCAACAGAGGGAATAGAACTAAATTACCTTCAGACTGGGACGTCTATCAGACGGCCCAGTATGAATATAATGAAGATATAAGAAAATATTAACAGGGGGATTGAAGGGGCTTTTGCGAGGACTCGAAAAACATTCCGGAAACAGTGAAGCTCTACAAGATCCTGGCAAAAAATCCGGAAGCTCGCCTTGAGCTGATAAAGTTCGATAATGGTAAGTTTGCCGAAGATGAAGAAGCAACGCTGAATCATCTGATGGAAGTTCACTTCCCGGGTTTCCAGCGAATCTGAACCAAAAAAGAGGAGGAAGGCTGGGGCTAAGAGATGGGATGGCTGATTGGAATTTCGCCGCCAAGGTCGTTAATAATAGGAAGGTGAAATGGGCCGTAGGGTCCTTCTCTCCCTTCAAATCACCAGGGACGGATGGCATTTATCCAGCGCTTCTACGAAAAGGCATGGATCTCGTCGTCCCTCCAATGACGTAATTATTTAGGGCAAGTACTGTCCTAAAACACGTGCCATCGGCATGGAAGGATGGCAGGGTTGCCTTCATTCCCAAACCTGGGAAGGAGGGTTACACTGCTGCAAAAGATTCCGGAGCGAACAGTAAATTTCGATGTGGAAAGCAAATGTAACTCACTCATCAAAGGGAAAATCTGGTATGCAGATGTCTCCAGGGGAGAGGGGTCAGGAGCAGGAATCTATGACAATACAAGAAGGAGGTGTATAAGGATCACACTCGCTAAAATATTAATAGAAGGAAACGCTACTGGCAGGCAAATTACGATCTGCTCTGACAGCCAAGTGACACTAATTGCAGTAGGAATACCAGACATAACATCAGAACTTGTTCGGGAATGCAAAGTGGTTTTAAACCAAAAAGTAGAAGAAAAAAAAACAAAGTGTCTCTCATATGGGTCCCTGGTCACACGAGGATCAAGGACAATGAAAAGACGGACCAGCTAGCATACACAGTAAAAACTAGGCATTCATTTTTATCTGGGATCCTTTTTTGGGCGTCCTAATATCATCTCACAAATAGTCTTATTTTAGTAACAGATTATGTCTTCTTTAGTTTGCTGACTTCAGATTGATAAATGATCCGAGATAGCGAACTGAATTGATTCAGAGGGTGCATTGTTTTAATTGTTCCAAACTTCACTCTTACAAAAAACAAAAAATAGATTAAATTAAAAATTCGTGAAAATTAGTGTTGAGCTGTTACACTCAGACGTCGCGAACTTCAGCCCTATGGGTTACTTTGGTTTCTAAACTTGACAGATTAAAATTTGTTTTATCAGATTTAGTTATTGACAGATGATCCTCATTTCGAGCCTATTTCAATACACAAATCGACCTCATTTTATTAGATTGGCAGATCGAACTGAAGTGCGATTGTTTTGTTGCGCGAACTGTTTTAATATCGAATTAAGTTCTAAATCGAATCCTAGTTTTTACAGTGTAAAGTAACGCAGCAAGTGAATACATAGAACCAAAACCGCTAATGGGACTAGCGTCTTGCTGCATCGGGATGGCCATCAAAAGCTGGACCCGAACAAAGCACCGAGAATACTGGGTACATATCCCGAGTTGCCGATAGCCGAAATCCGACAGTGGTTTGGATCCTAATTGGGTACAACCACTTGAAGTATCATGTGCTCCCTGCTTGTATTATGCCAGTGCCCGGCATTAGCTAGGCTCAGGCAGGAAACCCTCGGGTCCCATTTTATGGAACCTGAGGAAATTCTAACGCGATCAGTGGTTGACATACAAGGCTTGACCAAGAGGTCTGGGGTCAACTACTGAGAGTGAATAGTCAAGGGTGTGGCACCATAGGCTTTATAGCTTGAGCGCCAAGGGAGCTCCTAGGAGCTTCCCACCCTCTTTGAAACTAACTAATCAACTTATAGGCAAGATGATTCGATTGATATAGTTTACAGTACAAACAAGGCATTCATTTTCATATGGGATTCTTTTTTGGGCATTCTAATATGATCTCACAAATAGTCTATTCTAGTACCAGTTCCTGTCTTGTTTAGTTTTCTAACTTCAGATTGATGAATGATCCGAGATAGGGAACTAAATTAATTCAGATAGGGACGTTTTAGGTTAGACCAGCCCGTGTGCGGACTGGACACTTATAATTCTTAAGGGTGCGGTTCCGAACCCTGAGCCTTTAATTTCTGTAGGTTCTTGATCCATACCCGGACCCTTCTAGTTCTCAAGGGTTCGAGTCCACAACCGCGCCTTTTAAATGCTCAAGTACGGGTCCGGATCCGAATCCTTTAAGTTCCTAATAGTCCGGACCCGGATCCTTGAGACATACGGATGCGCAGTACAGTTACACGGCACCTATTGCTGCGCAGTAAAGTTAGGAGGTACTTACAAATGAACAGTAGAGTTAAATAGCAGTTACACTTCCGCAGTAGAGTTTCATACTACTTACGGTTACGCAGTAATGTTAGGGGTACTAGTGTGTGCGCAGTAGAATTACATCAGCACAGTAGATTTCCACAGAACCTTCATATGCTCAGTATAGTTACCCATCACTTATGGATACGCAGTACTTACATATGCGCAGTAGACTTCCATGGAACCTGTGGATGCGCAAGTGAATTACGTGGCAAGCGTATTTGTGTAGTAGAATTACTCGACATGTAGGGCTGCGCAGTAGAATTTAATGACTTCTGCAAATGCGCAGCAGTGTTTCATGACACTTACAGATCCACAGTACTGATAGGGGTGCTTATGTATGCACATTAGAATTACAGAGCACTTACATCAGCGCAGTAGAGTTCCATGGAACTTACAGATGCGCAGTATAGTTGCACGTCACTTATTATGGATACGCGGTAAAGTTACAGGGTACTAATATATGCGCAGTAGAGTTCCATGGAACTTGTGGATGCTCAATTGAATTAGGTAGCAAGTATATCTGCATAGTAGAGTCACGCAGCACCCATGGCTGCGCAGTAGATTTACATATCACGTGCTTCTGCGCACTAATATTAGGTAGTACTAGGGGTACAGAGCATGAATTTGGGGACAGAATTAAAAAATCCCAAAATTTGATTCCAATTTTGGAACTTATCAAATTAGTAGATATCCATGAAATTCAGTACGAAGGGGGTTTTCGGGGCACAGAACACGAATTGGGGTTCAACATTGAAAAATTAAAGAAGCATATTAAAATTTTGAAGATTTCATAAAATTGGTTACTTTTCATGAAACTCATAACAAGGGGGTTTCCCGAGTCTTGGAATACAAATTAGAAGTCAAAATCAAGAAATTCGGAAATTTGAGTTTAAATTTGGATAATTGGACTAAAACTGTAGATTTCCATTGAAGTCAAAAAGGAGGGGGGCTTTCGAGTCTCGAAATACGCATTTGGGTTCAACATTCAAAAATCGACATGAATTTTGAAAATTAGTGAAGTTTTATGAAAGTCAATACAAAATTGAGGTAAAAATCTAAAAATTTTAAAAGGAAACCTAAATATTGAAATATTTATTAAATTAGTGAGTTTCTATGGAAGTCAGTAAGAGAAGGTTTTCTGAGTCACAGCATACAAATTGGGGGCGAAAATTCCAAAATTCCAAAAGTGGACTCAAATCCAGGAAATATGATTGCACTGGTAGATTTCCCTGAAAGTGGAGTACGAGGATGCTTATCAAGTCATAGAACACAGAATGTTGACCTAAAATTTTGAAAATGATATTAATTTGGCAGATTTTCATTAATTCAAAACAAAGGAGTTTTTCGAGTCTCAAAATGCGAATCATTACCCCGAAAAAAAACCCTCGTATTGACTTTCACAGAAATATACCAGATGAATAACATTTTCAAAATTGATGTCAGCTTTTTGAATTTTGGCCGCAAATTCCTCTTTTGTGACTCAAAAAACGTTCTTTTACAGACTTTGATGAAAATTTACCAATTAAATAAAATGTTCAAAATTTGTGTCAACTTGTTCAATTCTAACCTCAAATTCGTCTTCTATTACTTTCTGTTTATGATTTTATTTACTGAAGGTGATACCTTTAATAATATCGAGTTTAAAATTGGCACAAATTGATCATGAACTTTCACAATTTTTTGATCAAATTTTTTTTCAAATTTTCGTGTAAGGTTTGCTTTTCAGACGTTTCAGACCATTTTACAACGTTCGAGATTGACATAAAATGTAATTTTTTCTGAACATTTACAATTTTACATAAATCATATACGCGTATCATATACTATTTTTTGTAACCCCTGTAAATCGGATCAAACTGAAGTGCAATTGTTTTGTTGAGTGAACTGTTTTAATACCGAATTAAGTTCTTCATCAAATCCTTGCATTTACAGTGTTATTAATATCATACGACCAAATAAAGTTACAATATGTAGAGATTAATACATTTTTCTAACGAATGTAAGGAACAAACTTTCTTGATTTTTGGAATATAGTGATATTGTAAGTATGACTTCTATTCTTTCTGATGGGACAAATCAATAAATTTATATAATAGTTCTGTGTGACCAGATAAAATTATGATAGATATACAGATTTCTCAAATTGTTTGACGTTTATAAGAGCATAAATTCCTATATTTTTAAGAAACACAAATATTTTAAGTATCAAATTTATTTTATTTGTTGATAAAATAAGTGAACTGAACCACATAACAACCTTCTATAGCCTATGAACAATAAATAATAAATAATGAATTAATAATAAAAAGCGGAGGCAAAATCGCTTTTTCCATCCCCTCAGATTCCTTTCACAATCCAAAGTCCCCTTTCCTAGCTCCTCAGAAATCTTTTGTAATTAAAATTCCTTTTTCCGTAATAAATACTAAATATAATAAATAAAAACCAATCTTCTATGAGGAAGCATAGTTTTCATGAAAAAATCATGAAAATTTTCAAAAATCCACTATTTTTAGTTTTGTCAGCGTTTTTTTATTATTGGAGATACTAGTACATATTGGGGACTAGTAAAAAATTGTAAGAGTGCATTCGTATTATTTCTAGCATAGAAAAGTTCACGTTATCTGTAAGTGTGTACCAGTCTCCCGTATACCCTAATAGTTTGTAAGTAAAATTTGTACAAACCTATGCAGTTTCTGGGTCCACCACTGAAAGGAAGAAAGGTGAAAGGATGCCGTTTATCAACTTCTTCGGGCAAAAATCTATCTGGATCAAATTTCAATGGATTGGGCCAATATTGTTCGTCCCGGTGAAGCTTAATTATTGCAAGAACTGCCGAGCACCCTTTCGGTATTGTATGTATTCCTACATACAAAATCAACAGCTTAAATTTAAGGAATATATTTTATTTCGAAAAATCGCGGAAATCGTAATGCTAACCGATATTTATATCATCAGTTACTTTCCGTAAAAGAACGGGAGTAGGGGGGAAAAGTCTGAGAGTTTCTTTAATCACTCTCTCTAAATACTCTAATTTTGGTAAATCCTTATAATCTACAGGGTTAACTTCCGGATCTTCAGATTCAAAAGTATTGTATATTTCTTCATAAGCTTTATCCTATAAATAAAATTATTCTTCAGTTTAATTTCAATAATCAAATAAGTAGAGGATACTAACATACACTGGATAATATGTTTACGAGAAGAGAAATCCGTGTACTTTTTGTTAATAATAATATATATTATTCAGTCTATACTAGTCTCCTCTTTAACCTAAATTATCATCACCTGTATATCAGGGTGTAAAGCTAACATAAATAAAACAAAAGATATAACGTTTGCTGTTGTGTCATGTCCCTGCAAAATAAAATTACTGTAGCTTATTTTCAATTTATTTATAACCTTAGTACAGTGCTTTGCGATATTATTAAGTCAGATAAAACAGCTGCAAAGCGACGAGGAACACTGACAAAAATAATGTAAAAATTCTAATTTTTTAGCTTTATCCTAATAATATAGCAAGGGACTGTAATTTTTCATGTAAGATGAAAATTACCCCAAACAACAGTGTATCAACTTCCTCTCGAAGTTCTTCATTAGATAATTTTTTTTTGTTATCAGACAACTCCAATAATAAATCTAAAAAGGGTTTCCTTTGTCCTAAATATTTACCTAAAAGATTAACATTCTTAGAATGAAAATTATAGAGAAAATTTATCTGGAGAAAAAACTATATTCTTTTACTTGTAGCTGATTCTTTTTCTATTCCGGTCCGCCTTTTTTGGATGATCTACAAAAATATATAAATGTCATAAACTTATTTGAAGAAAAATTTTGATAATACGTACATAATTTGTAATACTGTGCAAGTAAGCGACGGACTCATGGAGCGTTTTTGAAATTTTAGACAAATTGAAAAAAATATCTGGATGTAACCAAACTTTAAATCCCCTTTTAGATAGCGCGATAACTGCTCTGTGGACAAATAAATATTAATCTTTGAATGAAATATCATTTGAAAATAATACCTTTCAGATTCTTCTAAATATCCTTTTTTCCTTTCCTCTTCAGAGAGTATTGATACACCCATAGCACTTTCTAATACAAAAAATTTGAATTGTGAAAACTATTAGGTTTTTGTAATGCATAATATACAATTGTTCCTACCACATATAATATTTAAAGTACAAGATGAAAGATAGTGAATAGCGCGAAATTCCATTCCGTCAACTTCTGCCGACATCTTATTCGTCATAATAGTCGCGTGTTTTTGAAATACTTCAACGAACGACTCAAGAATTTTTATATTGAATGCCGGTTGAATTAATTTTCGATGAATACGCCAGATTGAAGCTAAAAAATTATAAAGTGGTATTAAAAATGGCTGAAAGGATTTTTCATATTATTTACAAAATTAAATAGAAATTTTGCTACCTGGTGCTGTAAGCAACCCGTTTCCTATCCAAACTTTACTAAATTTATAAAAATCATCCTTTTCCAGAGCTTTCGGGCTCATGAGAATATTCTTAAAAATCAAAATTATAAATAGTGTATTTTCTGGAATAATATCTATTTAAATTTCTGATCTCTTACTTTCATTTGTTCTGGATCAGAAGTGACGATGCATATTTTAGGTCCCACTTCCAATTTAAAAGGAGAGGGGTAAGTCATGAACAGCTTCGTCATTCTGTTGAAAAAATCTAAAAAATACAAAAAAAAACTATCATAAATATTACTGAACATAACATCTTCTTTTTATTATCACTTGGATTTAGAAACCACGATGAAATAAGGAACAAGAAAATTTTAAATGGGTATCGAGTATGCAAATACAATCAAAATCATCATTTGCCTTTATGAGTTGATTCTGAGACTTATATATAATCATGAGAAAATATTACTTACATCTGGAGTATCCGAAAAAAACGTAAGCAGATCCTATTAGTGGGTATGACTTCGGCCCAGGAAAATTTGCAACTCTTTTTTTTAATTCTCGATTTTCGAAAAAGTAGAAAATAGTAGAAAGTATTGCTGCAGTAGTCACGAAAATATATACTAGTGTCGATAACATTTTTTTTTAATTCTTTCAAGCTAGATTTATTGAAGTGAATCTGAGTACTACCATAAGTATAAAATAATGACTATAATAACAGAATAATAAGAATATTTTTCAAGTGTCAACTCATTCACTATCGGCAATGAACTGATGATTCAAAGTACCATCCGTTCTCATAGCCAGGTTAAATAAAACCAAATATATTCAACGAATAATTCATTCCTGTTAGTGCAGCAATTCCTGGGTCATTGCATTTTGCAAGAATAGAATGTCATAATACCTAATCCCTTTTATATTTACCAGGTCATTTATATTATTTATTTAGATTTATTTACGCACATTCTCTTTTTACTTAAATTTAATTATTTATATATTAAATGACTCTGAAGGTGACCTGAAAGTGGTTTTATTATATGTTTATTATTTTTATGATTGATTGTTATACTTTATACTAAATCTGATAGTAGGTATATTTGAATTTCCAGAAATATGCCAAATATAACATTCGGGTATCTGGTTTACATCCTTTTCATATACAATTAGAAGTTCAAAAAAATGGATGTATTCTGTTTATATGAGAGAAACTTTGTTTAATCAGAAGTATTACAGTACGGTCTCTGACGTATTTGTTCGCATTTTCGAGATACGTCGAATGACCCATTGACGAACCTTCTATGACCTCTTAGGATCTAATAATACCGTTTTATAAATTTAACAAATATATTGTTCATCTTGTTGAAATAAGGAAAACATTTTTTAGTATTGGGAATACAACTATAATGTATATCATATATTTGTTCGCGTCTTTGAGACGCGTGGATTGATCTTTTGGCGAACTTTCGAAGCCAATTATTGATTACTCAAAAGCTACTCAGAAAATTTTAAGAAAAGTTATATCATTTCAATGAGGTTTCAATTCGAAATATAAAACTACAGTAGGTTAAAAAGTTGTTCATTGTAACAGAACACATCAGTTGTTGTTGTCCTTGTCGTCATCTGTATACCGAAGAACTTTTGAAAGACAAATCGGATTGTATTGTGCTTTGACACACGATTTAAGCGGCCAAAAAGAAAGATTAAGTTCGTCGATCATATATTTTGGATGAAAATTCAAAAAGATAAAGCATTTTCAAAAATTTTGAGACCATTTTTTTGAAATTTAGAAATTATTTGTACGGCTATTCGCTGCACTCGGACACACAAACAATTTATTCTCACGACTTTTTTTGATAAAAATAAAATTATCAGAGTTTTAGCATTTTGAAGAAAATTCAAGATTCTTCTAAAAAAATCAATTATTTTTAGTTGAAAATTAATCTTTGCAGGTAGAAAATTCAATTATCTGGCTCAAAATTCAAGTATTTAATTAAAAAGTCATATATTTGTGTTAAAAATTCTACTGTATTCGAAAAATTAATTAATTTGTTTTGTAAATTCATATTTGTGTTTGGAATTTTTAAGGACTTTATCAAAAATTCAAGTATTTTGTTAAAAAGTCATATTTTTTTGTTGAAAACTCTACTGTCATCAAAAAAATTCCATTTTTTTTCATTCATGTTTGTAGATTGAATATTCAACGATTCGGTTGAAAATTCAAGGATTTGATTAAAGTCATCTTTTTTAGTCGAAAATTTGACTGTTTTTTTCAACATTCGTCTGTATGGACATCCTTCTAGACTGAAAATTATTTTCTATTCAATTTTTTTTGGAAATTCAAAATACTTTAACAAATTCAATTATTTGATGACAAATTCAAGGATTTTGTTGAAAGGTCATTCTTCTGGTCAAAAACTTAACCTTTTTGTTGAATATTTGTCTATTTCGACAGAAAATTCGTCCTTTTATATTGAAAATTATTCTTTTTGGTTAAAAGTTCTACTGTCTTCAAAAAAATTCAATTATTTTTTCAAAAATTCATGTTTTTTGAATGAATATTTAACGATTTAGTTAAAAATGTAACACGGTGGTCGGGAAGCAAAAAAAAGTCTGCCTGAAACACCCAAGAAAAGTGAATGTGGCATGCTCTTTCGGGTACCTAGGAGTGCTAAAAAATCGTTGAGACAAAATCTGAACAGATTCTTTTCGCGAGAAAATCACTTTTTTGTTCAGTAAAAAGTACCAAAAATCGGTTTTTTGAGAATATCTCCTCAGGGATGTATTTTGTCACAGAAGTTGTTTTGATGTGATTTGTAGAGAATCAAATTACCTTTCGAACTAGCCCTATAACTTTAAGAAATAGTCATTGGTTGCCGAGATAGAGCGCATATCAGTATGCCATAAATACCGTGAATTGATTTTCGGGAATATCTCCTAAAGGATGTATTTTATCACTGAAGTAATTTCGACATGATTTTTAGAAAATTTGATTACCTTTAAAATGAACCCTATAACATTCAAAAATATTCATTGGTTACCGATATAGAGCGCATATTAGTGAAGTTAATAAGTGAAAAAAATCGGTTTTTCGGAGATACTTACTCAGGAATGTATTTTATGAATAATATGATTCTTGGTGTTTGTAGAGGACTCAATTACCTTCAAAATGAGCCCTTGAACATTTTAAAATGTTCAATAGCCACCGAGATAGAGCGTCTCAACGTGGACCCTTTTTGATCATTTTCCACGAAAATCGTTGAAAATCACTTTTTCAAACATTTCTCATGTTTTAAATTGCTAAAGAAAGTCGAATCAAGATCTGAAAAAGGTCTATTCGCATGAAAATCATAGACGCAGTTAAGTGGATGATTTCTATTCAAGGAATACAGTATGACAATATGAACTAACTCGTGTTAATATTTCTTGTATTGTGTGCGTTCAGAGAAAAGAGGTAAGCTTATTTTGAGTCCAGAAATAACGTCTTTTTGAGACGCAAGATTTTTAAGCCAAAAAGGTCCGAACCTGAGTCTGAGAACAAAAGAAAACTACATGGAGTTACCTAGGCAACGCTTGTTTTTAGATCTGACAAAAATAAGACACAAGATTTTGGTAGTCAAGCTTTTTTTTGTGTTTCAAGGATTATATTCATATAAAAGTCTGGAATGAATTCTAAGAACTACATATACTGAAAATTTGTTAACTTTCTGCAAGGTATTTCATTCCTCTCCATGGAGATGTGGAATCAAGTTACTTATATTTTGTGAGTATAACTTTCATTATTATTCCAAAAAATCACATAATGACGACGAATCCAGACCATAAGAGCAATCACGCGGAGAACAGAAAGAAGGTATGTGGTCCTTGTGGAAGAAAAATTGTAATTGGCAAGAATAAATTGGATTCCTTTAAAATAACAAATCGCTTCGAAAAATTAATCAAGGATTTAATCAATAAAAAATACAAATTGACAGATGACAGATTCCCACTCAGTATTTGTACTACGTGTCGATTCACTCTCGCTGAACACGACAAGAATAATAAAAAAGGCCTCTTCCAGAGATTCCTAAATACGAAAATATTTTGTTAACAAGAATCACAAGGTCCAATCAATTAAACGTTGATTCTAATTATCTTGACTGCGATTGTTTGATATGTTTAACTGGTAGAGAAAAGGGCCATACAAAGATGAAAATACCAAAAATAAAAAGTGGTGCACAGTGTACTAATTTTATTGAATTATGTACGAAATGCTTACAACAAATTGGACGAGGCAAGAGTCATGTTTGTGAAAAGCGTGAGCATGTAGCACGTAAACTTGTGACAAGTTTATTGGATAGATTTTCAGAAGGACAGAAAGAGTTTATAGCTTCAGAAATCATCAAGGATAAATTAGAAATTGAAAAATCAAGAAATGAAATTGTGTTGAGTACTAGAGGACGAAAAAGGACGTTGGCGTTGAAGGAATTAAAAAAAAAAAGACTTCTTTTCCTTTAGAAAAGTTGGACAACTTTCGAGTTAATACCCATCTTTCTGCTAATCACATGAGAAAATTAGCTTCATTCATTAGACATTCTGCTGGCAGAAAATCTGTACCAAGTCATTATGAAAATCACATGAAAGAAAAATCGAAATCATTAGAAGGAGTGTACAAAATTGATATTATATAGTTTGAGGTCAAGAATGATATAAAAGAAGAGAGACCTGTCGTTTGGGCTGATGCTGAAGAGTTTGTTGTTGCAGTTTTGGAGAAAAGAAATTTTGTTGGTGATTATGTTATCAAAATAATGGCAGATGGTGGACAGGGCTTCTTCAAAATTTGTTCATCCATATTTCCTCCGTCAACAGAATCAAAAGATAGTTCAGAAGAATCGAGTTGTGATAATGTACGTGCGAAGAAAGAGAAAATTGATCTGGGAAATGTGGAAGTGAAAAGCTCAATGACTAGCGTTAAAAAATTGATCATGCTTTGCGTAGTACCAGATATCAAGGAAACTCATGAGAATATAAAAATGCTTTCCGACCTGACTAAAATAAACAACATTTCATTCAAGTTTTCATCTGATTTGAAAGTTCTACTCATGATTAATGGGCAGCAAACAGCTACTTCCTCGTTTCCATGTCCTTATTGTTTCGTCAGCTTACAGTATTTGAAGACAAAAAACCTGGACTTCCGGCCAGAAGTTGAAGAAGAAGTTTTCGAATTGAAAAATTATGGAGATTTGAAGAGTGATTATGAGAAATTTTTTTCTTCTGGTGGTAATCCACAGTTATCCAAGCAGTGTCACAGCGTAAGAAATGAACCTCTTTTTAAGGAAGACGACAGTGTACTGGTTCTCGATAAATGTGTTATCCCGGAATTGCATATAATGCAAGGATTCGTCAATCATCTTTTCTGGAACGGTTTGGCACCTCTTTGAGTCGAGAAGCAGCACTCAGATGGCCTAAGAAGTTGAAAATAATTTGCAAAAACTACCAGGGTGAGATCTTTGAAGGAAAATGAAATGATGAAAGAATATATGGTGATCTCGGGCCACTCGCTGTTGTACCTTATATATCTGCTTTCAGAACGATGGATAAAATTGTTGATGCTTGCTTCTCAACGAAGAGAAATAATTCTCTTCAAGATATCGACATGCTCATTGATCAGCTTTCGAAACATCTCCTATCAGTAAACGTAACAGAAACATTAAAAATACACATCCTGCTGAAGCATGTGAAGCAATCCCTTGAATTACTCAGTAATTCAGATGGTTTGGGATTGTGGTCTGAACAGTCTGGAGAGCCCGCTCATCGAGAGTTCCTAAAATTTTGGAACAGACGCAAGATCAGCACAATTGCAGATTCTTCTTATGTAAAGAGATTGAAAGATGCAGTCGTTGAATTTTCTTCGCTTCATATTTGAAACTTGAAATGCACCTTTTTTCATTTATGGCATTATTTGAAGTCATCATCTTGTAGTTCATTCGTCGTTTCAGAGAATATTATTGTTCAAGAGTTTAAATAAAATTGACAAAAAAATATATAGGGGCAGTCTGTGATTTACGTGCGAATAGAGTTTTTTTCAGATCTTGATTCGACTTTCTTTAGCACCTTAAAACATGAGAAATGTTTGAAAAAATGATTTTCAACGATTTTCGTGAAAAATGATCAAAAACGGTCCACGTTGAGACGCTCTATCTCGGTGGCTATTAAACATTTTCAAATGTTCAAGGGCTCATTTTGAAGGTAATTGAGTCCTCTACAAACACCAAGAGTCATATTATTCATAAAATACATTCCTGAGTAAGTATCTCGGAAAAACCGATTTTTTTCACTTATTGACTTCACTAGTATGCGCTCTATCTCGGTAACCAATGAATATTTTTGAATGTTATAGGGCTCATTTTAAAGGTAATCAAATTTTCTAAAAATCATGTCGAAAGTACTTCAGTGATAAAATACATCCTTTAGGAGATATTCCCGAAAATCAATTTACGGTATTTATGGCCTACTGATGTGCGCTCTATCTCGGCAACCAATGACTATTTCTTACAGTTATAGGGCTAGTTCGAAAGGTAATTTGATTCTCTACAAATCACATCAAAACAACTTCTGTGATAAAATACATCCCTGAGGAGATATTCTCAAAAAACCGATTTTTGGTACTTTTTACTGAACAAAAAAGTGATTTTCTCGCGAAAAGAATCTGTTCAGATTTTGTCTTAACGATTTTTGAGCACTCCTAGGTACCCAAAAGAGCATGCCACATTCACTTTTCTTAGGTGTTTCAGGCAGACTTTTTTTTGCTTCCCGACCACCGTGGTAAGTATTTCGTTAAAAATTCATTTTTTTTCAATTCAACAGTATTCCGAAAGTTCAATTATTTGCTTGAGAATTCATCTTTGCAGGTAGAAAATTCAAATATTTGGTTAAACATTCAAGTACTTTGTTAAAAAATTATATATTTTTGTTGAAAATTGCATTGTCTTCAAAAAAATAAATTGATTTTTTTTTAATTGATGTTTTTATATTGAATATTCAACGATTTTGTTGAAAAATGTAAGTATGTTGTTAAAAAGTCATCTTCTTTGGTCAAAAATTTCGACCGAAAATTCCTACTTTTCCATTGAAAATTCTTTCTTTTTTTTTTTGGAAATTTAACAGTCTTCTAAAAAATTCAATTCTTTGGTTGAAAGGTCAAGGATTTTTTTGAAAGATCATCTTTTTTGGTCAACAAGTGTCCTATTTTGTTGATTATTCGTCAATTTCGACAAAAAATTTGTCCTTTTACATTGAAAATTTATCTTTTTCTGTTCGAAGATTGAATTTTCAACGATTTGGTTGAAAATTTAAGTATTTTGTGAAAACAATATTTTTTTTTGAAATTCAACTATTTTGTTGAACATTCGTCAATTCGGACAGAAGATTCGACCTTTTATATTGAAAATTCTTCCTTTCTTCGTTTAAAAATTGAACAGTCTTCTAAAAAATTCAATTATTTGGTTAAAAGTTCAAGGATTTCATTAAAAGATCATCATTCTTGCTCAGAAATTTAACTGTTTTGTTGAACATGCGTAAACTTAAACAAAAAATTCTTTCTTTCATATTGAAAATTTATCTTTTTTCTGTTGAAAATTCCACTGCCTTTAAAAAAATTCAATAATTTTTTTTAATTCATGTTTGCAGATTGAATATTCAACGATTTGGTTGAAAATTCAAGTATTGCTTTAAAAAGTCATCTTTTTTGATCGAAATTTCAACTCTTTTTTTTAACATTCGTCTATATGGAATTGAAATTCGTCTTTCTAGATTAAAAATTATTTTTTTTCTAGAAAATTGAAGTCTTCTCAAAAATTCAATCATTTTTGTATAAATTTTTGTTTGCAGATTGAATATTCAACGATTTGGTTAAAAATTCGAGTATTTTGTGAATATGTAATATTTCATGGTCGGAAATTCGTTCTTTTATATTGAAAATTTATGTTTTATTGTTTTCGGAAATTCTGCCGTCTTCAAAAAAATTCAATATTTTTTGAAAATTCAGGTTTACAGATTGAGTATTCAACGATTTGGTATAAAATTAGAATAATTTGTAGTAGGTCATCTTTTTTTGTGGAAAATTCAACTGTTTTGTTCAACAATCGTCTATTTGGACAAAAAATCCGTCTTATAGAAAATTCATCTTCTTTTTTCCTAAAAATTCAACAGTCTTAAAAAAATTTAATTATTTGGTTGAAAATCCATCTATACAGGTAGAAAATTCAAATATTTGGTTAAAAAATCGAGGACTTTGTTGAAAGGTCTTCTTTTATCGTCAAAAATTATGTTTTGTTGAACATTCGTCTATTTGGACGGAACATTCCTCCTTTTAGATTGAAAATTCATCTTGTTTTGTTGAAAATTCCGATGTAAGATAGTATAACGAAACTTTGAAATTCAAGAAAGTTAATAGTTTCATGAAAGGCCAGAAATAAATTTTTATTAAAAGGATCTTCTTTGGAGAGATTTTTGTTAGAATGTTAAGTACAACGATAATTGTAAATTCCAATATGAACTCTGCACAAGAAAACTGCAATTTATAATATGAGAAAATTGTGCATCTAAGTGCAGAAAAATCTCGAGAATTCCTCTCTCTCTCGTCACGTTGCTTATTTTCTTCTACCTTCAATTTTTCGCACTTTTCCGCTCTCAAGATTCCTTATAAATTTCTATACATGAAAAGATATCCCCGAGGCTAAGCGAGCCTTTCAACATGCAATTTCCGAACTACCGATAGAGCACTTCCGGAGACAACCAGGATTCTTCTCAACTCTTGCCGGAAATTTAGTATTCTAGAGACTTCCATCTCGATATTTCACATTGTTATTCGGACAGCATTACGAGTATTTTTATATGACCAAAATAGGGGCGAAAGAACTAGAAAAGTTCAATTTTATTTTTCAAATTTTTTACAAGTACTCGCATAGGACTTATGTGCAGAGAAGTACTGCTGAAATAGAACTGAAGTACCAGCAAACTTAAAAATACGTCTTTTTTTAGCCGCACCTTTTGGGACAAAAGTAATAGAAAAGTACTATTCCAATTTGTACACATTTCTACAATTCTGAAGCCATGTCCCAAAAAAGTTCAAAGAATCCTGCTGTAAACAATCTTTCAAAGAAAGTGCTAGAAAAGTTTTTTTTTTAATTCTTACAAGCGCTGAGAAAAATTATGTCCCAAAAAAACTTCTGCTGGAATAGGGTAAATTTTGAACTTCGTTGGTGTTTTATGTAGTTTCATCACAGCAAAAATTTTAAAAGTTTAGAAAAATGAAGTGGAACTTTTAGAGTAACTTTGTTATTTTTTTTAAGAAGCAACTTGTAACATAATCTAATTATAATTTTTTCAGTGACTCGTTGAAAATTTGTCTTTAGTTTAATTCAATTGTGAGTTATTTCAAATCACAATTTTTTTTCAAATAATATGAGCTACCATATTTTTGTTAGGAATTAATCTATCTTGATTTAAAATTTAACTACTTGTATGAAAATTCATGAATTTCGTCTAAAATTCAACTATTTTGGTAGAAAGTTGAACTATTTAGTCGAAACCTAACTTTTTTTTTTAATTCATATTTTTTGTTCGAAAGTGCGACTGTATTGGAAAAAATTTGTCTTTTTGGCTTGAAAATTAAACAATTTAGTTAAAATTTTCTTCTATCTTGATAAAAAATTCGGCTTTGCCGTTTCAAAATTCATCTTCTTTGGTACAAAAAATTTTTTTCTTCAAATTCAACTAATTTGACAGAAAATTAATCTTATTTGGTGGAGGATTCAGCTATTTTGTTGATAATTTGTCTTTTTTAGTTGAATTCAACTCTGATTCATGTAAAATAAAAATTTTTTCTGGTTGAAATAATGTCAACTATTATATTTGTCGCTGAGAATTTATTTATTTTGGTTCGAAATGTATCTACTTGTTTGGAAACTCATGAATTTTCTTCAAAATTTAACTATTCTCGTAGAAAGTTCAACTATTTGGTTGAATAATAATTTTTTTCTCAAGAGTTCATATTTTTGGTTCGAAAATGCAACAGATTCCAAGAAAAAAAACTTTTTTTTTGTTTTTGTTTCTTTCTGTTCAAAAATTCAACAATTTAGTGTAAAATTTCTCTTCCTTGATTGAAAATTCGGCTTTTTCGTTTAAAAATTCATCTCTTTAAATAAAAACATCTGTTTTTTTTTAATTAAACTAATTTGGTAGGAAAACAATCTGATTTGGTTGAGGATTTAGCTATTTTGTCGTTTTTTGTTGAATTCAACACTGATTCAATAAAAATAAAAATATTTATTTTGGAATAAAATTTATCTACTTGTTTGAAAACTCATGAATTTTGTTGAAAATTCAACTATTTTTGTGGAAAATTCATCTATTTGGTTGAAAAGTAACTTTTTTTCTTAAAAATTCATCCTTTCGGTTTGAAAATGCAACCGTTTTTTAAGGAAATTTGTCTTTTTAACTTCTCTCTTTTGGTGAAAAATTTAACTATTTTGGTAGAAATTTCAACTATTTAATTAAAAAATAACAGAATTTTTATTTGAAAATTCATATTTTTGGTTTGAAAATTCAATTCTTTTGTTGAAAAATGTTGTTTTTCGTTTTAAAAATCATCTTTTTGGAAAAAAAGTGCATAGGGGTTCTAGCTATTTTTTCACAAATTCGTCTTTTCGGGTTGAAAATTTAATTAAATGTTCGAAAGTTGAGCTGTGTTGTTAGAAATTCATTTGTTTGGTTTAACATTTATAATTTTAAAAAGGATGTTGATTGTGTTTTTGTGTACTGGCCTGAATCATCATTTTAATTCAAAATTCACCTATTTTGTTTCAAATTCGTTTTTTTTTTTTTTTTAGAAAATTGAAATATTCTGGTAGAAAGTTTAACTATTTGGTTCAAAATTATCTTTTTCTTATAAATTTAACTCTTTTTTTGAAAATTCGTCTTTTTGGTTTGAAACTGGGTTTTAAATTAACTTTTGTGTTGAGAATTAATATTTTTGAAATGAAAATTCAACTATTTGGTTGAACATTCATGTATTTTCTTGGCTGGAAATTCAACTCTATTGTTGAAAATTCATCTTTTTGAATGAAAATTCAACTACCTTGTTGAAAGTCATCTATTTTGTTTAAAAGTAACTTTTTTCTTAAAAATTCATCCTTTCGGTTCGAAAATGCCACAGTTTTTAACGAAGTTTGTCTTTTTAGCTTGAAAATTCAACAATTTAGTGAAATTTGTGTTTGTTTCGCGGTTAAAAATGCAGCTTTTTCGTTTCAAAACTTATCTCTTTTAGTAAAAAATTTAACTATTTTTGTAGAAATTTCAACTATTCAATTGAAAAATAAAGGAATTTTTTGTTCAAAACTCATATTTTTGGTTTGAAAATTTTATTGTTTTGTTGAAAAATGTTGTATTTGATTTGAAAATTCATCTTTTTGGAAAACAAATTCTTAAAGTTCAGCTATTCTTTCAAAGATTCGTCTTTTCTAGTTGAAAATTTAATTATATGTTTGAAAGTTGAGCTGTCTTGTTAGAAATTCATTTTTTTGGTAGAAAGTTCAACTATTTGGTTCAAAATTATCTTTTTTCTTAGAAATTCCACACTTCTTTTGAAAATACATCTTTTTGGATGAAAATTCAACTATCTTGTTAAAAGTCATCTATTTTGCTGCAAATACAATATTTTTACTTGAAGTGTTGGGAATTTAAAGCGTTTCAAATTGAATCAGTAGAAAATGCTGCAGTTTAAGGTTTAAAGTGTTCCAGTTTAGAGTGCTGCAACTGGAAGTGCTGCAGTTGAAAATGCTGCAGTTTAAATTGCTGCAGTTTGAAATACAGTAGTTTAAAGTATTTCAGTTTGAAATACAGCAGTTTAAAGTATTTCATTTTAACTTGCTGTAGTTTAAAGTGCGGCAATTTAAAGTGCTGTAGTTTAAAGTGATCTACTTCAGAGTCGTGCATGGCTTCTGTTTATTATATTCTGTTCGGATTTGGAAACCACATAACCCTAATTCGTGTCAGTGTAGATTCCCAAATAGAGCTCCACCGATAGTACATTACTCCAGTACTGTTGGGATTTAT
The DNA here is from genome assembly GCA_932178445.1 of Andricus quercusramuli. Classification (NCBI taxonomy): domain Eukaryota; kingdom Metazoa; phylum Arthropoda; class Insecta; order Hymenoptera; family Cynipidae; genus Andricus; species Andricus quercusramuli. The sequence goes on from CAKNXH010062677.1 coordinate 307,777, forward strand.
TTGGATGTTCCACCACCGTAAATGCACTAAGTTCGTACGACGTACGTGATGCTGTTAGGATCTGTTTGGCTGTTCCAACACTGGAAGCTACTTAGATTCTGAAACACAATCCTAATTGGATTCTGTTTGGAATCATACATCAAATTTTATCAAAGAGCACCAAATCATATTGCTGCAAGGATTTTTTTGGATGATCCAATAACTTAATCCACTCAGATTTTCAAACACAATCTGAATTGATATCTGATTGGAAATGCAAGTAGATTTTCACTTGTGGTGCACTAAGTCCTACTTGCTAAAGGGATCGGTTTTGATTTTGGAACACTGTAACCTACTTAGATTCCAAAACTCAATCAGCATTGAATTCCGTTTGGATTCTCAAATGGATGATTGTAATCGTGCACCAAGTTCTAGTTGTTGTTAGGGTTTATTTGGATGATCCTATACCATAACCTACTTTTATTAACAAACTCAATCTAATCTACTGTGTTCTTCTTGAAAATCCAAATAGATCAACTGATTATAAACTGAGACCTACTTGCTTTTAGGATCTGTTTGGATTTTTTAACACTGTAACTTACTTTCATTTCCAAACAGAAATCAATTCAGATTTAGTTTGGATTGCCAAGTAGGTTATAGTTCTAGAACATCCAAACTGACCCCAATAGCAGGTAGTACTTAGTGATCGTTGAAGTTATTTGGATTTTTAAGAAGAAACCAATTCAGATTTAGTTTGTAAATCAAAGTAGGTTACAGTGATCGAAAATCCAAAAATATCCTGATTGTGTTTGGAAATCCAATTATATTACAATGTTGAAACATCCAAATAGATCCTAGCTCCAACTATGACTTGGGGCGCTATTAAATAATTTTTATTTGGAAATCCAAATCAGACTGTGCTTAAAATCCAACTTGGTTGCAGTATAGAAAAATTCAGACGATTCCCAACCGACAACAATACTTTTGCTTCCTCATGGAGGAAGATTTGTAATGGTAACATTTTCTAAAATTTTGTAATTCATTCAATTAATCCTTCCTCAATTTAAAAATGTCTAATACAATGTGCTGAGCAATTATCCAGATGTGTGTGTGGATGTTACACTTTTTTGTGAACAGGATAACTTGAAAACGGTTGCAGAAAAAAATTGATGAAATTTGGAGGGCTTATTTTCACTGCTAATATCTTGAAACTGACTGAAGGATTTCCAAAAATATTCTTTGCATTCTTTTTAGCACTCAATAATATTTCAAAAATGGGTTTTTTGTAGTAAAACTTTTTTTATTAGCATAATTCAAAGCTGATGCAAGAAAATTAAACATTCCTTGGTTATAGACGAATCGGTTGACCTACAATATTAATACATTTTATAACAGATTAGGGAAGTTATGGTACTTCTTATATTTTTATCATGGATTTTTATAGTGAAAATTTTCTCATTCTCATAATTTAAAGTTAATGGGAGAACGAAAAAGGTTTCTTAATTCGAGGCAAATCCATTGATCTATAATATTAATACACTGTAATACAAATTTAAGAAGTTATGCTCATTTATAATGTTTGAATCATCTGTTTCAAACAGAATTTTTTTTCATCGACATAATTCAAAGTTGACGCATGAATAGAAAAGGCTTTTTGTATTTAAAAAATGGTATTATTATTATATTACTATTTTTTTTATTCATGGATGGTAAAGGTTAGAGTACGATGTTATGCGTCTGAGTAAATAAACACTTATAAATAACGTGAAAGGTATATAATGACATACTGCTGACCAAATGAAAAGACCTTGATGATGTAAAGAAGATCCTTCAATCATTCATCGACATTTCGAGAGTTAAATGCTCTGCTCAGAATAGAGGAATCCAAGTTACATATAAGTTCTTTATTCTTTAACAAATTGAAAACAAAAACAAAATGTCGAAGTCAAAAATATTCATGCTCTTACATAAATTCTCATCTCAAGTTAGTTCATCATTATCAAGGTCCTTTCCTTTAGTCTGAGGTATGTCATTTTACACCTTTTATGTTATTCATAAGAATCTATTCACTCAGACACATAACATCGTACTCTAACTTTTACCATCTATTATTAAGAATTTATTTTTTGACATAATATAGTATTATATGTTTGTAATCCATCGTTAAATTGCAAGTTTTTTTCACTTCCTTTTTGATTATTACATTATTTAATTACTTACATATCATATTCCTCAATGAAATAAAAACTCAATATCCTGACTCTTTGATAGATTTTAAAAAGCTTATCAATTAAAAAAAAAAACAATTTATAATATTAAAGCCAGAGAAACTTTTTTAGTTAATTGTCACATTCATAGTTTATTATAAAAAAAATAACTAATGCTACCAACAATTTGAGAAATTTACAGTTTTTTAGTAATCGTGCCAAAAATCATGTTAACTTCATGTTAGACTCCTTAGAACATCTTTTATTGCAACTTCGACATTTTGCTGTTTTTTTCAATTTTTTAAAAAATGAAGGATTTATATTTGACTTCGATTCCTGTATCCTGAGGAGGAGAGCATTCTATTCTCGAATCGTCGATGATTGATTAAATGATCTTCTTAACATCATCAAGGTCTTTTTATTTGGTCTGAAGTATGTCATTTTATACCTTTTACGTTATTGATAATTGTATAATTTTGTAAATTCGTATTTTTGTAAATTTCTATTTTCAAATTGATCAAAATGAAGTCTTTGGTTTGTCTATTATTGAAAAAAATAACTAATGCTTCCTCTATGAGGAAGCAAATACATTTGCTAAAAAGAAGCTCAATATATGCAATGAAAAATCAAATTTATTATGCCATACTGATGTTTTTCTCTTATCAAAGATTAAAAATAAGGAATACATATAAGTAAATTTCGTTTCTAGATGACTATGGTAGAAGCTTTTCTATGTGTGTATATTTTCTTTTTTAAGATTACTATATGCTGGAATCTTTTCTTTTAGTTAGATTTTCTTCGTAGAAGGCTGCAATTATTCTTGGCAGTGGAGATCCCCCAAAAAATATAATTTTATGTGTCAAAGTTATATTTTTGTGTTATCGAAGTTTAAGAAATAAAAATAATAAAGAAATTTTTTTTCATACCTCTGTATGCTAGAAGCTTTTACTATTAGTACGATTTTTGTTGGAATAGCTCAAATTGAAGGTCTTCACATGTGCATAGAAAAATTAGAAAATTCCGATTTTTGGACCACTATGCTGGAGTCTTTTTTAGTGGTTCAATTGTCTTTGAATACAGCTGAAATTGAACGCGTTGACATGTAGATGTGAATCAAATAAGTAAATTTTCTGTGTTGGTGTGTTGTTTTTTTCAAACAGTTTTTGAAATTTGTGGATTCAACATAAAAAGAACGCTCTTAAAAGTAAAGTGTTACAAAGTTAAAAATATTCTTCAGTTTAAAGCAGAAAAATAATGTATTCTAATTGACATCCAACAGATTGGGGCTCTTCATTTTCTCTCTAACCCTTTACCAAATTTCAAATTTTGTAATTTCGAATATCTTGATTTCTGAATTCTAACGGGAGAAGCAAGAGGAAAAATAATTTTTTCACCTTTTAACACCAGCCGATGTTTGATAAGCATTTTTATGTTCATGAATTTTTGTGTGCATCTGGAAGCTAGTAAAATTAATTTGTGTCATGTATTTAAATTAAAAATTATAAAAAATAATAGGACTAGCGTGTGCTATAAAAATTTGATTCAAACAAATATTTATACTAGATTATATTGTGTAGTTTCCTCGTGCACAATTTCACAATAAAAATGAGCAAATGTACATTATTGATTCAACTTGCGATCCCGTCTCGAGTTAAGGGTTAAGGAAATGAAGCAACTAATTGCAATAACTAATTAAGTAGATCCTAATGAGATTCCTTAAGAATTAATCAGATAATCTACAAAGAGGGCAGCTTCAGCCATTTCACTTTTACTCGACCCTCTTCTACGTGGAGATAATCTTGCCGGGTAGTTATCTGAAACGACCGCGAAAGAAGTCGTTGGTAACCAGTAAAAGGAGAACATCTTCCCTTTCGCAGCAACAAAACGCGCATACGGAATCCAACCAGTCTGTTTCAGCATCGGGCTCATATTTCCAGGGTCGTTTCATGACCCATTGGCGTTCTTGTCTGCTGAATAGAATTGCGTCTTCTCCATGAATTCGATGTTTTCTCGACAATGTAGAGATACTTTCGACGAACAGAAACACCTTTTTTACGAGTTTCCGTCCAAAGTCCTTCTAATACTGTAGACTACATTCCTTCGAAAGGTGATAGCGAGTAGAAGCGGCCCTGCTCGTTTCTACTTTGAAGAGAATAGCTACCGATTATTACGTGTTAATTAAAAATGTCTTCATGCCTACGTTGTAGGTTTTTGCCCTCAGTTCTTAAAACGGTCTTTATACTATCGAGAGGATAGACAAGAACTTTTTATGTCCAGCTTTTGTTGCCTTTATCACTTTCTTCATATATCTTTGCTTTTATTCCTATCATTACCTTTATCCTTTCAGCTTTTATGGTCCCGATCTTGCAGAGTTGAACTTTGAAAATTTATTAGGACTGGACACTGTTACAAAAGGTATTTTCTGCTAGTTAGTTCAAAGAAAGTTTTTTTAAATTCCAATAGATTGGATGCAAAATGAACTTTGCTGATTCAAAGAGAATTTCTTTGATCCTGCATGGACACAATAGTTGATTGAAAATCCAGTGACTTTGTATCATAGTCTTGAATATGAGAGAAAGTCTTTGAAAATTCATAACCTTTCGTGTTCAAAAAAATGACTAATTATCATGTGAAAAACAAGTAACGTTTAAAAAAAATTATTTAAAAAGTGGATAAAAATCTGTACGGAAGCGGCTGAAAATTTAAAATGCAAAGACTTCATAATCTGAGAGACAGAGCTCTGGAAACTAAGTGACAGTCACCGAAAATTTAGTATGCAATTGCTTTATAAATAATGCAAAAATATTCTCTCAGGCAAGAAATCCGAATTCTAAGCGACAGTCGCTAAAAACTCAAAACAGGATTCCTCTATGGAAAAAAGTTATTTTTGAAATTATTATCATAAAATCTACTAACTATATTTGAACCCGTATATTCTACCGCGCGCACTAACCAACTGATCTATCGAGCCACTTGTTTATTTGAAAAAGTTCTACAAATTTATTGTTCGTCATGTGTTGAAAGGACGCGTAGTAATTAAAAAAACAAGACAATGAAAATACGTCTGTTTCAATATCAATGCACTTTATGAATTGCAATAACAATTATACATTTGATAAAATGATAAAAAATTTCAGGGTAGCTGCCAATGAATATTGATGCCAATTGAGGAACAAATATTTAATTAATAATAGAAAATAAAATTTGTATACATAATAATATTATAGAGTTGAACATAATATAGAAAAGTGTATATTTCGGAAAAATTGTAATCGAGTGCGAAGCATAAGATACGTTATGAGAATTTGTTCGTTCAAGCAGAAAGAGCTTTAACAAAAGAGAATTCACAATCATAAAATTACATTAGTTTTCGATCGTTTGACCTTTGATTTTAAAAGGTCTATGCATAAATGTGGGGGTTTGAGCGAGCCTTGGCAGCGCTCAAACTTGCAAGCAAAGCGAACCGCGCGCGATGAGAATGTGCCCGCGCTACTGTCAGATTTTTTTCTATTCTAAAAGTGCGTAATTGTCATTTTTCAAATCATTCTTTTATAAGATGAAATACATTCTTAATAAACTTCTTTAAGATCATGTTTTTCTATCCTTTTTCCTTGAATATCTTGCTTTAAATAAGTATAAATATTTAATTAATTATTTAAAAAATGTAATAAGAGTATTTTTAAAGATATTTGAAACATTGTAAGCTGGCTTTATGCTGCCATATATTTACCTTTATTATTTAAAAAACAAAAATAATTATACAATTATACAGGTGATTGCCAAAAGATTAACAAATTTCAGTCCCAGAAATTTTCTTTCATTATTGAATTATTTTTTTAAATATCTCGATTTCGTTTAGAAGTTACAAATAAAAATCTCGATATGAAGATTGAAAAATGGTTCAATAATATCAACGACATTTTTTTTTTATTTGAGATTCACAGATATAACTTATATTGAATCAAAAATTATAATTATCTAGAAGAGTGTTCGATATTTTAGCTACAAAATTCTTGTAAATTAAAAAGACCCAGAATCCAACGATCAAATTTCAATGTTGGACAGTAAACTGGAATATAAATTTTGAATTTTATTTCTTAAATTTCAATTTCATTGAATTTTAACTGAAATCAAAGCCATGTTAAAGACTTTCAAAATGATCTAATTGAATCTGATATTGTGCAATATTATTTTGAGTGTAGTATAATGTGAATAGACACATCTTTCTATTAAAATTAAGACTTAAAAAATAATCTCGCTCAGAGAATAAATCCCCTGTTATTTCCCGATCGAAAAAAATTCCCGAATTAGCCGATACTTTTCGCGAAAATAAAATAAAAAGAAATAGCATCAGAACTAGTTAAACAACTCAACGGACGCACAACGGGCAAAACGCACAACGTGCGCGGTGCTACGGAAATCTTCCACTGCGCATTGAAAGACTTCAGTGACTTTTGACGGAATTCTACAGGCCCGTATTCTCAATTCTTTGATTACTGATTTTCTACATTTTTTCTCACAAATCATATAAAAAGTCTGTTACCATCCAATAAAATCTGATAGACTTTTCAATATAATTTATCAACTCTTTGCTTGAATCCCTTTTCTTAAAAATTATTTGACTGTCACTGAAACTCTAGAGAAATGTTTATTATTTATCAGAAAGGATCGCCTGGTTTTTAAAATACTCTTTCATGAGAATTAGTAGAGTTTTTCCAGTGACTCTGTTAAAAAAAAAAAATTGACTTTTCTTCTACTATTTAATCAAATTCGCTGAAATCTCATCAGACTTTTCTCTCTATACAGGAGCCTTAGAATAGTCAGACAAAATTGAAACGATTATTTTTTGCGTGAGAGAAACATTATCTTATGTGAGTACACAGTATTGTGAAATAAATGAAAACTACCTAAGCTTCAATACAGAGAATTTACAATTTATAAGATAATTGTTTTAAACATCTTTTTTATCATACGGGCAATACTAGTTACTGTGATTCAAAATTCAAAAGTTAGGATTTAAATAACGATATTTCAAATATTTAAATATTCTCAAACAGTCGCTTCCGAGCTTTTGCGGGGTAAATATCGCGCAAGAAGTAAACCTTCTTTGGTAGGCTTCCGTCACGCTCTCAAAGTTCCATAAATAAAAGGACTGACTTTCTATAGCCCAGACGGAGCAATAGTGGGAGTTTTTTACAAGCAGGATGAGTGGTGGGGAATGTCAGGAACTAAATTTATTCTCGAACAGTCGCTTTCGAGCGCAATAAGTAAACCTTTTTTGTAGGCTTCCGTCACGCTCTCAAAGTTCCATAAGTAGTAGGACTGACTTACCATAGTCCTGATGGAGCAATAGAGGGATTAACGGGCATGATGAGGTGGTGGGAAATAACAGGAACTAAATTTATGCTAAAAAAGTCGCCTCCGAGTCAGTGCGGAATAAATATCGCGCGAGAAGTAAACCCTTTTGGTAGGCTTCCGTCACGCTGTCAAAGTTCCATAAATAGCAGGACTGACTTTCCATAGCCCAGACGGAGCAATAGAGGGAGTTTTTTACAAGCAGGATGGGTGGTGGGGAATGTCAGGAACTAAATTTATTCTCGAACAGAAGCTTCCGAGTTTTTGCGGAGTAAATATCGCGCGAGGATTAAACCCTTCTTATAGGCTTCCGTCATGCTCTCAAAATTCCATAAGTAGTAGGACTGACTTTCCATAGTCCAGACGGATCAGTAGAGATATTTACGGGCAGGATGAGTAGTAGGGGATGTTAGGAACCAAATGCATGCTCGAACCGTAGCCTCCAAGCATTTGCGGAGTAAATATCGCGCGAGTTGACCTTTTTATAGGCTTCCTCACGCTCTCAAAATAGACCGCGCGCTCGAGCAGCGCTGCGCGGTGAAGTTTTGTGTTAAACTTCAAAAGCCTGCAACAGAAACGTTCACCATGATTAGGCAAGCGTACGGAGGGGATGAAATAAGAAGATTAGCTGTTTTTGACTGGCGCTACTCGAGCATGCGGTCCATTTTGAGAGCGTGACGGAAGCCCAAAAAAAAAGAGTTTAATTCTGGCGCGACATTTACTCCGCAAATTCTCGGAGGCGACGGTTTGAGCATGCATTTGATTCCATCCAATGAAAAACTCCCCCCATTGTTTCGTCTGGGCTATAGAAAGACAGCCCTATTACTTATGGAACAGACCCTGTGTCCATTAAATCTCGAAATATGTTTTCTTTCAATTTTTTACCATTTATATAATAATTTCAACGGCGATACCACGCTGAAAACACCAGTTCCCGTTAGATCACTGAAGTTAAGCAGTGTTGGGCGCGGTTAGTACTTGGATGGGTGACCGTTCGGGGAATACTGCGTGTTGTTGACCCGTCGTGGGTGTGGTGGACCCACACTGGTAGTATTTATCCACCTAGAAACACTACCCGAATCGGGTAGTGAGGTAATGAACTTTCGAGTTCGAAATGCTAATCAATTTTTTTTTATTTATATAATAATATTAATGCAAACTGAACAATAAAATTGAAACCGAACCCAGGTTGCCCTTAAGGAAAGGTCATGATATTTTATTGACCAAGGAAAGTCGGGGATTTTGAAAAAAAATTAGCGAATTTCTATAAGAAGCGACTTAAGTTCAATTCTATTCCATTCCATTGTGTTATAGACTATTCTATTTTATCATATTTAATTCCGATCTATTTTATTCTGTTATGTTCCATTCTATTCTATTCTGTACGTTCGGTCCTGCTCTATTCTATCATATTCTATTCTATTCTATTCTATTCTATTCTATTCTATTCTATTCTA